>LPNX010157058.1:7186-92727 GCA_001517045.1 Pseudotsuga menziesii
TCTGGTGATTGTATCCTAATTTCTTCAAGAGAAATGTTGGTACTATCTTTCTCTTATTTGATTGGGATTTTTTTATGTTACATAACTAAGATTTTTTTTAAATGGAAAAACGTTGTCTGAAATTGTATAATGGGAAAACATTGCTTGATATTTTTTTTAATGGAAAAATGCCTGAGATTTTTTAAATGGAAAAACATTGCCTAGACTTGTTTAAGCTGCCTAATATTTTTTTTAAATGGAAAAAACGTTGCCTGGAATTGTTTATTAAAAAGATGTTGCCTGAAATTTGTAAATGGAAAAACATTTCCTAAGATTTTTTAATGGAAAAACACTCCTCAAATTGTTTAATGGAAAAACGTTGCCTAAGCTTTTATGTGAAAAAATATTTTTTGACTGAGTTTAATCTCCCATGCCTAAGTAAAAATGATTTGGACTGAGTTTAATCTCCCATGTTTGAGTAAAAACGTTTTTGACTATGTTTGATATCCCATGCCCTAGTAAAAAAAAAATTGACTGAATTTAATTTGCCATTCCTGACTAAAAATATTTTTGATTAAGTTTAATCTTTCATACCTGAGTAAAAATGTTTTAGACTCAATTTAATCTTTTAATGCTTGAGTAAAACATTTTTGTACTGAGTGAATCTTTCGATGCCTGAGTAAAACATATTTTATTGAGTTAATATTTCAATGCCTTGTAAAACGTTCATATGCTCGAATAAATTAATTTTAGGGCTGGGCGTTTTCCACGCCAAAGCCAAACGAAAATAATGGCCTACGTTAAATATTAATTATTTTTAAATGTTAGATAATTTTTAATGGATTCGTTTTAGGGTTGTAGGTTTCCCATGTCAAATCTTAAAGATGGCCCAAGTAATAATATCATTATTTTATTTATATATATGTATTACAAAAGAAATATTAAAATAAGAAGGGACATAGCCCATATTTAAAAATTAGGATTTATGCATAATGGGCACAATTCAAGATTCAAATCATATTTAGTCTTTGCTATACAAATATGTGTGTGTGGGGGGGCGGGGGGTGGGGCCATAAATTTCATGTATATTGAACAAAGAGGAGAAAGAACATAGAGGGCATAGCCTTAGTTCCTTGCTGAGGAACCCTACACACTTATGACTAATTATTTTGCATGGTGAGGGAAAAGAATGCATGTGGGGTATCATGTCAATATACTAGGTAGAAATATAAAGGGGTATAAAAAATGTAAATGAAAAAATGGATACATGCAATATACATTGAAAATAGGGGTTTTTTTAAATTGGGAAGGCATATTGGGAGGGGGTTAAAAAAAATGATTATGGGAGGTATTTTCCAATATTTTTTGAAAATAGGCGTATTGTTTCATATGCCATGAACGAACGTGCTATGGCATGGTTTCACTAAGTGAAGACCCCGTGTGGGTATTTTATTAAATTGCATATTCACATGATGTCTCAAGTTATATTGTGCCTGAATAACACAAGAACCATAGGCATCGATTTTAATTGATGGTACATAAAACACTAAATTGATGGCGAGGCCTTGACGTTGAGCTCCTCACCATGATTAAATAACAATATTTACATCATTTACAATTTTAATGCAATAGGGTCAAAATCGGGATATTACATTCTCTCATCATGTTCCCTGTTTATTCACCATGGTTGTATAAATATACATGATGTTTGAATTTTTGAGTGTAGGAGATTTAATTGCAATATTCTTTTGAATTTTAAATTATGTAGATTTAAACTTTGCCTACCTTGTTGTAACTTTAGATTTGAATTTCAATTCATGTAGTTTTAATCTTTGCAATAACTTATTTTATATTGTACTAAAAGGTGAATTTTGTATCAATATATGAACATTGGTTTTGATTCAGAGTATTTAACTTAAAATAAAATTACTAATCTGGACAGAGCATTTTTTAGATTTAGAGTTCACTTTCCGTCACACACTCTGCTCTCTGTGTAATTGCATAGTTTCTGCATAATTAATTCAGTTTTCAAGGTTGATTAGATTAGACAATTATCATAAGGTCATTACTTTCATTGACGTGGGTTTTACAATTAATATTGGATTGAACCTGATTTGGATGAGTATTTTACTTTTAACTTTGTTAGTGTATTTTACAAAGAGTTTGAAAATTTGGTTTCATAGGATTTAGATTTGCTTATGAAGCAAAGGTTGAATTGAGTGAATAAATTTCATTTTTATTTTAAAGTGTGTGTGCCGACAATAGGTTAGGGTAATCTAGGTTTTAGTTCTACACATATAGTGTTTGCATCTCACAAGCTACCTCCCTAGGTTGACGATTTAATACTGGTAACTATTTGACATATAAATTCACCAACATTTTTGGCATCGTTGTCAAGGAAATCTAAAGGGATTGAAGTCTTGATAGATAGGTTTCTTTTACATTTCACAACAAGGGGGAGGGGAAACGGTAAGACATAAAGATGACTTCACTACTGAATTTATGTGGTATAAAATCCTGATGCATCCACTTTGGTGGGTCACCCCAAAACCTTGTTGTTCCTTTTCATGCAGGTAAGTTTCATATTCGTAAGAGTGTTTATTTATTCGTGTGTTTGATTTACTTTCTGCAGTCATGTCTACTTTCTGCAAGTTTATTTTCCACAAATGTGTTTATTTTTTTCGTGAGAATGTGTTATGCAAAGTGTGTTTTTTTATTTGCAAATTTGGGTATGTTTATTTCTTTCTTGATAATTTGCAAGTTTGTAAGAAGTATGTTTCTCTCTTAAAGTAGTTTGTTTTAATTTTACAACAGGAGTTCTAAACATTAAGAATTTTCATAGAGGTGCTGTAATATCCTGTCTACCGATACATTTATGAAGCATGATTTTTGATGCAATACAAACTGAAGGATGTTTAAGAATTTGTTGAACAAATAAGGGCTCATTAACATAAATAATTTCTCGGATACTTGTTCTCATATCAGGTTCATATCTGAAGAGATTTTTTTTTTACAGAAATGATTACAGTATATTAGAGAGGTGGCATAACCAAAGAAACAGTACGCAAATACAAATTGCCCTTATGGAAGCGACAAAGCAGGTCAACAGTACTCAATCACACCCTTATGGAAGGAACAAAGAAGGTCCAAAAATGCCCTTACGGAAGCGGCAAACGAGTACAGTATATCTATGAAAACTATATAAGTTTAGGATATTGGTTCACTAAAAGAGACTATTACAGAACTAACAATATACATTACTGACATTATATAATACTGAAAGAGAGTAGAACATACGACAATTCAACAAGACCAGAGAAGGAGACATTACAGATTGCATTTAACAACGGATTCAACCCAAAGTTAATTATCTTTCCCATTAGGACGGGTCGACGAACCTGGTTTAATTACGCCTTCCAATTTGACCACCATCAGTGCAAGCTTTTCAACCTTCAACTCTAGGTCGGCCATCAGCTTGATAATTGCAG
Source organism: Pseudotsuga menziesii (assembly GCA_001517045.1). Lineage (NCBI taxonomy): Eukaryota > Viridiplantae > Streptophyta > Pinopsida > Pinales > Pinaceae > Pseudotsuga > Pseudotsuga menziesii. The sequence continues at coordinate 10,654 of LPNX010157058.1, forward strand.
TTTCGGATTTCTTGACTGTTCACTTGAATTCTTTCCTCAGAAACACGAGGTCCCCTTCCACATTTCCCAGATGTCTTCCTCCTTCTGTATCAATTAAATCCACCGTGTCTTTCAGCTTCTCCAGCTCCATGTTAAGGTCCTTGATATCATAGTCTATCAATGCCAGTAGGGATGACCCCAAGGATTCAGAAGAAGCCATAAATATTACAGAAAAAGAATCAGTGATACTGACCACCCTTGGCTCCAACACTTTCAATCTATTCTAGCAAATCGCCTTGCTTACGACCTCAATTCTCCTGCATACAAACCAGACCAATATTCCTGTCCCTTTCTCCTTTCAGGAATTAATATCTTTGCTCCTCACAAACATAAACACTAGACCACCATAGTTCATCATGCTTCTCATTAATACAAGCATCACCTCACCCAATTCCTGATAAGTCGACGAGACTGATAACCTTCCACTGCCTTGCCTAAGGTCCTTCATCATACAGTATTTAACTACATCCTTCCTTTGCCATGATATCCCACACGTCGACACATTGCCACAAGCCTCGCCATAAGGTAGGCATGTGGGAGAAGAAGAGCCGAAGTGCCAAGAGATCTCCAAGCTCTCAGCCACAGTTTTATGGAAGAGGAAATTAAGCATAAGAGCCATTGATCGGGAGGGAGCTGGTGCTTAGGGAGGTTCCAATATTTGCCACTAAGTCTGATTCTTTGTTGTGGATCCCGAGAACGTGGAAAAAATCAATTTTGTGAAAGGAACGAGCAAGGGGATGGATCCTTTTTATCAGTTGACTAAGTTGCAGATGGCTTGGAAGGGAGCCTTCGACTAGCGCTTGAATAACTATCCTCAAATATCCCAAGACTGATAGCCTTGTAATTATCTTGTACTTGGTAATCAAAAGACCTTGCCAAAGGGCTAAGGCTTCAGCTATACTATTTGACTCCGTTCTGAGCCCCCAAGAGAAATTAGTTTCTTATTTTCTGTCCGGGTTGAAGATAACCCCGCCCCCTCCCCCCTTCTGCCCCGTATATCTGAAGAGAAATTTACCTTACAAAGTAGACAATAGATCCATGAGAACACTCAGCATGAAGATCTATTAATCTATCCTTCCACATTGGTTGAAGGGGCCCAAGAATCATGGATGAAGGTTGATGAAGAACAACAATTGGAACCTGAAATTGAATAATTCCTTGCTTGTTTAGCACCACATGAGGAGTATGTACTCGAAGATCCACTCGGTATAGTAATGAAATATGTTGAATAAGGAAGCTTCATAAATTGGAAATTCAATGGACATTGGTATGAGTCAGTAATACAGTCCCTGACCTCCATTTCTCAGCAATTCTTAACATCAAGATCATGTGAGAAGCCGAGTCATCATATCTGTGTACTTGTTAACACCTATTTTTCAACATTGGATATGAGTATTCCAAGAATCCTGATTCATAGATGGTTACACTGGAAGTACGCATACACTTGAAGAGATATTTTCACTTCCAGTAGAGTAGGTTAGTATAGGAAATAATAATAAAAATAAAAATAAAAGTAAAGAGAAAAAAATAAGCGTTACCGTGAAAACCAGTTTGTTTGGCACAACCTAGCAAGGGTCTAACTAGAAGACCAGGGGATTGGCTGGCTAGACTCCATAATAAAGTCTGTTGGTGATGTATATTTCATTTCTGCAAAATCATTTTGGTTTTGTGCTTAGCTAGATGATGGGAGATTCATTAAGGCTTTCCTTCCAGCAAGTTTCAACCCTTGAACTTTAGATTTTTTTTTGGGCCTGAAACTCGAGACATTATTGGGTACCCTAGAGCCTGCATTCCCTAATGGAAGGTATCCTTGTCATCTACTAAGGAAATACATTAATGTTTCTTAGCAAATGAATTCTACAGTTCATTCAACTCCAACAAATCTATTCATGACTGTTAGGATGTACCGAGTGCCTTGATTTCCATTGACATTAAAGGTGGAGTATCTTGCATTGGTTAACAACTCTCATTATTGGTTGGCAATCCAATGATTCCTACATGTGTTTGACATCAATAAATTCACTCACATAGGTAGGATTGCATAAAAAGGATGTGAATGAAGACCTTGCATCTCATTAGAAATTATGGGTCTTTGAAACAAGCAGTTTGCAACCTTTATTTTGGAAGAAGTTTATCCCTTTCTTCGCTTCAGTAGTACAGAGTCAGTCAATACAGTGGTTAAACAACTTATCAATGGTATCATTTCTTCTCTTATGGCAATTTTTTTTCTATATTATGTTACATCAATTCCACTCTGGCACAGAAATTGCATTACGCAGCAGAAATTCTGATAGTCAAGGTATTCATGACATATTCAGTTTAAGAAGGTCACTCAGTCATATCTACTTTGGTAAAAATAATTTCTTGAGGTAAACTTTAATTGAGGTAACAATTTCCGCACAGAATCTATTTAAGTTATTGAATTTAAGGAAATTTCATTATAACAACATATTATACTCATAGAACTTGCTACGCATATTCTTCTTTACCTTGCCATATGTATCTTTTCCCTCATATATTATACTGGAATTAAACATTGGGTCTCCATAACTTTCTTGATATGACCCAAGTGAATAGTGTCATTATCATATTATACCTTTCAAACCTTTATTTGTCCCTTTTTGTGGATTTTTAAGCCTTACTCGTATACATCTTAATCCACTCATTCGAATCATTGAAAAGATTCGAATGAGTATGATGATTTCATAATTTGTTTATTTGCGAACTCCTTGTCGGTTGACCCAATTTTTTTCTTTTCCCTTTGCATTTCCATTTATAATGTCAAATAGTGTTATTCCTACCCTTACAACTTCATTATTATCCATGCATTTGAATAATGTTATGTACAATTCAAGCCTATTTGTTACCGTTCACTAGAAACATTTCCAAAATTCGATGTTTCATGTTTGATAACCAATTTCCATTCCATCCTTTTCCCTCCACCTGGTTATCAGTCTATGTATAGTGGTAAGCAAAGTATGGGGCGAAAGGGGATTGAATGCCATGAGTCGATTTCCATTTATATGTTGGAAAGGTTTCCTGAGTTCAATGCATGCAAATCAAGATTTTTGGACACCAAATGGTATGAGTTCTTTCAAAAATTTCGAGGGCATGATGATGAAGTAGCACTAAAATTCACACGAGGGTTTGATGGAAAAGTTTCCCATATCGGTGATTTTATTATGGCAATCTCTGATAAGGTAATCACTCATGCTACAGGATTTCCTCGAACGGGAGTACGATAGCTAGTAAAACGTTCAGAATGCATCCGGTTTATGAAGAAAGAATATCAGTCAACAAGTTGGAAGAAGGGTTTTCCTTGGGATTGGATGGAAGATGAATGGTGCAAAGTGTTGTATGTATTGCAAAAATATCTAACCTACGAGGGAGGTATGTAACCATATTGAATTATCGTATTCACCTTATATTTTGAAGATGGGTTGGAGATGAACCTTCCATATTTTTTGTGCAAAAGTCCAGCTAAAATGTCCACACAATTCCAAAATCATCCTAGTAACCCTCATAACCGTCTTTACCATCATGTTTTGATTAAGATTCTGGTTGAAGATGAATTGCATATTTGTAAGGATACCTGGGATAATTTTGTGAATAGAGTTCGGGATCTCCCTTCATCTGAAGGCCCTCCTTCTCCACACATTCAAGTTTCCCTCAAGGTTGAAGGTCGTGAATTAGAACCCGTTCCTGACCAAGAATGACAATCACCCCTAATTGATCTTTCCTCCTCTGTATTAAAAAGGAAACAATGCTAGTCTAAAAACCCATTGTTGCAGAACTCACAATCACGAAGAACTACCAAAAGCATGGATAGCCAACTTGTTAAACCCTCAAAATCATCCAAAAATGTACAACATCCTATTCGGGTTGATCTGGAAGAATCCCCTGAGTCAGATCTATACCTCCCTAAGAAGAAAAAGAAAAAGAACGCTCCAAGTCCACTCCCCCCATCGTCTCCTTATAAATGTGACTTTGCATATGGTGAACATTCCGATTTGATTCTTCCTAATTGGTTATGAACCTATAAACCCTCATCTGCATGAAAATCCTATTGCTTCAAAATATGGCCATGTGGAGTATATCCTGAATTGTTTAATCCTCAAGAATTTTACTATGGGCCTCCTGAAGATAACTCACCTGAACATGAATTATGTGGTGAACATATACCTGTCATTTCTTCCACTTCGGCTATACCCTATGTAATTTCCCAGCTACATAAGAAAAACAAGAATATTAAGAAGCTTAAAGCTGCACTCAACTCATACAAGAAATCCAAAGAGGAAAAAGACTTGTTGGTGGCAGAATATGAAGAGAACAATGAGCAGTTGAGAAATTATAATCTCAAAATTCTACATAAAAACAAGAAATTGAAGGAAAAGCATGATAAGGAAGCTGTGCATATAAGACAACTTCATAGAGTAGTAAGGAATTGGAGAGTTGAGGCCTTCAAGCGCTTAGCACACATTCATCTGTTAAAGAAGAAATTGAAGGCAAAATCAAACCTCGCCAGTGGAAAATGAACATTGTGGTGAATACCACATAAGTTCTATAAGTGGTAATGAAACTGAGGTTTGAAAATTTTTCAGTCTCTGGCAGGCATGTTTGCACGAGGACATGCAAATAGACAAGCATGGGGGAGATTTTGGCTCGCAACATTGACACTCGTTGCACCTTCCTAATACCAGTTTTGTTTCTTCACTTGATGATTTTACCATATGAATCTACCTATATCTTTGAACATACACCTAATTACTCAGCAAGTGTAGTCAGGTATAATTGTTTGTTAAAATTTCCAATTTCCTTTAATTCAATGTCTTGGGATCTCACAACTAATCATGATAGATTATGCAGCATCTTGTGATTTCAACAGCTTATTGAAATTTCAGCAACATATTTGGGATTCAGTGGCATCCTTTTATTTCAGAAGCACCCATGTTCAACTAAATTCGTACTTCAGAAGCTGTCAGCTATGCACATAGAATTCGAGGATTGTGTTCACCACCAGCTCAAATTGGTTGATTGATTCATGCATGAGAATTAACGAATTCTTCATCTCTATGCATTGTGTGTCATAGAGAGGAAGATTCGATATCAATATGAGATATTTTAGGAATTTCCTTGGGCATTCGATATCATTTTTCAATAAATGATAGACAACCTATTTTCTAATTCGGTTATGTATATTTAATTAAAGATAGAAACGAAGTAAACTTTCTACCCGACCATTTGCACCGATCGGACGACCAGCACGCGTGATGTGACAGCTCACGCGAGCCAGGTTGTCCGATCAGTGCAAATGGTCGGGTAGAAAGGTTACTCTGATAGAAACTTTTTTCGTTAACTATTCCAGTTCCCGACTTATAAATAGATGACTTCATATGTAATGAAGAGAGCAAAATAACAATGCTTGTTTTCTGAATTGGAACAAATAACAAATCCATAATTTGAATTTGATCTTGTTTTCTATTTTCCAAATGTTGTTTTATATGATTGTAGTTTAAATTGTTCTAATTTGTGAAGATGGTTTATTTTATAATATTGTTGATGTTTCTTTAATTTAGCTTAATTCTACAGGCCCTTTAAGGACTAATGGTTTTGTTGGAAATGATCCACAAGGAGGGCCATGAGCCCTTTCTCTTTTACATTGCTTTAATAGTGTAAATATTTTGATCATTTATTTTCTTTAATTTTCTATTTATTTGATAAATTGTAAATTTTAATGTAACTTGGGAGGATTGATAGCAACTGTTAAATAGAATTTCTTAATGCTCTCATCATTTTCCCTGTTTCTTCACCATGGTTGTATAAATATACATGATGTTTGACTTTCTGAGTGTAAGAGATTTAATTGTAGTATTCTTTTGAATTTTAAATTCTTTAGATTTAAACTTTGCTTACCTTGGTATAACTTTAAATTGGAAGTTCAATTCATGTACTTTTAATCTTTGCAGTAACTTTTTTTACATTATACTGAAAGGTGAATTTTGTATCAATGTCTGAATATTGGTTTTGATTCAGATTATTTAACTTAAAATAAAATTACTTTTATGAACATAGCATTTTTCAGATTTACAGTTCACTTTCTGTCACACTCCGCTTTTTGTGTTATTGAATAGTTTCTGCATATTTAATTCAGTTTTCAAGATTGATTAGATTAGACAATTATCATAAGGTCATTACTTTTACTAAGGTGGGTTTTACAATTAAGATTGGAATGAATCTGATTTGGATGAGTATTTTACTTTTACCTCTGTTAGTGTATTTTGCAAAGAGTTTCAAAATTTGGTTTTGTAGGATTTAGATTTGCTTATGACGGAAAGGTTCAATTGAGTGAATAAATTGAATTTTTATTTTAAAGTGTGTGTGCCGGCAGTAGGTTAGGGTAATCTAGGCTTTAGTTCTGCGCATTTAGTGTTTGCATCTCACAAGCTACCTCCCTGGGTTGACGATTTAATACTGGTAATTATTTGATATATAAATTCACCAACATGCGTCAAGAAAGTTAAAACCTCATGGATAGAATTACCCTACCCATGATTTAGAATTAGGAGAAGTGATGTTAGCCCTAAATATTTGGAGGCATTACCTTGTTGGGCAAAGCTTTAAGCTAAAATTAGATCACCAAATCCTAAGGTACCTCTTCACGCAAATAGGCCTAAATGCTAGGCAGAGGCGATGGAGTGAATTTATAAGCGAGTTCGATTTTGGGATATTGTACATCAAAGGGAAGGAGAATGTAGTAGCCGATGCCTTAAGCTGAAAACTAAGGATTCTCTCCCTCATACCTTTAAAGGTAGATTTAAAGGAGAGAGTATTAGGGAAACTAGTCGGAAACATTTGGTACCTAAAGGTCGTGTCGACACTCCAACAAGGAAGACATATGGAACCTAAATTTGAAGGGTATGAGCTGGAAGCAGATGGGGTGTTGCGATATCAAGGGAGAATGTATATCCTCGAGGAGGGAGATATTAGAGAAACTATTACAAATCTATCTATTGTACACATCCAGGAGTAAATAAGACGTATGCAAATATGAAAGAACTCTTCTTTTTAGCAGGAATGAAGCGAGATGTGGTCAAATTCGTTATTAAGTTCATGGAGTGTTAGCAGGTCAAAGCTGATCATCACCACCTGACAAGACTGTTACAACCACATGACATTCTTATGTCAAAGTGGGAGGTTATTTAGATGTAATTTGTGGTAGTATTTCCTCTTACCTCTCATAGGCATGATGCTATTATGGTTATTGCGGATAAATTGACCAAGATGGCTCACTTTATTCCAATGAAGGAGACCTATGATGTTGCGGATGTTACATGGGTGTTCATAAGTGAAATTGTTCTTCTTCATGGGTTTCCCAAGAAGATTATCTCGGATAAGCATGCTCGATTCACATCCAACTTTTGGACAAGTTTATAGTCAGCTTTAGGAACTCAGTTGAATTTAAGCACAGTTTACCATCCAAAAACAGAGGTCCAGACAGAAAGAGTGAATCAGGTGATGGAGCACATGCTGAGGATATGTGTTATGGATCAACAAACAAATTGGGAAAAACATTTACCCTTAGTAGAGTTTGCTTACAACAATAGTTACCATAGCTCAATTGGTATGCCACCTTATCAAGCATTATATGGGAGGCCATATAGAACACCATTCAGTTGGGAAAGGTTAAAATACTGAGTGATTATGGGATCTGAGTTGATTCAGGAGATGGAAGAGCATCCAATGCAGATTAGACAATGGTTAAAGGAAGCACGGGATAGGAAAAAGAGTTATGCTGATGTGCATAGGGTTGACAAAAACTATAAAGTGGAAGATGCATTTTTCATACGAATCAGGCCTAATAAGAATACCGTCAGGTTTGGGAAGGGGACAAAGTTGTCACCCCAATTCACAGGACCCTTTGAAATTCTAGATAAAGTTGGACCCGTTGCATATTGTCTTCCACTGCCACCCCATTTTCATAAAACTCTTAATATATTTCATGTATCTGTTTTATGACATTATAGAGCAGATGAGTCTCATAAACTAAATTGGAAGAAACAACATGTTTCGGATGATGGAACCATCAAGGTCGAACCATTACGTATATTGGATCATAGGGCTATATCACAACTCAGACACTATTTGGTGGACCAAGTCAAGGTCTAGTGGGACAAGTATATCTCAGGTTTTTCTATCTCGAAGGACGATGAGACCATGCATCATGATTTTCCCACACTATTTTGATTATAACTTCGAGACGAAGTTTCCTGAAGGCTGGGTGTATGTAACGCCTCGTTTTGACCTTATTACCTAGACTATCATTACTAGATGTATTTTCTTATTATTTTGGAACTTCGTCAATATACAACATTGTGGACATATGGATTTATTATTTTGCGGAATCTATATATGTGTGTGTGTGTGTGTGTGATATTAATATTATGAGTTATGATCCTGTTTTGATTACATCTTTAGCATGCAAATTCAAGAGATAATGGTACATGGATACCGATTTAAGTTATGTTCAAATAAATGATCACGACACCATATGCATGGTGCAAAGGACTATATTGTTGTTGTTAGTATTAATAGATTATGTATGTACATGTCGATGATTGCACGACATTTTGTTGTGATACTAACCGACAGGTTTATAAGAGCTAAGAGACAGTCGAGTCCCACCGAGTGGAAGTACCTCGGCATAATGATTTCCAAAAGACATGTGGTATGTGAATGGACGATTATGATAATGTATGATTACTGTGTTAGTATCATGATGTGTGGATCGGTGCAGGGTTTCGGGAAAACCCAACTGCCCAAATTGGTTATTCGATGACAAAACTGAGTATGATAGTTGCAACACAGTCACTATGTCGATGTAGACATAGTCCCTTGTTCCATTAGGGGGGTGAAGGCATTACCCACTGTTTATCCCCGAAACCCGGAGTCATGGGAGGGTTGTGCTACGACATGCTACCCAAGGTGTGTGATGATGACTAGTGGGTGTCTGCTGGGGAAGCTTGGTCGATGGAGTCAACACTTTTTCTTACGAGTTCTAGTTAGAGTTAGGTCATGTAGTTGGCACTCTAGGGTAGTACAGCTGAGGAATGATATGATGCGGAAGTTAGTTGTGAAATCGATAGAAGGAAGTAGGTAATATGAATGTCGTGGAAGTTTTGGAAAGTAAACTAATTAACTGTGTGTCGAAACACTTTGCTTGATTCTTGTGTTGTGTTTTAATATATTATGTTGGTGTTATAGATTGTTATGATATGAGTTAGTGAATAAACATTGCAAATTCATATTTTAATATGCATCGACAAATAGTAACTTATGTAATCGTGTGTGATGTGTGGTTTGAGTACTATTGATGTACCTACACAATGTATGTAAGCATTAGCTACGATTGCTTTCATATATATATATAAAATGTCTAATGCACTTTCAAGATAACTTGGATAGACAAGGTTGGAAATGAGTCGTAGAAAATATCCGCCCACTCATCCTCTCAGTGCCGGAGCAGCAATCTGGTTTGGGAGCATGAGCCCACATGGCGAAACCAAAATACTAGTCCGTGAGAGGAGAAATTCGAAGTTAATTAATCTCCTGGATAAAATGGAGTTGAACTAATTCAAAATGGGTCGCCCATGGAAACAATAGAAAAAGGTAACAAATTTGCTCTCTGATGAGGAACGTGCAACAGTTAGCATATATATCGTGGTTAATTATGGCGACACTGGTGTGTATGAGGCGATCTGTCCCTGGTTCTCTTTGGTTCAGTTCATTTTTATTCTTGTTCTGGTTCTGGTTCTGGAAGCCAATAGGAGGCTCTCAATCCCTATGAGGAGATCGCAATGTTGAGCATCAAGGTGTGGATCAAACTTTGCGTGCACCTGAAAATCCAACTGAGAAGAAGAATCCCATTAAGAATCCATTGATATATTTGGATATGTGTGGAGTAGAGACTTGGTTTTGTCATTTATATATTGATAAAGCTGAATGTCGTGGATGCTGCGTGGAAAGTTGCAGAGGAAGATTGCTTGCGTGAAGCTTCCAGTGATCAAGATCGTGGCTGACACATTGGATTTGTAAATGACATTTTATTAAAATTTCTAAGTTCTTCATAAACATCTTTTATGCATTTTATAAAAATGTATAGGTTCTTTGCAAACCTCTTTGTAAAGGTCTTTTTCACAGAAATAAATAACAGCTATTTTACTTTCTTACTAAATCAAATATTTGAGCGTAAAATGAATTTTTCTTAGCGATTAATTTTATTTTTTATTTTACTTTTCTTAAAAGTTACAAGCTTTTAATAAGTATTATCAACAAAATATTACAAAACAAAACTGTAACAGCCTTTATAGCTCAGTGGTAGAGCGTCAGTCTTGTAAACTGAAGGTCCGCAGTTCGATCCTGCGTGAAGGCATTTACGTTTGTCTTTTTAAAACTGTTCTTCCTGTTGGTTATACTTATAAGAATTTCGATACCTTACTCCTTAACCGGAATTTCAGAGCAAACAGTTAACGCCAACACCAACACCCTCATAGTTGGTATCTATCTTTAGAAAAGCGAAGAGTTCATGGGAACAACAAAACATTTTTTGGGGCAATTGATTGGGTTTTAGGTTTCTCTCAGCACATCTCATTTTATCCATCTCTCTCAACATCCTTAAATAATCATCTTATCACAATTATGGTCTTTGTATCAACATGGGTGATTGTCCTCAACCATCACAAAGTGTGCATCAACCCTATATAATATATGATGGGACACAAAATTAATGTTCAATTAACAATATAAACCCTATTCAATAATAATCAAACATAAACAAGATAACACAATACTCAAGGTATGCATGAGTACAATAAGTACCCTTTAAAATAACATAAGTTTTTGAAAATGTGTGCATGTATGTGTGTGAAAAATCTAGGGTATATTAGTCATAGCCCTTAACTCAAGTTACTCGTAACTCTTAACCCAAGTGTGGGACTATTCTAGGACGATCTCTAACCCCAAGTGTGATATCACATAGGGTCATAGGTGTGAATGCACCCCACTAGGAGCACAAAGGTGCCTCTTAACAAGTTACAACATAAATCAAGATTATCCATCATTACTTCATCATCCCTATAAGATAGACATATGGACTCAAATAAGGAAAGATGGCATAACATAAAACTTTGACATTGCATTCAATCACTAAGTTGTTGGAATATTTGAGGAAGTAAATATTGATTCCTAAAGTTTTCCCTTAATGGCCAAATAAACATCATGATGATCCCATGTTAATTTTTACATGCCAGTTTCATTAAATCTAGATCAATTTCAATCTAGACCCCTTTCGGAGATAAGTCAAAGTTAGGATTTACAAAGTGTCACACTAGGATTTTAAAGTGTGTTGTTTGTGTTTGTTTCAGATTCCAAAGATCCAAAACTGGATTTAGAAAGTGCAAAATCGTAATCCAAAAATGTGAATTACAGTTTAAAAATGCAAAATGTGAAATTAGAGTCTCAAAATGTAAAATCAAATCCAATTTTTGCAATTTTAGAATCTGATATTAACACATTCAAAACCATATTTTGGCACTTCAGATATTAAATTGAGCACATAGATATGTGGACAAACACACAACTCACAAGATAGATCACACAATTTACTTAGCAATTGAAGAATGAAACAATGCAAAAATGGCTTGCAACTGTGAATGCTTTCATTAATCAAAAAGTAATTAGATGATTAATTACAATGTAATACAATGGCGAAATAGCCACATGTAATTCAAATCCACATGAGGAAATTCGAATTAATTAGACTCTACTTGACTGTAGGTAACTAAGACCTTGTCTAAATCATTATCGGAGGACTCAATAGTTAACTAACCTTGTCTAAGCCATTATCGGAGTTCATCGAAGTTCTAAAACACAACTCAAGTGTCGAATTCAGTGTTAACTAAGGCTAACTGACTGTGGTAGGTGAGGAATGCGCCTCTACTGCATGCAACCATGCAAAACTAGCGCTAACTGAATGTAGAGGACTAGAACTAAATGTAACTGACTCCTAACTCAACTTGACTAGTCACTAACTAAACTCAACTGATGAAGGTTGGTATCGACACTCCTAGTGGCTCCTAAATTGTAGGGATTGATCTAGGAGGCTCCTAAACTAATGCATAAAAGTGCAATCAGTGGCAGGAGGCCTCAATTAGTGTTCCCCATACTTTAGTAACTGGAACATGTGCCCCAATTAGGCCAAGTGGACCCAATGATGCTAGTGACTAAAAATAGTCTAGATGGACTTCCGATTTAGACATGACTCCTGATTTAGACATATGACCAAATTGGACAAGGGAGGATTAATAATCCTAACAGCCCCCCTGAATGCTAACTTGGACAATTTGTGGGCCCTGGCAACTAGGACCATAGGTCACCCATTACATTAAGTAAAGTAAAGGAACTGTTCAATACAAGGAGCTGGGGAAAAAAACACATGGGAAAAAATCCCCCCCTCTATCTAAGCAGATAGAATCTGGATTCAAGTTTGAAAAACTTAGAAATATGTTACTGCAACCTTCATTTATGTGATGTAGCGAAGCAACATGAATGGTGTTCTGTGCACAAGTATTCTGGGGCCTGGCTTGTAGATTTCTCCTTCTTGTCCCAAAATGTTGATGGAAGGAAGGATGAATGTAACCTTTGCCTCTTTCTAGGTGAAGAGGTGTATGACCCACTCTATTCTTCTGAAGGCAGTGTAACTGATCAGACCTTTCCATGTGACATCTTACTAGAAATTTATTTCATCTCTCTAAAGGAGGTAAGATTGCATGACATAGCGCAAGCTTCTCTGTCTTTTGAATGTCAGATGGATTTCTAGTCATCTTCCTAGATTCCTGCTTGGAAGTAGGGACTGAATCTGAATGAATCTTAATCTCATGAACTGATACAACAGGTTCTGCAATACTAGTGGAAACTGTAAGAGAAGGAGATGGAATGTTTTTACCTTCCCTTTGAGAGTACACTGGTTCTGAAAAAGGCATGAAGTGTGCGAACTCATATGCCTTGGAGGCATGATTTGCAACACCCTTTGCTATGATGTTCCCAGTATAGATATCTGTGATCTCCACTGAGTCAAGACCAAATATCACTCGCTTTGGAGAGCCAGTATGAGTCACTTGGTATACAGATAACATATTTGAAGCTAGGGAGGGGACATAGAGCACATCTTTGAACATTCCATGTTCAAGCTTGATAGAGCCCTTCCCTTTGGTTTGAACTTTACTATTATTTCCCAGCTGAATACTACGACCGTCAAAAGACTGTAAAGAAGAGAATGATTCTCTGGATGCAACCATATGATTGGAAGCTCCAGAATCAATGAGGAAGACATGTGCTGTTAAGCAGTTGGCCTTCAGTGCATGGCCTCTTTCGAAGAAATCTCCAGTGTATTCTGTTTCTTCTCTCTGGTCAGCCTTCCTTGCGCCAGTAGGTGCAGTAATGTTATGTTTCTTCAGAAGAAGAGTCATTTCATCAATTTGTCTTCTCATGCAGAAGCTATCTAGATGAAATCCCCTTCCACAGTAGGAACAAAGGGTCTTCCCTTTGACATTCTTCTTGCTTCTCTTCGAACCTAAAGGCTCATTTGACTGCTCTTTATTCAGAGGAGACTCATCTCTTTGCTTCCCTTTTTCATTCGTTACCTTACCTCCTCTTGCAGCCAGTGCTTGATCTTTGGGAGATCGAATGATCCCCATTTGGATCAACTTGTCATTCTCATAAGTGAGAGATTGGATGAAAGCATCAAGAGTGGGCATCTTCCAATTTGGAGTGGTGAGCTTCACTGTTTGAAAGGTTGATAGAAAGACTGAGTAGTCTGCATTGATTTTTGAGAGAATGGTAAGGATGAGCTGATCATCCTCCTTCTCCACCTTGCATTGCTTCAACTAGTATATCGGGTTCTTGAATTTTGTGAAAAATTCATTCATTGTTTCGAAGTTGGATGGATTAAGAGAGGTCAACTCATTTTCTAGCTGATGGGCCCTCATCTCATCGTGCTTATCAAATAAGGAAGCAAGCTTGTAGTGAATGCAGTGAGAAGAGCTGATAACCTGTAAATCACACAATCAAACATACAAAATAAGGTCGACTACCTGCACATTTCAAGTTTTCATCACACCCAGAATAATTGATCAAGCAAGATTGATCAACAATTCCTTAACTTGGGGTATTGAGTGGTAAACCTTTTGCTTATGGTGCAGAGTAGGAATGGAGCAAATTGCTAAAAAAAATTATTCAGTTGGATATCTAAGGAGGAGAAGTGCCTTGTCCGCCGAGGCTCTAATACCATATTAAATTGAGCACATAGATATGTGGACAAACACACAACTCACAAGATAGATCACACAATTTACTCAGCAATTGAAGAATGAAACAATGCAAAAATGGCTTGCAACTGTGAATGCTTTCATTAATCAAAAAGTAATTAGATGATTAATTACAATTTAATACAATGGCTAAATAGCCACATGCAATTCGAATCCACATGAGAAAATTTGAATTGATTAGACTCTACTTGACTGTAGGTAACTAAGACCTTGTCTAAATCATTATCGGAGGACTCAATAGTTAACTCACCTTGTCTAAATCATTATCGGAGGACTCAATAGTTAACTCACCTTGTCTAAACCATTATCATAGTTCATAAGAGTTCTAAAACACAATTCAAGTGTCTAATTCAGTGTTAACTAAGGCTAACTGACTGTGGTAGGTGAGGAATGCGCCTCTCCTGCATGTGCTAACTGAATGTAGAGGACTATAACTAAATGTAACTGACTCCTAACTCAACTTTACTAGTCACTAATTGAACTCAACTGATGAAGGTTGGTATCGGCACTCCCAGTGGCTCTTAAATTGTAGGGATTGATCTAGGAGACTCCTAAATTGATGCACGCAAGTGCAATCAGTGGTAGTAGGCCTCAATTAGTGTTCCCCACACTTTAGTAACTAGAACATGTGCCCCAATTAGGCCAAGTGGAACCAATGGTGCTAGTGACTAAAAATAGACTGGATGGACTCCTGATTTAGACATATGGCCAAATTAGACAAGGGAGGATCAATAATCCTAACATTAGAAACCCTAATTTCACCCGTATTTTTCAACCACATTTAATCTATATTATTCAAATATTTAAATGGGTTATGCATCATTTACAAGTACTCATCATTCATTCCTTCATAGTTATTTATAATAAAATATATATTTTCATCATCACATAGATTGTGATTTTACAATCATAATTACCATTAAATACAATGTTTCAAAATACCTACCCTAACTATTTAATATTAACACAATTCCAATTTGAACTTTTCCTTATTGTGTTTTCCTTTTTATAAATTCCATTGTAATTAAAAATATTTCAACACAATAAAACTAGCAATTAATACATTAACATTCCTAGATATTGAATTTCTATAATTGGAATTGCAAATCAATACTTATAAATTGTTTTATGAATGAACCTTTTTTTATTATTTTTTTTTAATTTTTTTTATTTTTTTTATTTCAGATGGAAAGATCCACGAGAAACCCAGCAATACTTTCCCACATTAGTGGATGGTAGAGGAGGTAAACCGTTGGCCATCCTCGCAGAAGGCCTAACCCCAAAGGATTCAAGGCTCGAACCCGTGACCTCTCCCCGAACCGAGAGAGTGTGCGCACATCTTACCAATTGAGCTAACCCTTGGGGCTATGAATTTTTGTTTATATGTAAATATTATAAAGAGATTAAAGGTACCATAGAAATTATCAAACACAACCTAATAATATTAAAAAAAGCTCATAAGTTTTTATTAGCCATATAAAACATTGTCACATATAGAAAACATTAGCAAAAAAGTATTTCTTACATTATTTAACATTGTTTCACGTTTTTAAAATAGATCTCAGATTATTGAAATCACTTAAGTGTATCAAGGATATACACAATCAATTTAACAAGTATGTGTCATTCACATCGTCAAAATTATAACATTTTTAAATGGGATAGTTCATTTCATCATTACAAATATGTTTTTTTAATAACCTACAATCCTCGTGTTTCTAGAATCATAAGCTCTCTTAAATATCTCCCAAACTTTATTTAAAGTTGTGAAATATATACATGGGTTCTCAACACAGCATGATCATTTCCAGGTGTCATGTTACAATCATCTCTTGTTAGAATGATTTTTAATTGCCTTTTTCCTAAATAAAAATGGCAAAAAAATCATTCATTTATTATTATTATTATTATGTTGTACATATATGTCTAGAGACCAATCTCAAAAATACTAAAACACCATTTGAATAATTCTGTAATATAGAAATACATAAAAAATTTATTTATACTTGTATGAATGCTTATATTTCTTGGTTAGAATGAACTTCCGATTGCTCCATTTTCAATCATATTCTCCCAAATAAAAATGGAAAAAAGTCATGATTCACATTTTTATGTTGTGCAATGTTTATAGACCAATCTCAAAAATACTAAAGCACTGTTCAAAAAATTCTCTAATCCCAAGTATATGAAAAAAATGTTTGTACCTATTTTTTTTTAACAACATTTTATGAATTGTATGTAACAAGACTATATATATACATTCATATTGAATAAATCTTTTATATATGCATACAAATAAATGTAACATACAAATTATTGTTGTTATTTATGCTTACAAATAAATGTAACATACAAATTATTGTTGTTATTTATGCTTACAAATGCAAATTTCCAAAAACAATATCATCATTAGTTACATACCATTCATATTTATTTTTAATAATCAATTCCTAAAATAAAATAAAAATTAGGTCGATACAGTAATATTGAAGCACTTGATATATTAAATTACAATCAACAATCAAATTACACTTACTAGAATCTCCACCACCTTCATCATATCGATCAAATTTTCCATCCCTATTTAATTTTCTTATGAACCATTACCACCCAAAGTCAATATAATTAAATATAAACCTTGAAAAACAATTAGTTAAAAGAGAACATATACAAAACACATTTTTTTAAAATAATAATAACTTTATCACATCTTTATGTTAATCAAATATTTTTTTTATTAAAACTTGTTATGTATATGTTTAAATGAATTGTCTCCATGATTGATATTAGTTATTTGTTTAAAAAAATCAAAGAATAAACAAATTTCAATCTAACATATAATGAAAGAATCGTACATCTAGATGAGGTGAAAATGTTAACTATATGATCCAAGGAGAAAACTCATTTCTTGGGATGTTATGTCAAAGGAAACCTAAACTCTTTACAAATTGGTATATTAGACAATGGTGTATTTTGATCTTGCCATTCCAAATTTAGGGGCAATCTCCCCTTTCAATGGAAGTCTCCATCATTTTAAATAAAGAACCCTTCATTTTGAGAGTCAACATTTTGAATAGATAAATATTTATAAAAGATGGCGGTGACTATATGCTGGACAGACTTTCCCTCGGGAGGGGAGCCTATCCAGTGTACACCGTCGGATTTCTCATCCAACGGTGTACANTTGCACTAACGTATCCACTTTTATTATCTTTTCTATTATGTTTAATTTTGATTCACCCGTGTCATGTAATGTTTAAAAAAAATCTGAGCAATGCTGTTTTTTTTAAACAAAGCCATGTTGATGGAGGTGAGTATGCCAAAGTTTTAAAATTACTTATTATTTTTTCATTAATACAACAAAATAAGTATTTATTGATATTTTAATTTATCTTTACTTAATACACTAAAAATATATAAAAATATATAACTATCTTAGAAACTTCAAAATATTATTTTTAAAAATGTAAAATAAATTTATATATATATATAGTTATACAAAAGAAGATTTACACATGCCACTATTCTAAATCAATGCATCTTCCTTATAAGACTTGGCCTATCACTATATATAGCCTTAAAATGATGATGATAGTGATGACGTTACCGTGCATTAAGACCAACGTTTATATATTGGACCTTAAAAAGGAAAGGTTCATTATTATGTTGTTTCTAAGATAAAATAACTTGCAAATAAGATTACCAGGATCACTTTTGTTTTCGTGGGTTTACACATTATGAATGTCAATGGTATTATAAATGTTTTTGAAATGAGATCTAATATTATAGCCTCACCCTACGAATTGTGTCAAAGTCTTAAAAAACTATCATTTATCATTATAAATTTGACAAATTGTGTTGTAAGCTTTTATTTTAACTCCTCGCTTATGGAAGAATGAGGTATTGTTGTTACTTACTTCCAACTAGAGCACTCAGATTTTCATTCTCCATCTTGCCTTCCAATTAAATAAAGAGTCCCCCAATGGTTTACCCAGACAACATAGTAGGCACAAGAGACAAGTAGGAGAGCGTAAGACTTTTATAAGTGAGTCATCCTCCTAAGAAGTTTCCTAATTATGTTGTACCGATGTCTTTCATTATTGATGCAGAGCCTTCCAGTGATGAGGAGGCAACAAGTGAAAATGTATTGTGGGATTCCATGGTGGAGGAGCACAACTCCATCCTGAAGATTTGGGTTTCGAAGATAGTCTTTAGACCAGTAAGGAAGTCAATGATTGATTCAAATTAGTTGTACAAGGTGGAGCACGCAATTGATGGCAGTTTTGAGAAGTATAAGGCAAGGTTCGTAGCGAGAGGATTCTCCCAAACAAAGGGAGAAGACTATGACGAGACCTTTGTTGTAGTTTCCAGATATACTTCCATCAGAGAAATTGTGTCTTTAGAATCAGTATTTGGTTTCCTTTTATATAAAATGGATGTTAATCACATCATTTATTAATTTTTATTGAGGAAGAAATACACATTAGCCAACCAAGAGGTTTTGAGGTGCATGGGTAGGATAACCATGTGTGCAAGTTGAAGAAGGTCCTTTATGGGATGAAGTCGAGACCACATTAGAGGAAATTTCAACTCAAAATGGGCCTCCTAAAAAAATTAATAAAATAATAGTTAAAATAATAAAATAATATTTATTCATTTTGGAGGAAGAAAAGAAAAAAACTACTTTTTTGTTTGTATTTTTGACATATCTCCCCACGTTTTTACTCAAATTTCGATCGAGAGAGCTCATTGGATGCTGAATTAAATTCCGCATCCAACTAGTACCCACTCGGCATACTTTTGACGGACCCTGCTACCCCAAAAACAAGAAATACCTGAAAGAATAAACAGATTTGTGGCCACAAGCCTTCTCGCCGTTCAAGGGTAAAGGGAGAAAGAATATATGTAGATCAACCAAAGCTATGGGAAGGGAGGTAATATTTCAATGGTGGCGATTTAGAGGTAGGCCAGATCAATGAAGCTAATGACTTTCGCAAATATTACATGCATGGCCCAAGTCACTTTTGCATTTTGCGGAATAAGTTAAAGGACCTACAGATCTCAAGGGTCAGGATTGACTGAGCGAAAAATCAACGAATGAGGTTAATTCTGCTAAATCAAAGTGCTCACAAGTTTTCTTGGTTTCAAATCCGCGAAATGGGTTAAGTAGGGGAAAGTTTCTATGGCTTAGATTGAGCCAAGGAAAGATCCACAGTAGGCAACATTTTCGTTGATCGAACATGCGTGGTGTATGATGCCTTTAAAACCCGTGGAATGTGACACGCCCATTATGCGTGGATGATGAGGATTGAAGTGTCTCCGATCGAAAGGCTAGAAATGGTTTGGCTTGTTGAAATTTGCGCGAGGGATAATCAAAGACAAAAGCCATTGTTCTGTGTACAACCTGCTCATTTCGAAGGGGCATTGTTAGGCCCAAGACAGAAAGCCATGGTTGTACGCGATTTCACTCGCCTCAGATGCAAAGATGTGATGTTTTGGGATGAGTATCCACAGAGTAGAAGTAACAGGTAATCAAAGGTCCATATGCCATTGGAGCGAATCCACGACCAAGGAAATCAACTTCACAACATATTTTATCTCCCCAAAATCCAGAAAGTTCACTACGTCACACGTATGATGATCGAAAAAACGTCCCGATGGTTGAGACGAAATACAAGTAAGGCCCCGACACAAAGCAGGATGAAGGAACAAAAGACGTAGAGAACAAAGATAGTTTGATGTCGTCGTCAGAAGGGATAGTTGGATGCGAGGTGTCTAATCCATGTGCCATGAGGATGAATGAGAGATGATGAGGAATGAGACCAGAAGTCGCTTCCATAGTTAACAACATGGCACCATAAACAGAAAGGGCGATGTGAATGGTATCTCAGCATAAATACCGAATCCCGAACCACATGATCGCACGTGCTGTCATCGGGGTACTTGATGGTGGCTTGTGTGAGATTGCTGATGGGGATATCGTCGAGTCCTACCTCCATGATCTATATAAACACCTCATTCGACACCAGTTGAAGATATAGACTGGATAATTGTTAGAGAGAGGTTAAGATAGTTGAAGGTTAGTTTGCTGAGAACCCTGAAATTCTTAAAAGAAGTCTGTAATGGCTGCCTTGATTAAGAAGCTTGTGTGTCAAGGTTTTTTGTTAATGAATGGGCCATGCTCCAAAATTCCACTGTTCCTAAGTTTTCCTACCGAGAGAGCTCCAACCATCAGGGTAAGGATGTTCATTGCATTAGAGAGGATTTATAGCCCCAGTAAGGTTGGCGCAAGGATGTTCATCACATTAGATGGACCCTCTAGGGCTGGTGAGCGCAACAATTTCATAATAAAATGCCACACCCTTGCTGAGGTAATGCCACAAATTTCTTTTCCAATAGGAATCCCCCCAAAACCTCTGAACACAATCGTTGTCCCCACAATCTCAGCATGTGGCAACCATCGCTAGAGGTGATCCGTCTGAGCGAATGCTTGGACGAGAGGGAAGGAATTCCAAAGTCTTCATCACCGTCTTTGTGAATTCTACTTTCCAACTTTATCGGGGGTGGTGATGAAGCTAAGAAGGTTTCGTGTCGTATGACCTGTAGGAGGACCCTCCTCCTAGGAGAAGAGAAGCACAAGAATGACAAGCCTCCTCAAGGATGTGTCACTGTCAAGGAAAGTATGGTTTTTTCCCTAGGTCTCCGCCTATAATAGTGTTACCAGGAAGAAAAAAGACTAGGCAAAGAGCTGAAGATAGAAGGAACACAAACATTCATTCCAACTGTGAACACCAGCCAAATAAGTCATCAAACAAATAATCAACACAAAGGCGTCCCGAGCCGTCACTTTCCAAACAAGAGAGCCTGTGAACGGAAGACGATGCATTACCGTTAAGCCAATCATGCGCATTGCTCCATGTTCTTTTATTTTATATGTATCAATCATGACAAATATGCCATGATTGAATTAGTTAGGATTTTTAATCATGATTGTAACTTGTTTCTAGCCCTATTTCGAAGTTAGTTTCGGGGGCCAGAAACACTATAAGAAGACTCTTTGTATAGAGAGAAGGGGTTGGTCGAAACTTGTAAGACTGTGGTGTTTATGTAATCTTGAGCTACTTTAATGCAAGTTACAGAGCCAAATGTCGGCCTTTGAATGCAAGAATTCTTGTGTATTTCTTAGTTACAGTTTGTAATATTCTTTCCTCATGTGTATGTATTTCCTGTTGTTCTTCCCATTATGTCTTCTTCATGTCTTTAACTAGTGTATAATGGTTTGGAATTCATATTCTTATGCTCTGGCCATTGTTTTAGAAATTCACCAAATTTTTCTTCCAAAGTCAATGTAGAATTCATCTTTTCGGTGCTCTGCATTGATGGACTGTCATCGTTCTTCATTTCCCACCGGAACCAAAACATATCGACCGTAACCGAAGTGCTACCATGCTCTTGCAAACATTTCCTGTGCAAACTTCTTTGTGTTTCTTGGTGATTTGTGACTCCATAGCCCAATACATCCTCACTTGGTTTCAACCACCAATATCCAAAATTAATTTTGTGACAATGTATCTGACCTTGTTATATATTTGTGAGAGATCCCTCTCTGGAAGCAGGGAAGCCAACTCCCTTTCCTAAAGCGGTTCAGCTGTTACCTCGGGGTTTGCCTTTCCGCAACCTTGGGTGCGATTCTGAGTGCTAACAGTATGAATTAAAATTTGGACGTGTTTCGAGATTCTTTTTAAGTATGTTTCTATTATATATAAATGCACTTGGAGGAACTTAAGACTAATAAAAGAGTCTCCAATAATTGTGAGGACTCTTATTCCTTGTTTATTCGCTCTTTGAATCCCTTTCCGGAATAATTTAACCTCTACTTGGTTGTTTGATTCTATCCCAATTCCCTATATGAAAGCATGTTTCAAGTTTCCTTTGGGGTCATAGAGTGCCTACCCCCCCACTTGGAACCCCTAACTATTTTGTTTCATTTTTCACTAAACTAGAGGAGGAAGAAATAGTTGCTTAGTAAAAGGAGATGTCTAAAAAGAGTCATGTCTTGGAGTTGATACAATTAAAGCCTATGATTTATCAATATGCTAGTCAAAGGTCGAATCCATTCAAGGATAGATTCCCTAGAAAATAATAATGAGAATGATTCAAGAAAAGACATCTAGATCTTGCACTACAAACAATTGATTGATTAGTTAGAGATAGAGATTTGAATTTAAACTCTAACGATGTTATCAAGTTCTATGAAAATTTATCCAAGGAAAGAACATTCATATTACCCACAAAATAGATGGAATTGTGATGAGACTCATTTACAAGATGGAATGAATTGTGTCACATGCGTCATTTCCAAGAGAGGGAACAAGAATGTGCCAAAACTTCTCCCTAAAAGAATAGAGTGGATAACCATATTGCGTTGTGTAAATGAAATCAATCCATCGATTATTGGGTTTTGTTAATGTTCAATGGGAATAAAACTATGAATAATTATATCAATATTTGTGATATATAAGTGTGCTTGGTTGCACATCTCGATGCATAGATGACTAAATGATTCTTTATGAATTGGATTTACCATTCTTCCATTTCAGTACTTGGAGGTGTGCCACCTATAAGGAAACACATTTTGTTTTTTTATGGCCATGGTAGTCATGTAACATTACAGATTGTGGAGGAAGCAACCTACATAGGGATAGAGTTGTTGATGCTACACGCACACACTACTCACCAATTGTAACCCTAGATGTGAGTGTATTTGGGTGTTTCAAGAATTACTTCATGTGAGAGAACATAATGGATGGAAAACAACCTAGGAATAGAGGAAGAAGGGTTTGAATTAGTATAATTTCCATTAGATATTTTTAATGAGTTCTTTAACATCTAATATTAACATTGGATTTAAGTGAACTAGAATTCAACCACTCCATATTTTTGATGGTGAGGAAGATGAAAATGTTGTGGAAAACATGTTGAGCCTTTTTCAAGAATGTTGTCATCCATTACATGATAGTGATCATCATGTCAATGTTATTTAAGAATATGATGGACCAATTCAAAAGAATATATAATTCATTGCATCATACAGACCAAATAGAATGTTTGCAACTAAAAATTATAATGACACTACTAAAAATTGATTTTATTGAAGATGGTCAAGCAATTGTCAAAGATAATGAAGAATTGGAATTGCTAAGCCAAGTGAATTCTCATGAGTGGTTAGTGGAAGCAATGATGAATATGATCGAGATATAGTTACCATATTGGGTATGTTATATCCTTTTCATGTAAATCGACGGTTCAAGTCAATAGTCAATTGGAATTGAATTCGACATACGATAGAAGTCTAGTCGATTTGGTGACTAAGTCGGCGAGCATAAAGTTGGTAGCAATACAACGAACACTTGGACAATGAGAATATTGACTTGAAGTTCACTAAAATTGACTTAGTCAAGTCAAGTGTAACATAATAACTGAAATTTGTTAGGAAGTTATGGGTTACCATTAATGAAGTAGTTAGTTGTAACTAATTCAATTGTCATGAATTGGAGTGTTTCATCTATAAATAGGATGTTATGGAAATATCAATGTAACAGGAACATATCGTCTGACACAATACTTGTATGAGAAAAGAAGTAGAGTGTAGTGAAATCAAGCTACTGCGATCTAGTAAATCATTGTTGTAAACACTGGTTAAGAGAGTTGTTAATAGATGAGACAGTATGTGACTAGTTAATTAATTTATGCGTATTATGTGACTATGTTTTTGCCATTGTTAAATTTAGTTTTATCTAATAAAACATAGTCACATAATACGCATAAATTGACATGTGATTTTTAGAGAATTTAGAGGTACTTCTAGGATTAAATAGGATAAAAGACAAAAGTAACAAGAAAATATAGAGTTCAAATGCAATGACTAAAGTCATGATTTAGATGAGGAAAACAAATTTGAAGAAGTGGAACAATAGAATTTGATCATTAGGAGGTTTGGTTGAGCAAAGAAACAACCTCAAAGGTACAATCCACCATATTTTTGATATTATTTTGCATTAATTTCTATAGAAGAGGATCCCAAGTCGGTAAAGGAAGCAATCGACTCAATAGAGGGTAAACTATAGAAAAAGGCCATGGAAGAATAAATGGAGTCCTTATGGAAGAATGAAACATGGGATCTAATTACGTTACCAAATGGAAGGAAATACATTTATAATAAGTGGATGTTCAAGAAAAAATTGAACGCGTCAGGCCATGTCCAGAAGTAAAAGACTCGACTATTAGTGAAGGGATATTATCTAGTGAGATCTTCTCTCTTGTTGTAAAGTTAACTTCCATTAGGGTACTTATAATGTCTTTAGTTGTAGCATTTGATCTTGAAATAAAATAAATGGAGATGAAAACAATAGTTCTTCATGGTGATCTTGAAGAATAAATCTATATGAAGAATCCTGAAGGCTTCACGGTGAAAGGGGAGAAGGAGTTGGTTTGCAAGCTCAAGAAGTCCCTCTATAGTTTTAATAAATCACCCAAGATGTGGTACCAAAAGTTTGATATGTATATCCAACAACTAGGTTTTGTGAGAAGTAAGACTAATCATTGTGTATAGAAAAAAATCTAGTGATAATTTTATATATGTAATTTTGTATTTCAACGATATGTTGTTGGTTGGAAACAATGTGGATCTAATTAGGGAGGTGAAATTGTAGCCATCCTCCATGTTTAACATGAAGGATATTGGTGGA
Organism: Pseudotsuga menziesii; assembly: GCA_001517045.1. Classification (NCBI taxonomy): domain Eukaryota; kingdom Viridiplantae; phylum Streptophyta; class Pinopsida; order Pinales; family Pinaceae; genus Pseudotsuga; species Pseudotsuga menziesii. The sequence goes on from LPNX010157058.1 coordinate 35,822, forward strand.
ACTCATTTCATTCTTGAAATGGAAATTAAAAGAGATCAAGAAAGTAGAAGGATCTAGTTAAAATAGAGTAAACATGTTGAGACAATTTTGAAACGCTTCAACATTTAGGAGTGCAAATTGGTTAAGGTCCCTATTCCTATAGGAGTTAAATTATCTACTGAATAATGTCCTAAGACACATGAAGAGATAGATTACATGGCACATGTACCGTATGCTAGTGTTGTAAGTAGTCTGATTAATGCAATGGTTTATAATTGACCTAGTATTTCCCATCTAATGGGAGTATTGAGCAGGTACATGTTAACACTTGGAAAAAAAATCGGACTATTGTTGAAAGTGTATTCATGTATTTGTGTGGCACAACGGATTATGCAATATACTACCAAGGAAAAGTTGAAAATGATAAAACAATAGGTCTGCATGGTTTTGTAAAATCCATCTGGGATGGAGATATCAACTGTAAAAGGACGACCAATGGATATGTTTTGAAATTATTTGGTGGTGTAGTTGTATGTGGAGAAACTCTTGCAATGAACAATCAAAATGCATGATATAACAAAAAAATTGGAGCACAAAAGATATTTTATTGATCGCGTGCCACTTCAAGGGGGCAACCTCCTTTGAGCAAGCTCAATACAAAATAACTCTTCGATGCTTTTATTAGCCTCAACACATACTTTTATACTAAGTCTAATCTAAACAACTATTACCCCCCATGAATGTGGGATAATGCAACATAATAACTAGACAACTTAACAACTATTACTTACTCCCCGTGAATGTGGGATAATACAACATGCTGATGGGACGACTTACAAAGCATATGCGTCCGATAAAATATACTAAAAAAATAAAGAGGAGGGTTGACATGGGTTCTTAACATCCCCTCCCTCTTAAAAAAAAACTTTGTCCTCAAAGCTTTAGATGTGGAAACTGTTGCTGAATCTGAAGGAGCTATTCCCATGTAGCATCCTCTGGTTGCATGTTTTGCCACTGAATTAAGATCTCTGTGATGGACCGAGAGCGAAGCTAACAAGTGCACTTATTGAGGATGGCTGCCGGATCTGAAATGACGGATCCTTCATTATCCCATTCTAGTAAAACAATTTGTGCTCTGATGTTGGTGCCAATCACTTGTTGAATGTGAGAAGAAGGAGGAAGTGCCAATTTATAAGCAACAAACCCAATATTCTAAAGAATTGTATATGGACTAGAGATATTTGGAGTGAGCCTTTGATTCCGTTTCAGTTTCAAGGAGAATTGCTTGTAAGGCTGCAGACGAAGAAAAACCATGTCACCGACTTGAAAAGTGTGCTCAGAACGGTGCTGATCAGCTTGGTGTTTCATGCGGGTTCTGGCCATGTGAAGATTGTCCTGTAGAAGGTGAAGAATTTGATGTCAGTTTCGAAGAACCATGTCAATGCCCTGAATTTGTGAACTGTTGGGGGTGTATGGAAGGAGTACTAGAGGTGTGTGACCATACACCGCTTCATATGGAGTCATTTGGGATGCAGTATGGTAGGAAGTATTGTACCACCATTCAGTGAGAGGGAGCCACTTTTCCCACAGATGTTGTTCTTCAGAGGTGAAACAACGAAGATAAGTTTCCCAATAGTTTTTTATGACTTCCTTCAGACCATCTATTGGTGGGTGATAAACTGAACTCATATTCAGTTTGGTGTCAGTAAGGAGAAAATGACTTGTGAAAGGTGCATTGCAGTTTGAGACAATGGAAGAAGGGATTCCATGAAGAAGGAATATCTTGTCCATGAAAATTTGTACGATTGAGGAGGTGGTATATGAAGGTCCGAGAGCACAAAAATGATGATATTTGAAGAGCCGATCAACCACAACCAAGATTACAGTATTCCATCCATATTTTGGGAGCCCTTGAATGAAATCCATTGAAATATATGTCCAAATCCTTGTAGGGATGGGCAAAGGTTCAAGCAATCCGGAAAGGAGTGTAGTTTCACCTTGGTGGCGCTGAAAAGGAGCACATTCGGAAACCATCTGTTGAATTTCTCGTTTCATTCCCTTCTAAAAGAAGTGGCATTGTGCCCTCTCATATGTTTTCATGAACCTAGAGTGCCCTGCCAATGGAGAAGCATGGAGGTCATAAAAGACTGCATGTTTAATATCTGTGCTTTGGGGAAGCACCAGACGACCCTTGTATCTCAGAGAAGAGCCATCCCAAGAGAAATGTGGTACCATAGAAGGGTTACTGGCTAACGGTTGGATGATTTCAGATAATGAGGAGTCATTGACATAACCTTGCTGAACAGAGTGTAACCAAGTTGGAATAGGCATAGCAATAGCTAAAAGAGAGACAGGGGCATCAAATGTGTGGTATGGGGCATCAAGGATTCCCTAAGAGGTATGGCCACCACTTCTGCACTGCGTGCAAAATAGTCATCATTTCCTTCTCATATGTGGAGGTGGATAAATTCTTTCCAGGAAGGGATTTACCAATGAATGCCATGGGATGTTCGTCTTGAAAGAGGAAAACACCAAGTCCATTGTCGCAAGCATCACTCTCAAGAGTGAAGGGCTTGAAAAAATCAAGCATCTAAAGGGTGCATCGGAATGAAAGATCCAAGGGAGTATTTGAGACTGCCGAAGGTTGCATTTGAATGAAATGGAGCTGAGTGATGACAACATGTGAATTCTTCTTAAGGATTGTTTCCATGCAATGTGAACTGATGATGCTGAGAGACCCTGGTTGTAAGCCATTGAATGTGTGCTTTTTCCCATTGACTAAAAAATGTATCCACAGTTCAGCAAAATCCCATAATATGGGTCTAAGTGTGCGTAACCATTGAGTGACTGAAATCATAGAACAACCTCCGAGGGGTATGGAAAACATGTTAGAGCGCAATTTATAATATCCAATAGAGATACACACACTGCAACACTTTCCTTTGCAAGGTAAGGTGCTCCCATTGGCAACCATGACTTTAAAGTTGGAGAAAGGATGGAAAAAACAATCAACTTGTTTAGCAATCTAAGGGTCAATAGGCAACTATGGAATGTCGACCTAATCGTCTACTGGATCCTGAGCAACGTCACAAATTTCAGGTGCAAGTGGAGAAGACACATCCAAGAAATAGGGCTTGTGTTCAGTACATTGATGTCCCCAGGTGAATTTATCATCACAATTATAACAAAGTCCTTTTTCCCTATGTGCCCGCATCTTGGCTTCAGACAAATGCTTGATAGGAGTGGTTCTAGGAGTTAGAGGGATTGAATGTCTTTGGGAAACCATATTTTTGAATGGAACAAAAGTGGATTTGGGGTGTTTCGGAGCCCTAATCTTGTCCTCCACCAACTTAGCCAACCCTAGGATTTCCATCATGCTGTTGGGACAAAACATTGTAATGTCAGACCGGATTGTATCTTTAAGACCACTGATAAAACAACTCCTGTAGAATGCATCAGAAAATCCTTCTATGTGCTTGACTAAGTTCTCAATTTCTATCTGATACTCTCTCACAGTGCTAGTCTGGTGAATTTTGGTGAGTGCTCCTATCAATTCATCAAAACCACTAGGGCCAAATCGGTGCAAAAGGAGTTGGCAAAAATATGTCCATTGGGGCTCTTCATGATCCTTGATGTACCAACAGAACCATTGAAGGGCTTCACGTTCCAAATGAAATGATGCAAGTGGGACTTTGGTGACATCAAAAGTGTTATGCATATTAAAGTATTGTTCTGCCTTATGTATCCGTCTACTTGGATCAGCACCATTGAAGCGAGGGAATTCAATCTCCGGCCCACAAAAGTTGCTGGAAGCAGAGAACATAGTGCCTGCAGAAGACTCAGGCTGTTGTCGGCTGCTCATGGCTGAATACTGAAGATGGAGGTCAAGAAATCTTTGATCCAGATCTTCGAGTTTGGTCTTGAGGGTGACAAGTTCTTCTTCCATTTGTCTATTTGCTCCTGCGCGGGGGACAACCATAAGCAAGTTGTTTTTATTTTTATTTTTTTTATTGAAAATTGGTGGAAAAAAAACCAGAGAGGGTTTTAGAAAATGAAAATTTTGAGTTGGAAAAAATGCGAGTGGGTAACTAGGTTGTGGACACTTTCTGAGGGACAAGGAAATAAAAAATGTGAATTTCAGAAGTGGGGTGAAAGAAGGAGGTGGAATTTCAAGCTTCGGGAAGTGGACTTGGGATAGGGTCTTCAATGAATGAAATATGTAGAATGGAATGACAAGGGTTATAGTGAATTTTCATGGGAAATGGATCTAAATCAAGGAATATATGGTTGAAGAATTTTTTATTTTATTTTTTCTGAAGAAATGATATGTGGCGGTGCTAGAAAGCTGTGCTTTATCAACTTGGAGTAAATGATCTGTGACAGTTCTGGAATTCTGCGTGTTATCAACTGTAAATAGATATGGACCCCAGGTATATTTAGCTTCCTAATGGTTCAAAGGTAGTCACTCGGCCACCAAGGCTATCTCAGGCTTGAGTATTGGGGCAGTACCCCTCACTTCACGGCACAGGTAAAACTGCTAACCGCTTGGTCAAAAACGACAGCTCTTTGGTTTTCCTCATGGATGGGAATCTAGTCAATCTGGTAAGGGTCATTGCCCTTTTCGCTTGGCAGGTCCTCTCAATGGCTAGCTACTTCGAGGTTCCTGTGGTACTCCTCACAATGAGTTTTAGGGCTATTCCCAAGTACTTCCCACAGTTAAGCGGATAGGGTTTATTCCCTGCTCCAAATTAAAAATACCGCTGCAAGAAGAAGAACTACTGCAATAATCACAGTGCCAAAAAAAATGTGGCAGAAATTCCACCCAATGCTCAAAAACCGGTAATTAGAACTGGGGTTTTGAGACGAAAAACTTTTAAAATGAACGTAACCCGATCTATATTGCCCAGAATCGCTATTATGGCCTGTTTCTGGAACTGAAACAACCACTCCGCTTCTACCCATGAAATCAGAATATAAATTTGGGCACCCGATCAAAAGATTTTCGCTCTACAATTTCCGTATGGCATCTCTGAAATTCTGAAAAATTGTTGATTTTAAATCCGCGATATCTCCACTTTTGGAACTCCAAATGAGATGCTTTTTTTTTAACCTGCGTATTTTTGAAAGAGGAATTCAGATATCCAACTTATTTTTCTTGAATCTACACAAAAATTTTCAGAAATGGATGTGAAATTTGCCGCCCAATTTTGCTCATTTTTTATTCCCAAAAAAAAAATTTCCCACTTGTGCCAAGGAAAGTGCTCTGATACTAGATGTGAAGAACCTCCTGCAATGAACAATCAAAATGCACGATATAACAAAAATATTGGAGCACAAAAGATATTTTATTGATCGCGGGCCACTTCGAGGGGGTAACCTTAATACAAAATAACTCTTCGATGCTTTCATTAGCCTCAACACCTACTTATATACTAAGTCTAATCTAAACAACTATTACCTCCCATGAATGTGGAATAATGCAACATAATAACTAGACAGCTTAACAACAATTACTTACTCTCCATGAATGTGGGTTAATACAACATACTGATGGGACAACTTACAAAGCATATGCGTCCGATAAAATATACTAACAAAATAAAGAGGAGGGTTGACACGGGTTCTTAACATAGTAAGGAAACATGACCGTAAAGCAATAACAATTATACACTTAAATCATTAAAGAAGATGCAAAACACATTAAACACATTACATAGAGACACAGATATAATGTGGTTCACCCAAACGATGGGTTACGTCCACATAGAAATTGCCAATCCTTTTATTACTGTCAAGAAAGATGAAGGGATAAAACCTGCAGCAATACCACTGCACTTCCTCTTCACACTCTCACAGTCTCTCTCACACAATCACAGAGATTGTTTACAATGCTACAATATAATACAATACCATACTCAGCCGTATTAGAATGTTTTTCTTTTATAGGGAAAATACGATGGGAAAATACTACGGTTAACCCAATACCATGGGTCCACAAACCTGATGGCCAACAAACATTCCCTCAAATCCCAAAGCAGGGGGAATAAGTGCACAATACACTTGGGGTACAAACACAACTGAATAATATCTCTGGATCTGGAAGAGAAAGATCCAAAACCAATAGTAGTCGATTGGATGAGTAGGGGGTAGTCAGTTGTTTCACTGTCTATTATTAAGGCTAAATACATGGAAACTTCTCATGCAAGTAAAGAGGAATTCTAGTTTCATAATTTGTGTTCATAGGTTGGGTTTAAACAAGAAGAAGCTATACAACTTGATGAGAACCTGACATTGGTCTCGTTTTTTGGGGGTTAATTTTAATTGTTGTGTTTACCTAAATTTTAGAAAGTGTGTATATTGCTAGCACACATTTTCTTTTTGAGCCATTTTTTATATATTTTGAAATTTCTTAGTGATAAGGAAATTATAACTTTTCATTTTGAACCTTGTTTCCGGCTGCAAAATGGTACATTGAACTTCCACAACATTCGTTTGTGGATTTTAATTCTTTGGAAACAATAATTCTTACTCATTTCCAATTACCTATTCGGTATGAAACTAGTACAAATCTATTGACCTCTCTTCGGCAAAATAACTCCACTCACATATAAGATCATATCCATGAATGGAGGAGATGCCGAAGGTTAATCAAGGCTCCCATTCCAAATCAAATTTTGGATAACTAGTTCACCAAGTCCTTGTTGCCACCTATTTCCCGAGATGTGGCCATGGGTGGTGCTATCGCGAAAGAGCATGTTATTAGCCAAGCCCAATACTTAGACCTAGACTATTCTCAATCTGTAACTTTATATGATTTAATTCCTCATGCTCCTTTCCCCAGCATTGATCCTACCAAGCCACCTGCAAAGAATCATATTGATGGTGTTGTTGGTACAATCCAACCCTCATTTACAACCAAGCCTGCTAAACCACAAAGTGCCTCAACTACAACTTCTTCTACTCCTAGGGTTTTCGTCGAGGTGAATGCAATTCAATCCTCACAATCACTCAGAAATAAGAGAAAAGGAAAAAGTAAGAATAAGAAAATTGGAAACTAGCAGGAGAGTACCAAAACATAAACACTATAGAATGATGCAAAACCTAAACGAAAGGCTAAGTATCCTTGCTTATCGTGTGGAGATGAGCAATTCACAAAGGAGTGTCCTCGCCATGAAGAGATTAATAAATTTCTCAAAAGTAATCCCACACGAGCAGTGTTAACTAACCCCTTTCCATCCCAACAACAGTTGATTGACCATACATCTATGCATGGTTCTTCATCCACCACTAAAGACATTCCTATGATGTATGCCTAAACAGTTGCATTAACTACCAGAAGTCAGACATACGATAAGACACCTACGAAAAAAGATGAGGGTGCTTCTCCCGAGAAGACTCCTCCCATCAATCCTTCTCCTCCACCACTTTCTAATGGTCCTCTCACTATTGAGAAACCTAGTTTTGACACAATCTTGCTTCCCCCAAATATTACGATCGATAAAAATGTTTTTAATCCTAGTGCTCGAGCTGCCCATTTTTATAATGTTATTGAAGACTTAGCTCAAGCACCCTATGTTATGTCCATGTTGGAAATACTCCAAAGCTGTCCTACACAATGCAAGAATTTGTTTTCGGCCCTAGGCGATTTTGATCATGAGAATTCCACCATGATCACATTCAATGTGGAGAATTATAAATCAAGGTTATCCCACCAACTAACTTTTCAAATTTCTACTAGATTAGTGGGTAGGAAGGTCCATTAGACTGTATTAGATGAAGGAGATTCCACCTCGTTCTTGTCAATGTCTTGGTGGAGAGACATTGGTTCCCCTAAGTTGAATAAATCACCAACCATGTTAAAATATTTTGACGGACGAGGTTTTCAACCCCATGGTATGCTTCCGGCTTTGTCCATCGAGCTGGGGGGGGGAACTGTTTCTATCTAGGTAGAAGTGGTTGATGCTCCTCTTGGTTATAATTTATTGTTAGGAAGGAATTGATTTTATGTTATGATGACCACTGCATCGTCAGTTTTCTGCACACTCCAATTCCCACATCAAGGAAAAATTGTGGGAATTAGAGAAACGCTGCAGCCATTAAAGCTGAAGTTGAGAAGCTTTTGAAATCTGGTTTTATCTATGTCGTGCCTTTAACCAAGTGGGTGTTTAATATTTTCCCTGTCGCTAAGAAACATGGCACTATTAAGGTTTGTATCAATTTTAGGGACATGAATAAAGCTTGTTTAAAGGACAACTTTCCTACCCCTCACATCGATCAGATCATCAATAACTATGTTGGAAGTGTCATTTTCTCTTTCATGGATGGATTTTTTGGCTATAATTAGATCAAGATCTTAACCCCCGACCAACACAAAACGACATTTATTTACCCATGGGGAACATTTGCTTATCGAAAGCTGCCTTTTGGTTTGAAGAACGCCGGAGCTACTTTCCAACGAGCTATTTCCTATGCCTTTAATGATATCAAACAAATAGTGGAACCGTATTTGGATGAACTACCTGCTCATTCACAACAACAAGAAGACCATTCAGGGAATCTTAGACACATTTTCCTGGTAGGATATTTAGACACTTAAGAGTTAGTTAAGATCAACTTATGTAATATATCCGTTAGGTATAAAAGTGTGTTTCTTTAGTATGCATTTGTAAATATTCTAATATGACGGTGACGATATGTTCTAGACATAGAGTGATCCTACGGTTCAACTTCTCTTAGATCATACCTACCATTGATCTGTGGCTTAACACCCGATTGGTCTATGATCTCTATTTAAAGAGCACAGAGGGTCCTTGGCTAGTTGATCGATTATGAGAAGCTCATATGTAATTTTCTTTCTTTTGCATAATAAATTGCTCCAAGTGGCTATTTGGCTTGGGCCGTGGACTGTTTCCCTCTCGAGGGTTTTAACCATGTGACAAACATCGGTGTGTTGATCTGTGATCTATTTGTATGAAGTGGTTGCTGAAGGTGTTCGGTCTTTTGGGAGTACCCTGTGTACTTGAACATGGTATCAGAGCTTTTATGAAGAGCCGCTTTTGGTTTTGATCAAGATCTGGAACCGGTGTTGCTAAAACTTTGAAAGGGTTTCTGGTTCTGGATTTTCTATGCATTTGTGGCCTATGGGAGCTGTTCCATTGCGTCTGGAGCACCGTTTCCATTTGGAAATAGTTTTCGTTTCACCGAAACGAAAACCGTTTTCGTTTGTTCCAGAAACACCCATTTCGGAAAATCTGAAGGTATAATGTTACAGTGACGGATTTGTTTTATTTTTTTTAAATCTCTCATATTTTATCAGTCTTATTATTAGATCCTTTTTGTTTTAGTCTCGGACTTTTGACTTCCCTGGCTGCGTATGCTCTTTGCCGTGCACCTTGCGCGATTGCAGCGAATAAAAAAAAGTGACGAATTTTTTTTTTCTTGTCTTCTCGGCTACGTATGCTCTTTGCCGTGCACCTTGTGTGATCATAGCAAATCAGAAACAGTGAGAAAACTTGAAAACGTAGACTTTTCGGTTAAGCTAACCAAGATCTAACCCCATTGTGTGAAAAAAGTTTTTTTGTTTTTGTTTTTCGTTTATTTTTTTGTGATTTGCAGGAGAAAAAGGCAAGCATGGAAAATGAGAGAGAAGAGTAAAAAAAAAAAAAACCCTTCCTCTTTCCATACTTTTATGTACCTTTTAAACTTAGCTCACTTGGTCCAAAGTTGCTTTGCTCCTTGATAAGTCTTGAGTTCAAGTCTTATCAAGCTACTTCTACAAAAGTGATTCACTTCAAAGCAACTTGATTGTAAAGTGATTGTCAAAGGTTGATCTTGGGAAGAGGGGGCTTCTTTTTTTGGTTGGTCAAGTTAATATCTGCCACATCACTATTGGGGACATCTTCAACATTTTCTTTGATCAAGCATAACTTCACCATCCAGAATCATTTTTCAATGCCGTTTTTTTTAAACCGCATATTTTTTTCAGCTCTTTGCATCCAGACAGTTAGTTTTTGTTCTTTCAGCCATTATTTTATAGTATGACCGCCCCTTGTGATATTATACTTACAAGTTCTAACTATTTCTCATGGAAATCTCGTATGGAATATGTTCTACGAAGTAGGGGACTTTTCAGGATAACCTCAAGGAAAGAAACAGAACCCACTGATGATGATAAGAAAATTAAATGGGAAAATAGATGTGATGAAGCTCGTGGATTGGTTGGGATGTCAATCTCTATTGATTTGTGTTTCCACATATCTGAAATTGATGAACCTGATAAAGCTTGGGAAAATTTGGAATATGTGTTTGGTAAACACAATGAAATTCAGGTCATCAACTTAAGAATGAGTTGATTTCCTTGAATCCAAATGATTTTTCATGCATTCAAGACTATTTATCTAAGTATAAAACTCTTAGACTATTATGTGCAGAATGCAAGATTAAGAAAGAAGACAAACAATGTATTTATCATATTCTTTCCAAACTTGGACCTACATATTCTGTTTTTGTATCTACATTCTACTCCATGAAAGAATCCTTGATTGCATCTAGCTATCAAGAGACTAGTCTTGAATCCTTTTGTGATTCCTTAATTAGAGAGCAAGATAAGCTCATTCATCTTGGAATAATTAACAATGCAGCTACATCTGGGAAATCCTTATTTTCCCAACAGAAAGAAAAGTCCAAGCCTCCCAAGAAACAGAATTTCGCAATAATAAGCCAAACAACAAGGATCCCAAACCCTCTCAGTCGGCTCCTTCTTTAAAAAATGACAAAGGATCCAAGCAAAAAGGAAAGAAGACTGAGCGTCATTGCAATTTTTGTGGGAAAGATAATCATGATGAATCTAAGTGTTTTAAGAAGATGGCAACCTTGGAAGTAGCAATGAAGAAGCACCACATCAGCCTAGCTTCATCTTCAAAATCTACCTCTCATGGCCATGCCCTTTGTGCTTTTGGTTACTCTTATACTGCATCTTCTTCTTCTACTTCAATTGAATGGCTCATTGATTTTGGAGCATCTTATCATATGGCTAAGGATAAAACCATCTTTTCTACTATGCATGAATGTAACACCAAACAAATATTTGTTGGTGATGATAGATCTCTAAGTGTTGTAGGATCTCGAATAGTTCCAGTAGAAAATGGTCATTTAAGTGATGTATTATGTGTTCCAAAATTTCCTGCAATTTGTTATCAGTCTATCAAATTACTCATTCAGGTGAAGGTAAAACTGTGACGTTTACACCTCACCAAGTTGTAATCAAGGATTTTAAAAATCCTCAAAATATCCATGCTACTGGAACTGTTGATGATATTACCAAGTTGTACAAATTTAACAACTTTGGGTCATCACCTTTTCCTTCAGTTTTTGTTGCTAATAGTGATAACTTGAGCAAACTTTGGCATGAGCGATTTGGTCACTTAAATTATCGCTCATTGCAACAACTATGTAAAGACAATATGGTGAATGGTCTTCCACTGGTATTTTGCAAGGATGGTGTTTGTTTCGGTTGTGTACTCGGAAAACATCATCGGGACAGTTTTGAAAAACGTGCCTCTTGGCACGCCTCAGTTCCATTGGAGCTTGTGCATAGTGACTTGTGTGGCCCTCTTCCATATGCTTCCTTTTCTGGTTTCAAATATTTCTTAACTTTCATTGATGACTACTCCATATGCACTTGGGTTTACTTCCCAAAACTTAAGAGCGAAGTATTTAACATGTTCTTGGCCTACAAGGCCCTTGTTGAAAAACAATCTGGTCATCGAATTATTAAGTTAAGATCTGACAATGGAGGAGAATATGTTAACAACAAGTTCGCTACCTTTTGCACTAAACAAGGAATCCAACAACAACACACTGTTCCATATACACCACAACAAAATGGTGTAGCTAAACGAAAGAACCACACTTTAAAAGAAATGGCTAATTGTATGATCTAATCTAAAGGACTAAGTCTTCGATATTGGGCTGAGGCCATAAATTGTGCAGATTACATAGTTAATCGCACACCCACTAAAGTTTTACAGGGTATAACACCAGAAGAAGCATGGAGTAAAATTAAACCAGATGTAAGTCACTTTCATGTGTTTGGTTGTGAAGCATGGGCTCACATTCCGGATGAAAAACGGAAAGCATTATAGCCTAAAAGTGAAAAGTGCATATTTGTTGGATATTCTGAATATGTAAAAGGTTATAGAATTCTTCAGCCACATTCTCATGATATAATCATTAGAAGAGATGTTAAATTTGATGAAAATCTCTTGGCCTACGAGCCTAACTTGGCGGGTGTGCCATCTTTGGCCTGCGAGCCTGATTCAGTGACTATGTCTTCTTCTTCTTCTTCCAGCTTCCTTGACATGTTTCCAACTCCAGTTTTTTATGATGAAAGTGAGGATGAAAATCCACCTCCACCTGCTCATGTTCCTCCAATTACACCGGCACCAATACTTCCTCGATGGGTCCGTTCAACATGTGAAGCAGCTGGTGATCTTGCCGGTGATCCTAGAGATCAACGTCGAACACGTTCTCAGTTTCAGTGAGCTCCTTCTCTTTTGGCTCAAGTTTTCGAGAATCATGATCCAGAAACTTTTGCAGAAGCTTCAGGAAATCCAGATTGGGATACAGCTATGGATGAAGAATATCGTTCCTTAATGGCGAACGATACTTGGGATCTTGTTCCTCTTCCAAAAGGAATAAAACTTATCAGATGTAAATGGGTCTACAAAACTAAGTATGCATCAGATGGAAGTGTTAAAAGACTTAAGGCAAGGTTAGTTTCCAAAGTTTTTTCCCAATTTGAAGAGATTGACTACAATGAAACCTTTGCCCCTGTAGCAAAAATGAACTCCATCCTCCTTGTTCTTTCCCTTGCAGCGTTACATAACTGGGAAGTCCATCAAATGGATGTCAAGTTTTCCTTCTTACATGGAGATTTACATGAGGAAATTTACATGGAACAACCTCCTGGATATGTTCAGAATAACTCTAGCCTTTTTTGTCTCCTTAAGAAATCCTTAAATGGCCTTCAGCAGGCTCCTAGAGCTTGGCATGCCAAAATGGATAGCTTTCTCCTTGACACTGGTTTTTCTAGATGCCATTCTAACCCCAATGTATATACCAAGAAAGTAAGAAACCATCTCATCATACTTGTTCTTTATGTTGATGATCTTATCCTCACTGGTAGTGACCCTAAACTTATAACCCATGTGAAATCTAGTCTTAAGCAAAATTTTGAAATGTCAGACTTAGGACTTTTGCATTATTTTCTTGGTCTCCAAGTCTTGCAAACCAAAGAAGGAATCTTTCTTTCCCAGTCTAAGTATGCTTGTGACCTTCTTCGTTGCTTCCACATGGAAGATTGTAAACCAGCCCCTTCTCCCTTCCAGTCTGGAGTCAAATTTTCTGCCACTTGTACTTCCCCTAAAGTAGATGCCATCTTGTATCGTCAGCTTGTTGGTATTCTTTTATACTTGACTCATTCCTGTCCTGACCTTTCCTTTGCCATTGGTCGCATTGCCCGTTATATGCAAACTCCTCATGAAAGTCACTGGAAAGCAGAAAAAAGAATACTTCGATATATTCGAGGTTATGTTTTCAGTCTGGGATCTGGACCTGTCACTTGGGCTTGTAAGAAACAACAAGATCTTGCTCTTTCTTCAGTAGAAGCAGAATATCGAGCCGCAGTTAATTCCAATCAAGAAGCTTTATGGCTCCGACAGATCCTTTCAGAGTTTGGATTCGAGCAACAGCAGCCTACTCCACTTTGATGCGACAATCAAAGTGCCATCAAGCTTGCCAAAGATCTAGTTCTACATCAGCGCAGCAAACACATTGAGCTACACATGCAATTCATCAGAAATCTTGTTCATGATCGTGTTATTGAAGTGATCTATTTCCCTACAGATGATCAAGTTGTAGACATCTTCACCAAGTCTCTTACAGAAGCGAAGTTTTTTGAACTTCGGTCTATGTTAGGAGTTCAGGAATGTGTCCTTAAGGGGGGATAGGCTCTAATGCCTCCTTCCTTCTCCTAATAGTGTCATTTTTGTAAATCCATCAATCCTATCCCAAGTTTTTCTTAAGGGGGTATGTTAGGATATTTAGACACTTAGGAGTTAGTTAAGATCAATTTGTGTAATATATACGTTAGGTAAAAGTGTGTTTATTTAGTATGCATTAGTATGCATTTGTAAATATTCTAATCCGACAGTCATGATATGTTCTAGACATAGAGTGATCCGACGGTTCAACTTCTCTTAGATCATACCTACCATTGATCCGTGGCTTAACACCCGATTGGTCTATGATGTCTATTTAAAGAGCATAGAGGGTCCTTGGCTAGTTGATCGATTATGAGAAGCTCATATGTAACTTTCTTTCTTTTGCATAATAAATTGCTCCAATTAGCTAATTGGCTGGGGCCGTGGACTGTTTCCCTCTCGAGGGTTTTAACCACGTGACAAACATCAGTGTGTTGATCTGTGATCTAGTGTGAAGCGGTTGCTGAAGGTGTTCGGTCTTTTGGGAGTGCCCTGTGTACCTGAACAATTTCCACCACGGATAAAAGCATATAGGAAGCCTCACTAAGGTCCGTTTGATATGCAATTGTAGAAAGTCCCTGAAAGGACCAATCAAGACCAAAGAGAGTGAGGGATCCCCATTGCAATTTGTTGGATTGTTGCCTCTATTTGATCCTCCTCGCCATGATAGTGCTGAAACAATCCATAGAGCTCTTAATATTGGTGTCAATGTGAAGATGATCACATGTATCTATTTTGTACTGATTTGTTTCTCCTTTCTCTTTTGTACAATGATCACTTTTTAAATCAAACTTGAGTTTTATACTATGCTTTGTTTTTCTTAGGTGATCAACTAGCCATTGCCAAAGAGACTGGATGAAGACTTGGAATGGGTACAAACATGTACCCTTCATCTTCGTTGCTTGGTGGGGATAAGGATGCCTCAATTGCTTCTCTTCCTATTGAAGAATTGATTGAAAAGGTCGATGGCTTTGTTGGGGTGTAGAATCTTGACATGCGCTAAGATACCCCAAGGATGTGGTCGAGTGCTAATAGCTAAGGGCTTTGCATGCATGTCTGCCAAGGGTCTAGACATGTAGTTCAAGTTTAAAAACACAACACAAGAAAATTGAAATGCTTACTTGATGATGTGCTCTGGTGACGTTGTTGTCTATAGTGGGATTTGAGCTCTTGTATAGAATTTTTAAAGGTTTGGGTATGTCTTAAATTAGCTTTGATCTCAAAATATACGAACTAGGACCTAAAAATTGCATTCAAGAACCTTTCCTAGGTTTTGCTTCCTCTATATTGCTTTGTTTTGGGTTTTCTCAAATGTAGAAAACATAACTGTCTCACAAATCTTAAAGTTAAGGAATAACATTCTAACTCTTTGACAAATCTTAAAGTTAAACTCCTCAAGGCGTATGCCTAGTATAACTTAGCTACTTCTTTCAATGTCTGATTAGACCAATTACATCTACTGGACTGTTAAAGAGTCTAGTTTATTCTTCATAATTTTTGTTGACAAGTTTCCATGAATTTTTTTGCATGTAAAGTCTCATTATACATTGAGACATAATGTTTATAATATCTATGAGATGCTAATTCCTAGTGAAAATCACATATTCCTTTTTATAAATCATGTGAACCCCCCACAACCCCACTCTCTCAAAATCCATTACATACTTTTATAATCTCTCAAAGCTCTAACATGTTGTTGAACATATAAATATTTTGGATGCGAGTAAATATTTGAACATTTAATATTGATTAGTGCAATATTTTGTGTTTGGCTTAAATGGTTGGGTTGTAATAATTTATTAAGTTTCAACATGTTAACATAGAAATCTTGTTGATATTTAACGAAGTTTTTCAATTGTTTATTGTAAATTTACAAATATTGAAAAAATGTTATTTTTTATTTAAAAATAAATTTTATGTAACTTAAGTTAATGAAACATTAATATAGGCCACCGCATAAATGGACAATTGGTCAAGGAATAAAGTATTTATATTTTTGTATAGTAAATATCAATGTATACTATTTTTACAATATCAAGAAAAAAAGTAATTCTTCTCATGAATTGATTTATTATCATTCTTATATATATATATATTTATTTATTTATTTATTGGAAAATTTTGTTTACTTCATTTTAATTAAAAAAATATAGTTTCATTATCATTATAATATATATTAATGATATTAATCAATTTGTTGACTATTCTAATGTTTAAAGTTATCTTAAAAACCAAAATGAATAATCACAATAGTAGTAAAGGATATTTTTTCGAATTTAATAAAACAAACCAAAAAATAACAACTATACATGTTCACATTTTTGTTGTTTTTAATAACTTAGTCAAATAGTTAAGGTTTTGGAGAAGAGCCTTAAAAAATTGTGTAGCACAAAAAATGTTTTTAATACTTTAATAAAAAAACTAGAGGTAGGTTTTGGAAAATATAGGTTAAGAATTATGCATTAAAATAATTGTTTTTAATGCTTTTATTAAATAATTATTTAAGTGTGGATTTGAGGCAAAATTTCTTAAAAGGAAAAGGTCATGTCAAAATTTCTATCAATCAAATGTAAGTCTCACTTGTAACAAGAATGTAATAAGGACATTGCCAAACATATACTCACATATTTATTTACAAAAGATCTAGTTATCAAAATACAAAACGTAGAGACATTGCCACCTCGTGGTTCTTGTTTTATTATTCTCTTATTTACTAAGTTTTTATTTATGTGTTTTTTGTATTTTTGTAATTTTTTTATTTTTTCTGAAATATGTTTAAAACATGTAATTTTTTTCTTTTTTTATATTATTTATGGATTTTTTTGGTTAAAATTTTTCATTTTTCCTTAAGATTGTCATGTATTTTTTTTCACATTTTTCGAAGTATTTTAATTGTATAGTTTGGAACGTCTTCAAATGTAGCCCGACAATGAAAAAACATGCCATTAGTAGCACCTCTTTTCGATTTGTAGGTTTATTTTGGCATTTGTATTGCAAAGGCATTGGTCATTAATGTGACAATGTCAAATAACTTGTAATTTTAGCCCGAGAAAGAAAAATGAGTGAAAGATGCGTGCTACCATTTTCGATTTAGGGTCTATTTTAAGGTTTTGATTATAGCGATGACACTCGAGGTTTCAAAGAAGTTATAATTTTAGCTCCGAAAAAAAGTGGTGTTACCGATAGCATTGTTTCTTTATTCTGGGTTGTTTTTTAGTGGCTTTGACAAAAACAAATATCTGTTTTTATGGATAAATTTCTTGTTTTGAGTATAAATTTATCGTCAAGTTGTATAAGTTATTTATAATCATGTACCTTGATTTAGCACATGTGGACCATGGAGACCAATAAAGGATAAATATTTTGTCAAAAGGTGACTTATCGAAGAACGGTGGGTTTAAATCCCACATTGAACTTAAAAGGACCCCACCTAATATATAAGGTGTTAAAATTGTTGATGTATTTGTAACTTCGGAATGTATTCACTTGTATATTTTATGTATTGTACCCCAATGTTTATTCCGGGAAGTATCTGTAATGTAAATGAGTCATGCCATGCCCCGATGTTCCTATTGGGAGATTTAATAATGTAAACAAGTCATGTAAAGTCATAGAGGATAACCCTTCCTATTGATCAAGGGTTAAAGTCCCCGCAGTTGTGGGGCCCTAGGGTTATTAGACTCTCCTAGAGAATTCATCCCTAGTGAGTTATTGTCAAGTCAGGAATTAGTATAAATAGATAGCGAGACTCTCTATTTATCACACATCCACTCACACTCAGTTGTAGCGCATAACTGAGAGAGAAGAAGTTGTTGCAACAAGAGAGAGAGAGATTGTTGTTGTCGAGAGATCATCTTACTATTTGGGGGTTTCACTTTTGGTGCTAATTCTATCTCTGAGAAAGTTGCAGGGTTTTATCCTTTATGGTTTCCCTAAGGAAAATATTTGTGTCTATTGTCTCTTATGTTTGATTGTTGTGCTTGTTGTTCTCTCAGTTAAAGATCCTAAGTTAATGCTAGCTTGAATGACAAAAATTTAACATGGTATTAGAGCTAACTTGAGAAGAAGACACTGTGCAGCTGCGAAAACTAGGGCTTCCTACTTTTTGGATCTCTCTCCACATATTTTTAGCAAAAGAAGGTTGGGATGACTCTCCTCTCTAGGGCGCATCTTTATGTCGAAGTAGAATCTGATTCTAAGTATTTTCAGTTTTTGACCTGACACTACTACCGGAAATTAGGGCTCTCCACAGAATTGGATTTTTTGAGTGAGCCCAGGCCTAGATTGATCTCCTCCTCAAAATCAAATTTTAGAGATCAAGATCAAAGTTTTTGGTTGGGGTAGAACTCTACGAAAGTCAAACCCTAATCTTCTCCTGAACTAGCTCTGTATAAATTCAGCTCCAGATCTAGTTTTGACATCTTAACCTGGTAAGATATAAATCTTTTGTATTTCCATTTGAGGTTCTCAATTAAGATGTCTCATCATACCAAGCTTGATGAAAAGCTTGAGGGAGATGATAAATTCCGAGCCTAGAAGTATAGGATATCCCTGGCCCCGGAAGAAAATGAGTTGGTCTCTTACATCAATGAAGAGGTTCCAGTTCCAGAGGGAGATGAGGCTAAGGCCTTACACAAGAATATATTGGTCATGGCTAAGAGGATTATTGTTGATTCAATCAAGGATCACCTCATACCACAGGTGTCCTCCATAAATACACCTAAAGCTATGTTTGATGCCCTGACCATACTATTTGAAGGGAAGAACATAAATCGGAAGATGACTCTGAGAAAACAATTGAAGAATGTAAATATCCAGAATGCAGAAACCATCCAGTATTACATTACAAGAGTCTCTCAGATCAAGGAACAGCTTGAAGCAGTAGATGAAGAAGTGGAGAATGCAAAAATTGTGATTACCACCTTGAATGGCCTCCCTAGATCATGGGACTCCTTTATTCAAGGGATCTGTGCCAGAAAGAAGCTACTCAAATTCAATAGATTGTGGGAGGAATGCTCACAAGAAGAAGCTCGGATAGTATCTCGAGAAGAAAAGATGGGAAGTGAAGATCAATCTCTTACAGTACACTCCAAGAAAAGCATAAGAAACTCTCATCACCCCAAGGTTAAGCACTTCCACCAAAAAGATAACACTACAAGAGATTTATCTAAATTCAGATGCTATACATGTGATGAAAGAGGACACATTGCTAAAGATTGTCCTAGAAACAAAAATAGCTCTCACAAGAAGAAGGGAAACAAGAGAAGACATCATGCTCATGCTACAGAAGATGATGAACCTTCCACAAAGAGAATCAAACAAGAAAGTGATGAAGAATATGTTTTGATTTTCACTCTCACGCTAAATATCACACATGGAAGCAATTATTGGATTATAGACAATGGGGATTCCAAACATATGATGGGATTCAAAGAATACTTTGTGAAACTATTAGAACATGAATCACCCTACAAGGTGAAACTTGGGGATGACTACCAGTATCCAATAAAAGGTATTGGGGAATCCTCCTATAATCTCGACTCTGGAAAGTCTATGAAGATGAAGGATGTTTGATTTGTACCAGGACTAAAGAAGAACCTCTTATCCATATCTGCATTGGATGCAAAAGGCATGAGGGTTGCATTTGTAGATGGCCAAGTTCTTATGTGGCAAAAGGGAAAGACTATTGATGATGCAGTAGTGATTGCGGAAGAAGAAGTAGGTCTATACAAGTTGAAGGGCCAACCAGAACAAGTTTTGGTCCATGACTTAGTAGAAACAAATGAACTTTGGCATAGAAGACTTGCACATGTGCACTATAGGGCACTACCACTTGCAAGCAAAGATGTTGAAGGTATTCCAGAAATACAAGCAAAGCATGAAGGAGTATGCAAGGGATGTGTGAAGAACCCCCAGAAGAAGAACAACAAAGGAGAAATGAGCAAGTGCACATACTGCAGTAAGGGAAATCATTTTGAAATCTCGTGCATGAAAAATCAAATAGACATGCTGACCCAACTCCTGGAGAAGAATGGCATATCCCTTCCAGACAGCTCAAAGAAGAGGGAAGGAGGATAAAATTCAGAAGACAGAGAGAGATTTCATGCATTGGTTGCTAGCGCATCAAGCTCACCTAGTTTCATCATTGATTCTGGAGCTTCAAGACATATGGTTTCGACCAAGGAGGCATTCACCTCACTTGACATGTCGAAAGGTCCACCAATTGTACTGGGAGATGACTCTCTCACTGAAAGTTTGGGCAAAGGGAGGATTGATCTTGACCATGGTAAGTTCAACAATGTATTGTATGTTCCAGGTCTTGCCTCTAACCTCTTATCAGTGTATCAGATGACCCACACAGGGTCTCCAAAGAAGGTCATATTCTTCCTTGATGAAGTTGAGATCACAGAGATATCAAGTGGTAAAGTCATTGCAAAAGGAGTTGCAAATCACACTTCGAAGGTATACATGTTCTCACACTTCCTACCCTACTCAAACCCCTCTGCTCTTTTGATTCATGCTAATGAGGCAAGCAAGATTTGGCATGAAATATTTGGCCACCTAAATTACAAGTATCTTTCTGATCTTAGTGAAAAATAAATGGTCATAGGGTTACCAAAGATTAAGTTTTCCAAAGGAGTCTGTCAAGGTTGCATCTTAAGAAAACACCCAGAGCATAATTTGAGAAAGCTAGTTATGAGAAAACCTCTGCACCTCTTGAGTTGATCCACAGTGATGTTCCTGGCCCATTTCCTCATGTGTCAATGAGTCAGGCCAAATATGCATTGACATGCATAGATGAATTTTCTAGGTATTGCTGGGTTTACTTCCTGAAACACAAGTCTGAAGTTTTTGGCCTCTTCAAAGTCTTTAAAGCTTTAGTTGAAAACCAGTCTGGGAGGAAACTCAAGGTCCTCATATTTGAAAATGGTGGTGAGTATGTCAAGTCTGATTTCATTCAATATTGTGCAGATGTAGGTATTCAGATGCAACATTCTATCCCTTACACACCACAGAAGAATGGTGTTGCTGAGAGGAAGAACAGATCACTGAAAGAGATGGCAACATGCATGATGGAGGCTAAGACTTTGCCACCAAAGTTTTGGGCCGAAGCTATAAACTGTGTAGCCTATATCCAGAATAGGGTGCCTCATAAACAGCTTGATGGTATGACTCCTTTCAAAGCATGGAGTGGGCACAAGCCAGATGTGACCCATTTCAGGATTTTTGGCTCAAGGGCTTGGTCAAGAATTCCAACATAAAAGAGGAAGGCTTTGTAGCCCCAAAGCCAAGAGTGTCTATTTGTTGGGTACTCTAAAGATTCAAAAGGGTACAAGCTGATCAATTTGAGCACAAACAAAGCCTTCATTGAAAGGTGTGTTCAGTTTCAAGAAGAGCCCCTAGCAGCAGTGGAAGTTGGAGAATCCTCTTCACCACCAAAACCTTTGAATGTAAGTGAAGAGATAGTTGAACTTGCTGATTCTGATATGTATAATAATGATGATTTAATTGCAGAATTCATACAAGACCAAAATGGGCAGCAAATACCATTCATGCAGCTGGAGAACTAGCTGGAAATCCTAATGATCCTAAGAGGACTATATCTCAGTTTGAGAGTGCTCTGTGCATGAAAGATCCTCTGTTTGCAAAGAAATGCTATCTGATGGTTGAATTAGACCCATGGAAATATGAATATGCAGCAAATGATCCAAGATGGCAAACAACCATGAAATAAGAGTATAGCTCACTCCAAAAGAACAACACTTGGGAGCTGGTTGATCTTACCCCAAGGAGGAAGCTAGTTCAGTGTAAGTGGGTTTACAAAACCAAATTTGCTGCTGATGGTTCACCTCTGAAATACAAGGCCAGATTGGTATCCAAGGGTTACTCAGAGGTACATGGCATAGACTACAATGAGACCTTTGCACCAGTGGCAAAGATGGACTCCATCAAGCTAACCTTAGCCATTGCAGCTTCAAAGCAATGGGAGGTACACCACATGGATGTGAAGTGTGCTTTCCTGAATGGATATCTCATTGAATATATTTACATGCAGCAGCCTCAAGGATTTACTACTAAACCATCTCTTGTGTGCAGGCTAAAGAAGTCATTGTATGGGCTTAAGCAAGCCCCCAGGGCTTTGTATGTCAATATTGATAGATTTCTGCTATCACTGAATTTTGTTCGATGCAAGTCAGATCCAAATGTCTATTTGAAGCTGATTCATGGTTCATTAATGATCATTGTTTTGTATGTTGATGACCTTCTCATTACATGAAGCTCAAAGGTTGAAATTGCCTCCTTGAAGGATGCAATGAACCATGCCTTCTCAATGACTGATTTGGGCTTATTGGGCCAATTCTTGGGGCTCGAGATTGCTCAAACCAAAGAGGGAATCAAAGTACATCTATCCAAGTATGCCTTGGATTTGCTGAACAAATTCAATATGAAGGATTGCAAGCCAAGCAAGACTCCTTTCCTTTCAGGAGTTAATCTTGAAGAAGTTGATTCTTCACCTTTGGTAAACAATACACTGTATAGGCAATTGATTAGATGTTTGCTGTATCTTACACATACTCGACCTGATATTTCTTATGCAGTAAGTGTGGCTTCAAGATACATGGATCAACCTCATGAGATCCATTGGAGAGCATCCAAAAGGATCCTTAACCTTGTTCAGGGAACAAGGACTCATGGGATCTTCTACAAAGCTAAATATGTTCTTGATTTGATTGGGTTTACTGACAGTGATTGGGAAGGTGACAACACAGATCAAAATTCAACATCAGGATATGTGTTCATGCTTGCTGAAGGGCCAATCAGCTAGTCAAGCAAGAAACAGAGTGCCATTGCACTCTCATCTACAGAAGCAGAGTACATAGGAGTTGTAAATGCAGCAACTCAATGTTTATGGTTGTAGGGGTTACTTGGTGAGCATGGCTTTGAATCAGAATACACAACTACTATCTATTGTGATAATTAGAGTACCATTCGAATTTGTAATGATCCAGTTCAGAAACAGAGAACCAAACACATTGAGATCCATATGCACTACATCAGACAGCTTGTGCATGATGGCACCATTCACTTAATCTTCTGTTCATCTTCAGAACAAGTAGAAAATATCTTCACCAAAGTTTTTTGTGAGAAGACATTCAGCAATCTCAAATCACTGCTGGGGATTGCTGATCATGCTGTGAAGCATGAGTGATGACAAGATTTCCAAATTTTGTTTTACTGTCCATGTTTAAGGGAGGATTTTTCCCACTAGGTTTTTGCCTCTTTCCTTGGTTAAATGGACATGCAGCATGTAAAGGGTGACTAAGCCTTGTTGCTAGGCCCTATAATTTTCTAATATTTTACTCATAAGTCAGGCTTAAGGTGGGGTGTTAGAATAATCAACCCATAGTTAGCTACCTTACACATTAATTAATCCAATTTTTGTCTTATTTGCCTAGTTTCCATATTCCACCTTATGCAAGTTGTCCTCCACACATCCATAGTGGTCAAACTTGCTAAATTTGAGTCATGGAGTGCTTGGGAAACCACTTGGAATCAAATATGCTTTATTCCTGGCCTTCCTAGCGCATGTCTGCTTTTTCTGCTTTATTGCCTACTTTTTTTGAGTTTTAAGGCAATTGGGAAAGTTTGACTAGGTGAAGTTAACTTGTTTTTTGTCCTCATCATCCTCCACCCTTTTCTCCTAAGAAAATCATGTATGAGTTTTCCTTCCATCACCTATTAGTTTGCCTAATTGATTTTTCCAATTCGTGAGCTCCTAGACAGTTTTGGAAACTGCTTTATGCACCTATGGGGGATTTGCTTAGATTTAGTAAGCCTGATTTTGACCAAATTCGAATGCCATCCTTATGCATTCAAATCTCTCATGTAATTGTTTATTGTGGCAGCCTATGACTTCACAGGGTTGGCTATTGTACACTTATTCAATACATATTAGTGTTCTACTCCATATTCAGTCTCCTTTGTGTGTAATTTGCATGTGTAATTGGCAATTGTTGTGATTGTTCTAACACCTGGGTTCAATTTCCACATCACAACTACCCTTAAAATTCCAAACTTTTAGTGTCTATGTTATTAGGATTAAATTTGTTAAGACCTCCCTAAAGGTTTGTAAGATGCAGTTTTTAGGGGGGGTTGGAACCGCCCCCATAGGAACCTATGGGGGGGTTTGAAACCACCCCTTTAGGTACCTATGATGGGGGTTTGGAGTCACCCCCAAAGGTTTGTAATAAGGAATTTTGGGGGGCGTTGGGACCACCCCCGTAGGTTTCTATGAGGGGGGTTTAGAACCACCCATAAAAGTAACTTTTGGAGGGGGGTTTAGAACCACCCCAAAAGTCAGATTTAAGGGCGGTTTCAATCTCTTCCAAAAACTCCCCTAAAAGATCAAACTTTTAGTGTTGATGTTTTTAGGGGGTGGGGCATTAGAGGAAATTTCAACTCAAAATGGGCCTTTTAACTTTAACTCAAATTCCATGTCATCATGTGTTAGCCAATGAAATTGCTTTAAATTTGAAATACCGTATAGGTCTTAAACACTTTTTTAATATAAATTTGGGGATAGGTATCATAAAAAAAACTAATTTTTTTGTTTGTATATTCGACATGTCTCTCCGTGATTTTAATCAAATTTTGATCAGGAGAGCTCGTTGGATGCGGAATTAAATTCCGCATTCAACGAGTACCCACTCGGCAAAGTTTTGACGGACCCCGCTACCCCAAAAAAAAGAAATACTTGAAAAAACGTGATGATGACATCATTATCACATTTTTTCAAGTATTTCTTGTTTTTGGGGTTGCGGGGTTCATCAAAACAATGTCGACTGGGTACTCATTGGATGCGGAATTTAATTCCGCATTCAACGAGCTCTCCCGATCGAAATTTGAGTAAAAACACAAGGAGATATGTCGAAAATACAAACAAAAAAGTAGTTTTTTTTCTTTTCTTCCTCCAAAATTAATAAATATTATTTTATTATTTTAACTATTATTTTATTAATTTTTTTTAAGAGGCCCATTTTGAGCTGAAATTTCCTCTAATGGTTGTAAAGACTTCCTCCAAAGCCAAAACTCCCCCCAAAAGTGACTTTTGGAGGCGGAAGACAACCCCCCCTAAAAGTCGAATTTGTTATAGCGCTCCTAAAATAGTAGAATTATAACACCACTTTAGATCATATTTTTCCTTATTAAATACTATCCATAAATCCCATGTATTATCTAGTATGGAACATCCATACATGTCCATATGGACTATCCTAAAACCATAAATCCTAATTATTATAAATTCCATAAAAAAACTAGCTACTAATTGTTAGTTTAACATATTAAAATACCTTTTCCATCAGTTTCCAATTTATCAACATTGGGTTAGACATTCACCATGACCAATATAAACAAACTAAAAACACATAATTTCATAGATATATCAACCTCCATGGGAACATGTATAGCAGCATACATAAAGAATACAAATAGCATAAATACTTATCTTTTATAAGGGTGCAACTTGGAACAACCACACAACTTTCCTCCTAGCCTTAGACATTGTCAAGCCAAACTACTTGATAAGGTCACCGTCGAGCTAAGTTCTTGGAATTCACATGAGAAGGTCTCTTCTAACTTGATCCCTAAAGATAATACTCGTAACAAAGTGTTTCACTGCATCTTCAATACAAAACGGTGATTACGAATCCATCTTTCTCAGGATTATCGCCCTCTCTCAAAATAAAAGATTATGATCATTGTGCTTTATTTATAAGGATGATCCCCCTCTCCCAAAACAAAATCTATGGCCAATGTGGTCTCCTTCATAAGATTATACCCCCCTCTTAGAGAACAACTTACCAAAATTAAAAATCTCTTGCACGCGATTAACCCCCCCCACCTCCCCCCTTCTTGCAAGACAAGCAGACCAACTAGATCACTTGCTTAGGATTATGCCCTTCTCCTACAAGGCCTAGTGCATAAAATAATAATAAAACTTTCCCAGGATTACCCCCCTCTCCTGTAAGGAAAGAGAAATAACAAAGTCTCTACACAATATTATCCCCCTCTCTTGCCACATAAAGTTCGAGTGAAATTGAACTCTTCACCCTGCTACAACACTTATTGAATTTCTAGGTGCAAAATAACCATTTGAATCTCTACTAGGGCATTCAAATTCAATGGATCTCCAATAATCACTAAACTCTCCTTATAGGATATCCCTTCACCTACAATAAAAATGGCAGTAAATTGTGTGCACAATCCTATGTGAAATCCTTCTTTGGCATTTGCATTCCATTCATAGAAACACTCCTCACTAAGAAACAAACTCAACAATTAAAGAATGAACCACCTCCAAATCAATTTGAATCCCTTTAGCCCAACTCGAATTGCCTTCAACAGATTAACTAGATACCACCAAGAAAAAACTCTCAATCACTGAGTGATCCTCAAAAACATTGATTGACCCATTCAAGTTCTTAGCAGAGTAACTTGAATCCACTCAGACTTACTTTAGCCAAGAAAAAATGCACCCCTACTCACTAGATAATTCTAATTTGTGAACAGTGACTCAAAGCCACCATAATTGACTTGAAATCAACCATAAATTACTTCCCTTGCATCAAGGTAAATCAAATTCCACCTAATGACTCGAATTTTCCCAAATTCACTTCCGTGCACTCAATATAATTCGAATTGAACCAAAAATGATCAAATTAACTAAGGATGACTTGAATTCATCTCATTAATTAAGGACTAACTTTAGACACCAATTAACTGAGGACAAGTTCCAATTAATCAAATTGACCCTAACTTATTGACATCTACTTCAATTTATTGTAGTTAATAGGGTGCATGTGCATGGTTGCAGGGTGCATGGATGCATGAGTGCATGTACATGGTTGCATGGGCGCATTAAAAACATTAATTGGAAAAAATAGGACCACCATGGTCCATTAACATCTAAATTAGGAATTCTATAGTATAATTAGGGAGGGGACATAAATCCTAACCCAAACCCCTTCACTATTTGGAAAACAAAACCCCTAAGCAATATTGTTGTCCATGTTGAGCCATTATTTAGTTATAGGTAATAATAATAATAATAATAAGATAATAATATAATAAATAATAATCTTATTAACAGCCCATGGTCGAGGAAGCCAGTGCCACCAAAAAATAAATGACAAGTTCACATATGTATGAGTCTTACCTTTGAGGTATTACGTCTCGTTCCCCTTAAAGAAAATCATTTTCCTTAATGCATACTTATTCAAAATTCACACAAAAAGGTGAGGATATTCTTCCCTCATAACATCTTCTAGCTCCCTAGTAGAATCATCAAGTTTGTAATGGTTCCATTGGACCTTGACCTACCTAATCTCTTGATTCCTGAGAATTTTGACCTTGCTTCCCAATATGTAGGTCATTTGCATAAAAAAATCCCTTTCTGGTTCCACCTATGTCACAACCAATTAGTGGAACACCTCACTAGTTCCCAGGTACACACACACATCTTTCAACAAAGTACAAAAATTACACAATAATAAATTTACTATTTTCATCGCTTTCTAATCTATCACAAAATTAGTAGCAAATATGCATTTTTCAACAAGAACATAAAATATAACTATAGTAAAACGATTACCTATGGGTGAAAAACTGAAGTCGATATACACTTTTTTCCTGTTTTTTGACAAAAAACTGCAAAAAATTATGTTTTTCAACTTAAACCCTTTCAAAACCATATCCCCCTTAAGAATTTCACCTTGAAGTAAACACAAGAGGTTTAGATAATTCTATAAGATTCATACTCATATTTTTTTGAAATTTTTTTTATGGACATATAGTAGGATGAATTTGACGGGCACCAATGACATCGACTTCAAATTTTTAGGTTTGGATAATGAGTGACCTGTGTTCCCTTCATTTTTTTTAGACATGCTTATTCATTTTACGAAAATCAAATGTACATTCATAATATACATATATTGTACTTTGCAATGGACTATATGTTGAGTATTTTCAGACCTAAACACTATTTTTTATTATTTTTCGAAATTTAACATATGTTTACAAAATGGTGCCTTATTGACACATGTTTATGACCTCCCATTTTCTTTCAAATGTGACTCTTATCATACAAACTAAAACTACCCTTTTGAAGAGGACAGTGCAAGTAACATCGCTATGAGTTTTTACATTTTTCTTTTGTTGTCATTGTGATGATCTTGAATTTTCGGTGTGACTAATTCTCAAAAAATTGTATAGCAACTTCGTGTTTTCACCCCTATATAACATTCCAATCTATCACATGATTATCATCAGTTATATAATTTTTAAGTAAGAACACATAAAATACATTATGCACTTTGATATAGGCAGGTAGTGCAATCTCATAGGAAACAGGTCCTATTCTAGCTAGGATATCGAAAGGCCCACCATTTTAGTAGCTAGCTTGGAACAATTTCCTAAGTTCAAGGAGATATTATTGGGTTTTACTTTCAAGAATACATGCTCTCCTACTTCAAACTAGATACCATTCATGTTCTCATGGGAATAACTCTTTTTCTTTGTCCTGAGTTTTTTTCAAATTTTGCTTAATCTTAATCATCTGATCTTCCATATCCTTCAACAATTCCAGTCTAATGACGATATTTTCTGTTGGATTGTCTCAACTAATAAGAGTGTTTCACTTTATGCCATACAATTCTTGAAAGGAATCGTCTTTAGAGAAGAATGATATCCATTATTATAGGAAAACTTTACTAAGTGTAAATAATTCTCCCATTTCAATGGTTGATCGATCACATACATTCTCAACATATCCTCAAGCACTCGATTGAATCTTTCTATATGGACATCTATCTACAGATGATAAGTTGTACTCATTTTTATATCTATACCAAATACTTGAAACAAACCTTTCCAAAAGTTACTAGTAAACTTTGAAACTCTATCCGACACTATAGCGTTTGGAATTCCATGTATTCTGACAATCTCTCTCATAAATATATATACAATGTTAGCTTTCAAATGAGTAGTTTTCACTGGAATGAAATGATCTACTTTAGTCATCTTATCCACCACGACCATAATGGCATTCTGTTGTGATCTTATTTTTTGCAACCTTATGATGAAGTCCATAGTAACCACATCCCATTTCCATTCTTGTATAGGTAAAGGTTGTAACAACACAGTGTGATGTCAATTCTCTACCTTAATCTTCTGTCATTCCATGCATTTGGCTATGTATTATGCAACATCATTCTTCATAAGTGGAAAATATTAATGTTTCCTCACTGTTGCTATTGTCTTTTAATAGCCTCAATGCCAACATAAGGTGTGTTATGCATTTCCTTTAGAACCATTTTCCTTATTTTTTCTAGAGTTGGGAACATAAACTTTGTCTTTCTGCATGTGGATCCCATACTCTTCCAACCTATTCTCATCAAACTTTGGTGTTACTCTCTTCTACTGCAAACCTCTCTTACTTGTTGGTAATGCCCATCTGTAACATAGGATTCAATGATCATATTCTTCAAATCTAAGATACTTCTATCGGTAGTTTCCACATGCATCTTCCTATTGAGTGCATTTGCTACTTTGTTCTCTTTTACCTAGATATGATTGATGTAAAAATCATATTCACACGGTAACTCCATACATATTCTCTATATTGCATTCAAAGTAGGTTTTTAAAACAAATACTTTGATCCATCATGATTTGTCCTTAACACAAATTTATTACCCATTAGATAGTGCATCCACATCTTCAGTAAATGCATGATGTATACAATCTATAGATAATGAGTGCATATTCTACTCATGCTCTTTCAATTTTATGAATCCATAACTAATAGCATGACCATCCTAAGCGAACACCATGCAAAATCCTTTCTTACATGCATCGATGCATACATGAGAACTTCCATATGGGTCTGCAATCTACAACACGAGTGCACTGGTAAGCATTTACTTGAGTTTCTGAAATCTAACTTCACACTTAGAATTCCATTCAAATTTCAAACCCTTCTGTAAATATGTAATGGGATGAGAATTTTTTTAGAAACATTCAATAAATCTTCAGTAGTACCCTTCTAATTTGGTGAAATATTTTACTTTTGACACATTCCTTGGTGTCGACCATTCCATAATAGCACTTATATTCGCCAAATCCATTGAGATGCATTATCCTGATACGATGTGCCCCAAAGTATTGAATTCAAATATGCTAAAAGGAACACTTACTTAGCTTGGCATATAGTTGATTTTATTGGATTACTTGCATCACCAACCTTATATGCTCTTCATGTTTTTCTTCTGCATTGGAATATATGAGGATGTCATCCAAGGATACAACCAAAATATTATCTAATACTTCCTATAAACTCCATTCATCATGTGCATGAATTTTGTTGGTGCATTAGTCAATCCAAAAGGTACCACTATAAATTCATAATGTCCATACCTAGTTTTGAATGGTGTATTATTGATGTCCCATCCTTGATTCTAATTGAAAGATACCCTAACCTCATATCTATTTTGGAAAATACTGTGGTTCCTCCTAACTGGTCAAACAAGTCATCGATTCTTGGCAAGGGGTACTTATTTTTTATTGTTGATTTGTTCAACTATCAGTGATATATACAGAGTCTTAGGGTCCCATCCTTCTTCTTCACAAACAACACCACAACTCCCCACGGTGACACTCTAGGTTGTATGTAACCTTTTCATGATAGTTACTCTTCCAATTGCATTTGTAACTCTTGCAATTGTGGGGGACTCATTCTATAAGTAGATTTAGATGAGGGTACTATTCTATGAACTAAATCAATCGAGAATTCAATGTCTCTCTTAGGAGGCATTCCTAGTATTTCTTGAAATACATATTTAAATTATAGTAACACTTAGTAGTATGGTAAGTCTGTTTCTTTTCCTTCCTTTGGATCTTCCACATGAGATACATATAATTGACATCCCTTCCTAAAACGTTTCTTTAGGTGAAAATCTATGATTTGCCTCAAAGATATCGGTCTTGGTATACCTCTTTCTATCATTCGATTTCCTTCTTCATCCAATCAAGTGAAGGTCTTATAGTGACAATCAAGTGTGGCATGATGTGTATCCAACTATTCCATGCCAATCAACATGTCATATGATCATACGGGTATGGTGCTCAAGTCTGCAAGGGTGTTTAGACAATTCATGTCCAAGGGACACTTCCTTACTTCCTTTGTGAACCTTCTCTTAGTACTTGTATCCAACTACACTAGGCTTGTTGTCTCAAGATTGATTTTCTTTAGATAGTGTTTCTCAATCACATTAGGTGTAATGTAACTATGGCTAGCCTGGAATCAAACAAGTATATATAGGTACAATGGAAATATAACCTTCTATATTAATCATCATGGACCGATGCTCGACTTGTCTTCCATCCAAAGATACATAGATTATTGGAATGCTTCTTCCCACATCACCAACTATTGGAGCTTCTTGAATGTAATGAATGGTTTCTACCTTGAGTGGATATTCCATAGCATAATGATTCCCTTTACAGTGGAAACATTCAAGCATTGGTCTTGTTCTTTTCTGTGTTGTCTCTTCAGCTCTGGGCCTATTCTGTTATGGTTTCCTCAACTGATTTAAGTTTCTGAAAGTTGGGGGCTGAAATCCCTTACTCCTCTTATATTTTGTATCTTTCTTCATGTCATTCTATTTCTTTGGATATGGAGCCTTATTCTTTCTATTATCATTAAGGTTCCTCGCCTTTCATACCACTTACTTGATATTTTTTGCCGACCATAATGGATTTTTTCTTTGTAGAAGTCTGGAAGACCACTTATGAACCTTTGAATCTTCACCTTCTCATCCTTCATGATTTTACATACTTCATGATCTCTAAGAATGTGTTCTATAATTTTCCATAGTCATGCTACCCAATTTGAGTTCGAAGAACGGTTCCTTCTTTTTTTCAAAGTATTTTTTTGGGAGGTACTCTTCTTGGAAGTATTTCTTGAAATTCTTCAATTAAATTCTATATTCATTGATATCCTTCAGCTTAACTAGTTGATCCCACCAAAAATAGTCCTTACCTTGCAAATGGTAGATGGATACCTTTTCTTCCATGGTAGGTGAATATTGGTGCAACTAGAAGAGATTTTGAAGGCCCAACAACCAAGTTTAGGCACTTTCTCTACTTAACCTCCCCATCAAAAGTTGGGGGTTTAATCCTTCTTAGTTCCCTTTCCAGTTTATCCTGAGAAAAACTTATCTTATTATGCCATACCAGTTAACCTTCATGGTTTCTTTCGGAGTTACTTGAAGAGTAATTCTTCTTCTTCCTGGGAGAGGGCGTATTATGGGGTTTCCTTGAGTAGGATATGAGCCTACCCCTCTCCCTTCCTTATTCATATTATCTTGTATCTCGACTACCTATTGGATTTAATCTCTGGTGTTTCTATAATTTCTCTATACCTTGTATAATTTTCCTTTGTGCATGTATGATCTATTCATTATCCTTCCTACAGGTTCTAACCTCCATATTCAAACTTTTGGTTGTGCTTTCCATGTCCATTGTTTCACTCTTTATCTTAGGTGTCCCTATCATGGATCTACCTCATTTAGGGCCTAACTTAGCATACTCCTCCTCAATATTGAAGGGTATATATCTTTCCCTCCTAACAATTGCTGATCTATGATATATTTAGTCTCCAATTCTTTGTTTAGGGTCTGTAATGTTGGTTTAGGGTTCACATTGTGGCTTTAACAAGCACTAGAGGTCTGAGGTTTTGGTCATAAAAATATCGTTAGGACATAATCAATCTATTTACAACATATAAAAGACATAAATAAATTTCATATACACAAAATCATAATCTGTAGAATGCCTAAACAACTATAGGGTTGTACCTAAGATTTGATACCACTTGTAACATACCCAACCCTGGAACACAACACCAAGGTTGAGTATTTGGTATTCCTAACAAGGATAAGGTTGAATATAAGTTATGGATAGTGGAATAATAATATACAATGTTAGGATAACATGACAAACAAATCAAAACTTTTTAAAACATTCATACATTAAGGAAGAATCCCCTCCCAATGCAACCCAGTTCCCCATTATGCATGCAATACAGTGTAATGGCACATGAATACATTCATAACAGAAAAGTTTCACATGTTTATTAACTATCATCACAACTATGGGAAGCCTCCCATCACCATATAAAAACTAATAAATCATATTTGCATAAATTTGCAAAGCTTCATTTTTTATAGTAAACAAACAACATTTCAATGATCTATGGCATGCATAATTTAGACATCTAACTATAGCAGATTTATACCAATAAATTTCTATTTCAAACCCAACTCATATCTAATCTGGTGCAACCATACAAGTCCATATGGTCTATTGGAAAGATCAGTCTGTGTAATTATCATAATTTCATGAACAAACTAGCCTCTAACATCATAGTAAATCAACATCACTAACTTTATTTAAAGCAAAATTGCACACTATTGTATATCATATCTAATGCATAAAATTATGAACCTATAAAACCATGTGAGACCTGATACAGTACAACCATATATGACCGTATGGATTGCCTAAATATCAAACGTGTTAATTTTTCTATTCTTATTCAAATTGATTAGGATCTTTATCTAAGAGAACAACAAGCACACAAAAATATCTAAGATGCACAAGATAGAGAAGATAAACAAGACACAAAGATTTTCCTTGGGAAAACCATAAAGGATAAAACCTTGCAAATTTACTCAGAATAGTTCCATAACTAAGATAATAGATCACAAGATATAAAAACCCAAGTATAAGAATTCTTTTGCATCTCTCTCTCTCTCTTCTCGATATTCTCTCTCTCCTCATGTGAACTTGAGTGACTGAGTGTGTGTATAAATGAGGGATGGTGCCTCCCTATTTATACCCTTCATGTTACTGACCTTGCAACTTAATTGGGTTGACTTGTTACCCTAACTCAGTTGAATTCTTCTAGAGGGACCTAAAAATACATTTTATTATATTTGACTTGGGGACTACTGCCCCGAATTACAATGGAGGCTTTACCTCAATTACCATAGACAACAATGACATTCAAAAAGGAGGGAAACACATATCCAATGGGAGTACAATAGTATACAATAATAATATACTTAATAATATCTTCCAAAGTTACAAATACAACAAAATTCCCTCTTAACTAGGAAGGTATTATATCGCCACAGTCATCAATACAACTGGTCATGTCATCATAACTAAATCATTATCATTCTTGCTTCCATAGTCCTCATCTTGTTGATCATTGAATATTGACATATGTCCATCTCTCCGGCATAGGAAGTTTCTACAGAGCTATCCATGTTTCATATTGCGTGTAGGCCTAGTCCTCATCTAGGTCATCATCACATCCATGAACATTCCATTAGATAGGTACAACCTAGGACCATTCATTACATTGTCATTGCAATCACCTGCGTCTCCTACCATCATCCCATCATATCTACATCATCTCATCATATATGAATCATCTCGTCCTATCTTAATCATCTCTTCATTGTACACAGAGCACAACCTAGATGCATATCACTAACTATCTACATTATACCAACATAGGAGCACACCAGGACTTATTTATGTCACCAAGACAACCTGTGTCTACCACTATGTGAAAATCGCCTAGGAGCACACCAAGTGCATCACGATGGTCAACCTACGTTCTACAAACATAGTTGGCACACCAGGACTTATTTATGTCACCAAGGAAACCTGTGTCTACCACTATCCGAGAACCACCCAGGCACACCCCAAGTGTTAAAGTATTGTAACTTTGGAAGATATTCTATTGTAATTTTGTTGTATTCTCCTTCAGAGATGTTATTCCTTCATTTAAAGATGTCCTTGATGTAATTGGCCATGTAAAAGTCATGAGGTAAAACCTCCATTGTAAGTTGGGGAAATATTACCCACAAAAGTAATATATAAAATTTATTTTGAGTCTTCCTAGGTAGGTCAGACCTAATTAGAGAACATGGCCGACCTAGTTAGTTAGTTGAGTAACTTTCCTGATGAATATAAATAGGTTAGGGCCTCTCTCATTGGGAAACACCTTACACTTAAGCATTGTGCAAGAGAGAGGGATATATATATATATATATATATATATATATATATATATATATATATAGAGAGAGAGAGAGAGAGAGAGAGAGAGANTTAGGGTCTTACAATGCACTTCGTCAAATTCTATATACTAGAAGTTTCACTGGGTTTTCTCCCCCATGAGGGTTTCTCGGGATAAATCTTTGTGTTCTTTTGTGTTGTTGTACTTTCCTTTCTTTCAGTGATCCTTTGCCTATGCTTATGCTGTTAAATATTTTCGACCTTGCATAACCATTATAAATGTAACATGGTATCATAGCCACCTCGAAAGAAGTCTTTGTGTAGCTGAAACACTACTACACCTACAAGTACTGGGGATTAGGGTTTCATGCTTAAAAACCCTACAAGGAAAAATATAGTAATCTTGTCCTTTTGGTTATAACTCACATTTTTCAAAGGATATGGAGTAGAAACATTGGCATTCCGAAGATGAAATCTATTTTTACCTTGTGTGAAATTTTTATCCTCATATTCGCTATAATCTAGGATATATGATTCCTCCAACTCAGGGTTCCAACCTCTCCGAGAATCCAGCTTTAAACATGTGACCTAGGGATAATTGCTATATCTCGGTCTAGGGAGGTCCAAATGAAATTTCTCAAGATGTTGAATATAGGGAAGATACTTTAGTTTCTATGGTCAAAGTTTCAGACTCCAAAAGTGAAACAATGACACATGTAAAGTCGTACAAGTTTGCTATGCTAAAGAATCCTCAAAATAAGTCACCTTGGGACACATCGAATAAGTCCCACTTGGTGAATTCAATTCTGCTCTAACTAGTGGGGTTGGAAAGAAAACATATTGGGATGCCTCAGGATGAAGTTTCAAACCTTTAGGATCAGAAAAGTTGGAGCTATAGTAGAAACAAGATCAGTAATGTGAAGAAGAAACCAAAGAAAAACTAGGGCTTCATGTTGTGGGCACTTCCCTCCACCGATCAGTTGAAAAAGGAGGACTACCAAACTCTCCCTAGGAGGGTGCATATTTATATGTAATAAGTTTCTCATTTTGTGAATTTTCAACTTTTGACCTAACACTACTATCGGGGAAAACAAGGGCATTAGATATTTTGTAGTTTTGTCCACATTTTTGGGAAAATAAGTATGATTCGTAGCTCACCTTGAGGAGGCGCATATTTCTATCTAATCAGATATGAAAGATACCTAAGTTTAAAAATTAGGGTTTCTTTGTCAAACCCTAGGTCCAACAAAAGAATTCTTCAAGAAGAGCCTTCAAGCAAGCATCAAGTTGAAGCAATCTCACTGGTAATTTCTATCCTCTCTATTTCCATTTGAGGTTCTAATTTTTATCATGATGAAAACTAGTACCAAGATTGAGGACAATATTGAAATAGCCAAGAAATTCTAAGCATGGAAGTATAGAGTGCTTCTCATACTTGAAGAAGCATGACATGGAGAACTATGTCAAAGAAGAAGCTACAGATCCAGGCAGAGATGAAGTCAAAGAAAAGAAAAAGAAGGACCTAGTCAAAACAAAGATGAGTATTTCTATCTCCATTGGATATCACATGTATCATCCTTGAAGACTCCCAAGGATATTTTCGATGTAATGAACAACTTGTACGAAGACGATCTTGAGAAATAAAATCAAGGATGTGAAGATGAAAATGTGAGAAAACATTCAATGTTGCTTCACAAGGAGATCTCAGCTCAAGGAGCAATTAGAAGCCATTGGAGACAATGTTAAAGAAGTAGAAGCATAGATTACAAATTTAAATGGTCTTCCAAGTTCAGTCAAGGGAGTTGTTCTAGAAGGAAGATCGCCTATGGAGGAATGCACGTATGAAGAAACTTGGTTGATGGAAAAAGAAGAAGAGATGGATGAATATGAAAAGAAGGAAGAACATTCCCACAAAGAATAAAGGACTTCAGAAGAAGGACATCTCTCAACTTAGATGTTCAGTTGTGATGAGAAAGGACACTTTGCAAAAGAATGTCCTAAGAAGGAATAATGGAAGGATGATATGATCAAGAAGTACTAGTCGATCATACATAACGATGTTTGGATATGAGTTCGAGACATAAAGGTAAGTTTTGTAAAGTCTTCCAATTAGATCTACAAGATCAAGTATACAATATATCAAAGTATCAAAAGATACAAAGAAAGGTTTGCGGTTTCTATCATAAAGAGAGAGTCGATTAATCAAAGACACTGCTCTAGGGTCTAGACACACCTCTTTGGTGGTGGATATTACACTAGACAGTGGGTGTAATCAAAGTAGAAGAACAGATCAAGCAACCTACAGGGTTTGAGACTCTTTACAGAGAACCACCTATGCACAAGAGGATTTGTACAAGCTCAATAGGAACCCATGGGATAGCACATACAATTACATGAGGAGATTGAGGATCAACTAGAGTGATGGAGATCCCAACGTTTACTACAAGGTTGAATATTTAAGCCTACAAAGGACAAGAAGCTCATAGATGGGTTGTTAGCTAGAAATACACACCTCCTATGGATAAGAGCTGGTTCCCTAGATCTGAATGGTTTAGGTCTAGAACAAAACCCAAACACCAAATGTTAAACTTCCCCTAGATCTAGTTAATCAAATGAATGGAATTCCATGATACTTCTCTCAAAGGTTGTCCTCGCTATACTCCAAAATAACCTGTAAAAGATGGAAAACAACAAGAGAAACATGACAACATACAATATAATCAACTAGATCTATGCTCGTGACCAAGGAATCAATCAATATATACAAATGAAACAGTAAATATGGGAAACAAAAGACATTTTTTATTAAAAATGATTGGAGAGACTACAACCTTCATGCCTTGGTGTTGAGAGTTCATTCCAATGGATCCTTTCCTCTAACTTCACCTAGCCTCCAAAGACTCAAGAATGATTTTGACAGAGTTTGGGTATGCAACACAATTCTTCCTCCCTTTTCCCATGAAGGGTGAGCCAATATTTAAAGGCATGGGAGGATAGGTATGGTTGAGGATCTCATGGGTGAGGTGGAGATAATATCCTAAAAGGGAGGATCTCAAGCTCTAACTGGTCCTAAACCATAGGGATGAGGCTCCACAGAGGTCAGCTTTGAGAATCCTCTCAAAGCTTCTCTTTTTTCCTTGAAAACTCGAGCATCACTCCTTCAATGAAGAAAACAGGCGGTGTTAAGGGGGTAACGTTTCTTGTAGTAGGGATAGAAGTGGTGGCACCTCTCTTTGCTCATGTATCAGGAGCGATGCTTCCCTAGCACCACTTGGGTAACGCTTTTTGTCAATGGAAGAGGAGCGTTACCAGCTCAAAACAAGTAAAATTTGTAAGGGGATATTTTTTCCTGTCAATTCTCTAGGGAAAATTTTAAGGGATTGGAGTAGACAAGGGAATACCTATCTCATAACATGACGGTGACGAGATTTTGGTGTAACATGGGTGTAAGAGAAAACTTGCAAAAAAGTTCAAGATGGAGGATCTTGATATTTAGTGACCTCAACAGGTAACATAAATGGATACAAAGAAAATTAGGAGCAGAGGAGGATACATGTCACTAAAATGTCCTAATGCAGAGAGTACAATATGCAGAGGGAGGATGGTGCTCCACCTTAGAGGGAGTGACTACAGTAAAGTTCGAGAATATTGACATGATTCTTGGGATTAGAGGTATGATGAAATACAGAGGATATTTTCCTTATCCAAGTAAAATATGTAGAGAAAATGGTGTGGTACCTAAAGGGTACTGCATAGATATGATGAATTTGATTGGGTTGGTAGTGCTACAAATAGAAAGATCACTCCAACATATTGCAGCTAAGAAAAAAGCAAGTAAAGATTCCTCAAGTGATGAGGAATATGATCGAGAAAAATTATACCGATGAAGATGAATATTATACTCTTATCCATTTCATCATTGGATAAGAAGGGATTCATTAGTGGGAAACACATATTCAACACCAATACACAGTTCTATGTGATATGTGGAAGACTTGTTGATCATGAGAAAGATACGAATGGGAGGTCAGAATCAGACAATGAAGTTGAACACATTGGGAGAGAGTCCAGTAATTCAAGAAGACAGAGATCAATATGGAGTCTACCAAACAAACAAAGATAAGTATTTGAATTGGCATTTCCTATATATCTACTCATTCAGTTGTGTACATATATATGTTTCTAGATTCAGGAAATATATTATGCATATTAGAATATTTGTAGTTTACTACTAATATGTAAGTGATGGGTAAGTGGCTTATGTTGTTATATAACATTCCATTGCTACTTATCTAGAATCAAAACTCTGTGCTGACATAATGTCTTAGCAAGATGGAAGGCATATAGAAAGTTATCGTATGTATACAGGATATAGATGATTGTTGCGTTAGTGGAAATAGTTGCATGATTATATGACATATATCTTTATGCATAAGAATTTGTCATTATGAATATGTTACGAAATGTTTCTAATCATACAATTGTATTTGACTTGTAGGAAGGATTGTATGCAATCATCTACAAGAGAAGAATGATGCAGTTGGAGATGTACAAAATAAGAATGATGCAAGTTGTGGATGTACACTAGCAGAATGATGCAGTTGCAGATTCAAAAAAGAAAAATGATGCAATTGCATATGAAAAAAGAAGAATGATGCAAGTTGTGGTTGTACGATGCAGTTGTGGATGTACAAGAGACGAATGATAAAGAACAAGTTGCACAAAGAAGATGTAAGGCTCAAGTATGTTCCTACGAAGGAACAAGTGGCAGACTTGTTGACTAAGCCTTTGTCTCGTGTAAAGTTTGAATACTTTAGAGACAAGATTGGCATAGTCTGAAAGGACCTCCCTCGAAAGAGGGAGTGAAGGAAGATGGTAGAAGGATGTAGTGGTGGCAGCTTAGCCTAGAGAAGGGTAAGTCTGGTTAGGCTTGTTGACCCCTAAAAGGGTTAGTAATTCAGACGAGGCACGTTGATCATAGGGGGATTATTATGTCTAGATAGGCATGTTTATCCCAAGAGGGTTAGTAAGATAGAACAAGGCTTGTTGGTCCCCAGGAAGATCCATCTATCTGACTAGGCCCGTTGACTCGAAAGGGTTAGTAAGTTAGACAAAATTCCCATATCGATCTACTAGAGAACTCACCAAGGCTCTGCTCCAAGATGATTAGAGGGAAATAAGTGGTTTCAGAATGTCTAGATATGCATGTTGACCCATAAGGGTTAGAAGATAGACAATTATTTTTTGGTCCCCAGGGAGATCAATATGTCTCACTAGGATTGTCAACCCAAAAGAGTTAATAAGTCAAACAAGATGTTGTTGTAGTAGGTTTAGTATTTTCATACTGATGTTGTTGAGATGATTGTTGAGATAGTTTCAGTATTCCTATACTGATATGGCAAGTTCAGTAATTTCATACTGATGTTGATGTGGCAAGATCAATATTTTCATATTGATATTGAGGTGGCAAGTTCAATATTTTTCATGTTGATGTTGATGTGGCAAGTTCATTATTTTCATACTGATATTGATGTGGCAAGTTCAGTATTTTCATACTGATGTTGATGTAGAAAATTCGGTATTTTCATATTGATGTTAATGTGTCAAGTTTCGTATTTTCATACTGATGTTGATGTGGTAGATTCAATATTTCTATACTGATGTTGATAAGACAATTTCAGTATTTCTATACTGATGATGATGAGGTAGTTTCAATAATTATATACTGATATTGATGATGATGTTGCTTCAACATTTGTATCTTGATGTTGATGATGTGGTTGTGGTCCCAACACCCTATGTTGATAATGTTGATGTGGTTGAATTCGCAACACTTTGTGTTGATGATGATGATGGTGTTTCAACATTTTTATGTTGATGATGATGATGATGTTCCAACATCTTTATGTTGATAATGCAGATGATGTTTCTTTATCACTAACATGCTAACAATGTTGTTGTTGTTTCAATATTTACATATTGATGATGCAGATGATGATGTTTTGACATTTACATACGAATGATGCAAATGATGATGTTTCAGTATTTACATATTGATTTTGCAAATGATGATTCAATATCCATATACCGATGTTCCAGAAGATGATCCTACACACAGAAGATGATTCAGTATCCACATACTGATGTTGCAGAATATGATCCAGTACTCATAGAAGATGATTCAGTATCCAGATACTGATGTTGCATAACATGATCTAGTACTCATAAATGATTCAGTATTTACATACTGAGGTTGCAAAATATGATCTAGTACTCATAGATGATTCAGTATTTACATATTGAGGTTCCAGAAGCTGATCAAGTATTATCATACTGAGATTGATGATGAAAATGCATGTTGTTGTTCCAAAACTTTCTATGGCATATAGAGATTCATCAATCAGTTGTATAGTTGTGATGATGGTTGTTGTTGATGTAGAATACCTTCCTAGTTAAGAGGGAGTTTAAAGTATTGTAACTTCGTAAGATATTCTATTGTACTTTTGTTGCATTCTCCTTCGGAGATGTTGTTCCTACGTTCGGATATGTCCTCAATGTAATTGGTCATATAAAATTCGTGAGGTAAAACCTCCATTGTAAGTCGAGGAAATAATACCCACAAAAATAATATATAAAATGTATTTTGAGTCTTCCTAGGTAGGTCAGCCGTAATTAGAGAACCTGCATGACCTAGTTAGTTAATTGAGTCACTCGCCTAATGAATATCAATAGGTGAGGCACCTCTCTCATTGGAACACGCCTTAAACTCAATCATTGCGAGCGCGCGCACGCGAGACACAGAGAGAGAGAGAGAGAGAGAGAGAGAGAGAGAGAGAGAGAGAGAGAGAGAGAGAGAGAGAGNATCTATTCTTGTTCTTGGGGTTTTATATTGTACTTGGCCGAATTCTATATATAGGAAGTTTTGCTAGGTTTTCTCCCCCGTGAAGGTTTCCCATGATAAATCTCTATGTTCTTTTGTGTTCTTGTACTTGTATTTATTTCAGTGATTCTTTTCTTAGTGGTTATGATCATATTATGCTAAATGGTTTATATCTTTCATAACCATTAAAAAATATAGCACTAAGTGCCTCGTGACCTCTCATCATCTCCAACATGGGAACACACACACACAATGACTCATTATGGCCGAACAACATGCATACCACACCAAGAAATTTTCCATTCCAGGTCAACTTAAGGGGATGATTACGTATGGACAACATGCGTACCATGCCAGGATATTTTTCATTCAAGGACAACTGGTACCAATACTGATTACGTCCAAGGATAACATGCGTACCATGTTAGGACTAATTACATATGAGGATAGCCCACGTGGTTGATTATGTCTGAACAACCAACATACCATGCTAGGAACTTTTCTGTTCAAGGAAAACATGTCTACCTTCCCATGTGAGATCTCATGCATCTGTGTCTTTTATTCTTTTGTCATCTCTAGCATGGGAGCATGCCAGGACTGATTACATGACCAAGACAGCTTGTGCTTCTGACCATGCTAGAACTCGTCACTCCCTCTTTCCAGGGACCTATATATGGAGAACACCAAGTCTCTCTCTGAAGTATTCAAACTTCACTCTTTGCAGCAACTTGGTCAATACATTCACCATTTGCTCATTCGTCACCACATACTAGAACTTCACTACTCCTCTCTACATCATATCCCTAATATAGTGGAACTTGATCTCTATGTACTTGGACTTGTCATGAAACACGTGATTCTATGACAACTTCACACAAATCTGGTTGTCACAAAAGATATAAGTCACCTCTAACTCGAGATCAAACAAATCACATAGTAGATTCTGTAGCCATACTTCCTAACAACTAGTCGAATAATATGCAACATATTATACTTCTATTGTACTAAGTGCCACACATGACCGCTTCTTACTAAACTAGGAGATCACACCGGATCCCAAATTGAAGTAGCAACCTGAAGTGCTATTCCTATCAATGGTGTTTCCTGTCCAATCTGAATCAACATATATGTGTAGGTTAATCTTCCGTTTCACGTCATACTTGAACCCATAATTGTAATATCATGACTTTTTGACCTAACACTTATGGGCATAAGCCCCATTGCTTATGAAGTTTCTTTGATGTTTTATTTTGTATATCGGGCATAAGACCCCACTACACATGAACATGATGATTTGTTTGATACATTGGGCGTAATCCAATTGCATATGTTTTATGTTTATAATTTAATGTGTTGGGCGTGGACCCTAAAGCACATAATTGATGAGATGTTTGTGTTGAGCGTGAGCTCTGAGGAACATCAGTATTTGATGTTTTGTGTTGAGCGAGAAGCTCTGAGGCACATGAGTATTTGATGTTTTGTGTTGAGAAAGAAGCTCTAGAGCACATGATTATTTGATATTTTTTGTTGAGCGAGAAGCTCTGGAACACACGAGTATTTAATGCTTGCGTTGAGCGAGAGGCTCTGGAGCGCATGAGTGTTTTAAATGTTTGTGTTGAGCGAGAGGCTCTAGAGCACATGATTGTTTTAAATGTTTGTGTTGAGAGAGAAGCTCTAGAGCACATGAGTTATGAAACCTTTGTGTTGACCAGGAAGCTCTGAAGCACATGAAAAAATAAGAAACGGAAGTGTTGGGCATAAGCCTTGGAGAATTCCAAGTTGATTTTGGGCATAAGCTCTGGAACATCATATCCTTGGCCATTGTATCCCTAGGTGTATCCTACAAATACATCCTAGTATTAGTGTCGAGCGAGAAGCTCTAGAATTGCATTAAGTTTGTGACTCCCTATTTTTTTAGCGTTGAGTATGGGATCTGGATAAACGCTAGGAGTTAATAAAATATTAATATGTCGAGTGAAAAAGACTCCGATAAAACATTGATCGCATCTTACTTATTTTTAAGTGCTTAAATGAAATTTCAAATTTATGTATCTCATCAGGTACTGAAGAACTACCATGTTAAACGAGGTAATCCAACATGCAAGGAGGTTTAGAGTTGCCTAACCTAGTTGACCTAGCCCCTACCTGAAGGGCTTAATAAAAAAGTGACTA
This sequence comes from Pseudotsuga menziesii, assembly GCA_001517045.1. NCBI lineage: Eukaryota > Viridiplantae > Streptophyta > Pinopsida > Pinales > Pinaceae > Pseudotsuga > Pseudotsuga menziesii. The sequence goes on from LPNX010157058.1 coordinate 80,049, forward strand.
TAAGATAAAAGAAAAGAGACATGTGACTAGGGATCATGCTATATGATACCTAAAGTAAAAATGTTAACAAAGATATATATATACATAATATGTATAAAAGAGTAAGTATAAGTAATAATACTAGTAACTATGAATAAATGATGGAAGGATCTATATGCTACTATTATTATTAATGTTAATTAAATATTCAATACCTACAAGAGTCAAAGTAGGAACTAGTCAAAATTTCCTAAGTTGAATTTAAATAAATATTAAAATTTATCTAAATAAAGTAAAAAGGGTTATTTCAAGAAAACAAATGATTCTTTATTTAACTGCCCCTTTTCCTGAAAAGTCTGTCTATAAAGAACCAAGCCAAAGAGAGGCTTGGGGATCTTTAATTTTCCATAATTATACCTGATTATTCTCAAGAGAGCTCTTGGAGAATATTTTTCCTAAGAGGAAAAGGAAACTGATATAGAACCTGTTATCCCGGATAGGGAATCCTTACCTTAGGAGCTCTAAGCTACTTTCATGTTGGAACCAGCTCAAGGGGATCTGGATTGAAACCAAGAACGGTTCCGATTCATGGTTGGGTGGAGCATGGTAGTTCCCAAGTTATTCAGTTATCTAAACAAAGGTCGGAATTGTCTATGTACTTGTTAATGCTAGGTGTTTGAGTGTGCAAGGTTTCCAACCATTAAAATAGATTCAACTTGCATGTATGAGGTTTCTTGATTTTCCTTATAATTTACACAGGTTTTCTTATTAAATGAAGAGATTAAATTCTGGAAGGATAAATAGTATCTGTCTACTATAGCTAGGTTATTTTATTTACTCAAACATTATAGGGAAATATCTATCTTATTCATGTTTGTAATGATAGACTGTAACCTATAGCCTTATCAGTTTTCAAACCATAGGAGGATTTGGTCTGTGTTATTTTCTACATTATCCTTTCACCATTTACATGTTAATTGCAGTCTTCTCTAAAGAGCATATTGGTTTTAATAGAGTTTAGATTATTTAGGTTATCTAGATTTCTGATCATCGATATTAACTAATTAAACTCCTACTCTACATCTTCCACTGCGGGCAGATTTCATATTACTAGCAGGATTGTTATTTTTAACCATCAAAACTATTACATATAGTTATAGCATAAACACTATGCATAAAATACAAATTAAATACTATTGTTGAAACTTAAACCATTCTAGCATCAACAAGATAAATAGGGTTAACACATTTAAACCTATCAAATAACATAACGAAGATATTTATTAAACAAACCCCAAACATTAATTTCCATTTTATAAATCTTTGCATAACATGCTAACCATCTTGACCTATTACGTTCCGACCATAGGCCTAACTATTATACCATACATCTCTACTATCTACCACCAAGCTAAAAATCGACTTTACACATAATACAAACCAACTTTAAACAATGTATCCATTTAAGAGATCTAGGATCAAATCTTGTTGGAATCTCTGCCAAAATGAAAACACACACATGCAATATTAAACCACCAATCCATGCATTCGACAGCCTAGTATTGAATCCTGTAGGATCACCTTTTTACCAAACAAAAACTTGCTAGGAATTGAATCATGTAGGAGTTGATTTGTAAAACACCAACGTTGTAAAACCATACACGTTTTCACATAAATCAACTATAAACTACATTAATAGAACTAAATGCACAAAGTGATATCCATCAATTTATACACAGACTACGTATTCGCATGAGGGTCGAGCCGTAGCTATCAAAGCTTGACTATAAACCCCCGTTTTAATCCATAATCGAAATCACTACTATGTCACAGTCTACATTAAAATAAAACAATAAGAATATACACATTGTATTTCAATACTAACGGGCCGAGAGTTAAACCCCACCATAATCAACATTAAAAACAAAACCCGAATCATTTAAATTCCAAAAGAATCCATTTAAACCCTATTGTCTGCATTCTTGCAGCCACATCATTTACAAATTATGCAGTAGTATGCCAAATGTATGGCCATCGCAATAATAAACCGAGGCACATTAGATAAACCATATATCTCACAATAATAAACATTTACAAGAAAAACTACACACAATCACGATTCGACAAAGGTTCCATTGCAAGCAATGGCACTACCATAGTTTAAAAACATCATTTAAAACCAAAACATAGAGCTTCCATTAACTTATCAAACCATACGTTTAAGTTACAAAACAAAAAATGATTACAGAGTTGAGTCTCGTCTGGGAAGACATGGCCCAAAGGTGCCACAACTTAAACCATCATCAAAATTATATTTACACATGCATTTATGGATGCCCATTAATGCAAAAGATCCATATAGTCAAACCCATAACCAAATTTTCACAACATTAAACCTTTCAACACAGAGCTCAAAGCTCTTCTAAATATTTACACGCAGAGGTAACAGGCCTAAGCTATCGCAGGGCTTACCCGTGGAAGGGTATCCTAGACAGTCATGTAAACACCCACGACCCATGAATGGAAGCCCCATTCCACCTACATTTTGAAATAGAGTACCATCTGAAGTATGTTAAAACCTCCACCTGAACCAAACAATAATATAAGGTTGCAAAAATAAAAAGAGAGCATACCTTCCAAGTGTAGGGCAATCCTATTCCTCCATGTCGTGATGAACCCAAAGAGTCGAACCATGCAGACAACCCACAATAGCAACAAATGAATCCCAAACCAAGACAAACCCACGCTTAGGGTTCAGTCCCCCCCCTATCCCAAGGAGTATTAATTGTGTCACCCTGTCTTCCACCATCGACGTAATTTTTACCCACATGCATATAGTCCAAACACCAACAATGCGATTTTGTATTAAAACCACCATCAAAACCTTCATTGGCATACTTAAGCCATGGTTTCATGGCATATAAACGATGGCATTTGGAATATGCCATGAGGGCTTACCACATAAACCATAATATTTACAAAGTTTAATATCATGGTTGTTAAGTCTTGTGACTTAAGCCTACAACCTTAGGCATTAACACAATTCAAAATTATCATAGTCTAAATCCACAATAATAATGTCAATCGTAAAGTTTCATGCCTTACAAACCCCAACTCTGCATAAACAATAACAGTAGGAATAGTTAGGCCAGGACTTTAGTCCTTTTGTCTGTGATAGGCATAGAATAGTGTAGAGTGGATAGCATGCCGCAGGATGTCAAGTTTAGTTGTCGTAGCGAGATTTTTCCATCTAATGAAACTACACAAAAAGGATAAGTTTGCATTAGTTCAAACATGAACTAAGTAAACCACGTAAGAGCAGGTAGAAGCAGTTACCTCTATAAGCGGTCCCGTAAGGGATACAAATCCCGCCACTCCACCCCTTGATAGTTAAAGATAAGTCAGAACTTTACATAACCAATGAACAAAACTTATAAACAGGAAGTAAGATACAACTGAACGAGCATACACACATGTATGATAAATAGTAATCAATAAGCAGAGTAATCATTTAAACCAGTTCAAGTAAAATAAACATAGTGCATACTTACATCAACAATTACATAGGAAACACATAGAAAGTCAAGGATAGCTTATGACACTTCGATTTAGAAAACAATGATCGACACATTCCGTAGAAAATGAATTAATGTCCAAAATAGGTAGTAATTAACTAGCCTACAAATTTATTTATTTTTCAAATTTGGGGACATTACAATAATCAATTGTAGCCTTCAGGTATCTCAATATATGTTTTTCAGCCACCAAGTGAACATGTCTCAGATCAATCACAAATTAGCTCAAAGTGTTCACAACAAAGAATATGTTGGGTCTTGTTTTCATCAGGTACATCAATGATCCAATCATACGACGATACATCATGGAATCAACTGTCTCTCATGAAGCATAAAACATTAGCTTCAGGTTTGATGCCATAGGTGTGGTTATCGCCTTGCAGTTTAGCATGTTGAATCTCTTTAGAAGCTCCATGACATACTTTCCTTAACCAAGGAAAATCTCATTCGTACTCTTCCACACCTCCATGCCTAGGAAATATTGCATCATTCCTAGGTATTTCATCTCAAACCCAGTGGCAAGATTGCTATTTGCATCTACGATGAGTTCATCCTCTCTTGTCATAAATAGGTCATCAATATATAGCAGGAGCATCACGGATCTTATGTATTCAACCTTGAAGTAAAGGTTGGAATCTTCTTTACTCTTGGTAAATCCTAATCTCATCAGAAAGTTTTCTATCCTATTGTACCATGTCCTAGGTGCATGTTTCAATCCATACAAGGATTTCTTCAATTTGCACATGTGTCTGTGTTTCATGTGTATCGAATGCTAGTGGTTAGTCCACATACATTTCCTCTTGATCTACACCATTCAAGAATGTTGTATTGACGTCCATTTGGTGTATATTCCATTTCAGTACTGCAACCAATGCAAGTATAGATCTGAAGGAAGCATATCTTGCTATGAGTGCAAATGTCTCCTCATATTTTATGCCTTCTTTCTAGGAAAATCCACATTCCATGAACCTTTAATTGTGTTTTTCATTGCTACCATCTGCAGCATGCTTTGTCTTGTAGATCCACTTCGAAGTCGCAATACACTTTCCTTCCGATATCGGAACTATCTCCCAGACATCATTCTTCATTATCGACTTGTATTCCTCTATCATGGCATCCTTACATTCTTTCTTCTTAGATTCTTCTTCGTATTTGGAAGGTTCTTTGTCAATGATGGCACATAGCATGGCCACATAGTTGTTGTATGGTTAGGTCTTTTTCTTTCTCTATGCATCCCATATGAAGCGCCATACCTTTCTGCATCTTGTAATAACTCTCATGCCCATGTTAGTTTTCTCTTATGGGAGTTCGTCTCATGAATTATTTCTACAGGTTCTTGTAGTTTTTCCATGTCATGAGCTTCATGGTCTTCTGGAGTTGTTTCTTCTATTTCCTTGTCTGACACTGTTATTGCTTCAGGTTCTTCAACTTCTACAATAGGTAGTTTTCTGGATCTAAAGTATGTTGAGTCTTTGTCAAATGTTACGTCTCTACTGATGTCAATATTATTGAATCCTGGGAAGTATATTCGATAGGCCTTTAAAGTGTCATTGTATCCTACAAATATCCCCTTCCTTCCAAAAGGATCGAGCTTGGTCCTCTTTTCCTTTTGAATTTGTATGTACACTAGGAAACCAAATATTCTGAGATGGTTGACTTATGGTTTCTCTCCTAAGAAATCCTCTTCAAGAGTCTTGTTGTCGAGTACTTGGTGAGGAGTACAGTTATGTACATACACAGATGTCCATGTCGCTTCTACCCAAAGGTGCATCGGAATATCTTGATAATGTAGCATTGCTTTTGTTGCTTCCATTATAGTTATCTTATTTCATTCCACAACGCCATTCCATTGAGGATTGTATGGAGTGATCAACTTCGTCTTAATCCCAGATTCTCTACATAGTTCCTTGAATTCTTATAAGGTGAACTCTCTGTCATTATCTAACCACAAATTCTTGATCTTTCTTTCAGTGTGGTTCTCGACCAAGGCTTTGAATTCCTTGAACTTGTTGAAGACTTCATTTTTTCTTTCAAGAAATATATCCAAGTTTTATGTAAGAAATCATCTATAAAGGAAACATAGTATACATACCCACTTGGTGAGTTAGATGGCATGGATCCATATACATCTAAGTGAATTATATCCAGTATTCCTTTTTCTTTACTTTCACTACTAGGAAATGTCTTCTTCACGTTCTTTCCTTGCGCACATCCCTTTCAAATGCCTTCATGTTTTGTCTCGATTTCTGGAAGCCCTGAAACCAACTTTCTTTCTATCGGTAGTGCTCTATAGTGCACATGTGCAATCCTTTTGTGTCGTAGTTCATTTGGTTATATGGATTCATGAACTAATGTTTGTTCGGTTTGTCCCTTCAACTTGTACAAGCATCCCTCTTACTCTGCAATCACAGTTGCATCATCTATTATCTTTTCTTTTGGCCACATTAGGACTTGGACATCAACGAATTTAACTCTTATCCCCATTACATCTAGTGCAGAGATGGAGAGAATATTCTTCTTCAATTCTGGAACATGTAGCACGTATTTCATCTTCAAATATTTTCCACAATCTAGCTTGTCTGAATCTTCTCCACTTCCTTTTATGGGGGATTGATAATATTCTCAAAGTTTCACCTTGTGAGGTGATTCATGCTCATACATATTAACGAACGATTATTTGTATCCCACCATATGTTTTGATGCCCCATTATCCACAAGCCAATCATTTATTTCATGTGAGATAGTGCTTGTGAGTGTTGATATAAGAACATACTCTTCATCACTTGAGCAATCCTCTCTTTCTTTGAGTATATTTATTATTGGTTCATCATCTTAAGCAACGTGAGCATGGTGTCTCTTCTTATTTGACTTCTTGTTGAAGGAGCCTCTGTTTCTATGACAATATTTGGAGTGATTTCCCTTCTCATCACAACTATAGCATCGAATTGTGGAAGGATCTTTTCTGAAATTATGTTGTCTTTTCTGATAATGGTTCTTCCTCTTATTGTGATGGTGGTTCTCTTTCTTTCTTCCAGTGTGGACTATGAGAGCTTGATCTTTAGTTTCTCCCATATTCTCCTCTCTTGTTATGAGAGGAGCTTCTTCTTATGTGCATTCTTCCCAAAGTCTATCAAAAGAGATCAACCTTCTTCTTGCACATATTTCTTGAATTAATGAATCCCATGATCTGGGGATACCATTCAAGGTGGCCATTAAAATATATCCTTCTTCTACATTCTCTTCGACTGCTTTAAGTTTTTCCTTGATTTTAGTAATCCTTATGAAGTAGGATTGCATAATATATGAGTTATGTATATTCACATTCTTAAATGGGTTCCTCAATGTCATCTTCTGATTGATGTTCTTTCCTTCAAATAACTTCGTCAAAGCATTGAATACTTCCATAGGTGTCTTCAAGGATGAAAGATGATGGATGAGGTGATCCTTAATAGAATATGCAATGATCATCTTGGCGTTAACCAAGCTCTTCTTACGAATAGACTTAGCCTCATATCCCTCTATCTCTGGAACTTCCTTACTAATATACTAATCTAAGTCATTTTTCCAAGGATCAAGGAGATCTTGTACTTCCATGATCAGAAGTTATCAGCTCCCCCAACCTTATCATCAAGCTGGGTGTGATGAGTCATTTTGAAATGAGAACCTCAAATGGAAATATCAGATATTCACATCTTACCAATTTGAGGTGCCTGACCTAATTCGAGAGCTAGTTGACTTAGGGGTTGTTAAAGAAACCCTAATTTTTCAAACTTAGAAATTTGGAATTCTATTTGGATAGAAAGATGTGCCTCTTTGAGCTGAGTTGCTCAATAAGTTTCTTTTCTAAAAATTGTGGTGGAAAACCTCTGAAACTTGATGCCATAATTTCTTCTCACAGCATCTCGCGGTGTCCCGCAGTAAAAAATTGAAACTTCTCCAAATTTGATTCAGCTTCCACTAAAAGATGCGCCCTTCTATGGCAAGTTATCCTAGCACTCTTTTCTTGATGATCTGTGGAGAGAATACCTTGAACTATGATTCCCTAGTTTTCGTTGTTGCACAGTGCTTTCTCAAAGAGGTTATGATACCATGTTAGTTTTTCTAGTCTTATTCAAATTGATTAGGATATTTATGAGAAAGAATAACAAGCACAATAGAATATTCAAGATGCACAAGATAAAGAAGATACACAAGACACAAATATTTTTCTCAGGGAAATCATACAGGATAAAACCCTACAAACTTCTGTTGAGGCCTGGAAAATCGCAGGCGGCAACAGTAAGGGATTCTCCCCAATCAGCGTTCCCAACTAGCCCGCTGACTGTTTGGTATAGGGAATCCGTCCGGTTTGCGGTCCGGCTACCGTGAGTCAAGTAACAAAAACAAAGCTTTACCGGTTGCGGCCCGGTCCACCGAGTTTTTGTATTTTAACTTAAGAGATGCAATGCACATGCCTATCTAAGTGCAAGGTGATTAGACTGCGAGGGGCGGTCATGATGTGATGCGTAGGTTCTTACCTCTCGTCTTAGACCCTCAGGAAACCAAATCATATACAATGAGAAAGAAACTAATTGTCTAATCTAACACTAGGGAGCGAGCCATCAATTTTAAGTGAGTAATTCAATTTTTTGCACATGCAGTATGAAGGGTTACAGTTAGCTGATACTCCTTTCAGACACATGAACAATCACAAATATTTAACAACCAGGTAGCCAATTGCTGTATGAATACCATTATTACTCACATGGAAAGATCATGAAAATACCAAAGAACATTCAATAAGAACATAGGTTCAAGAAATTAAACATTCTCATAGTAAACGAAATGCAGCTGAAAACGAAATAGTTCATTTCCAACATCATTCATCGAAACGCATTGATACATTCCATTTCCTTTTTCCAACCAGGTAGAATTGCAGTTCCTTTTATAAAACGAAGTAGTTCCTCTTACAAGCAAACATTTACAATTTTTTCCAGGGGAAAAAGCCCCTTTTTCAGTCAGGCTTCCCGTTATTTAAACTACAACTACTGTCTTCTAGGCTGCCCTCAGCGTGTGACCTTTCAACGTCCTTCACGATTCAGTTTCTTCTCTGGTCGTTGCATTTTCCCAATCATTTTCCATAGGCGTTTACCTTCTGACCGTAACTGCTGAAACTGCCTCCTCAGTGTCTCTGTCATTCGTTTGTTTTGTCCTTTTCTTCGCTCTGAATTGCTTCAGCGATCTATGGGATTCTCCCTGCAGACAACATTGGTGCATTATCCACTAAAATGAGATATTAGGCATTGAAAATTTCTAACCATAATGATAAATTCACAAGGGGTTAGCCTGGTTCATCCGGACGAGAACTCGCGGCAACACTAAATCGACGATCGGGCGATACTTGGATCGGGCGGGAACAGACTTCTACATCGGATAGGGAAAGGCTTTAGGAGCCGCAACGACGGAGGAGCATAAGAACCAGGAAAGTGACAACCCGGGGGATAAAGGCAACCGGACGCCGGACAGAAGGGTATTGGAGGCTAGATTGCTCTACCACCCGCAACGGCAGATGAGGCAAAGGCTGAGCGACGTGGGCGGGAGAAAAGAGCAATGAGTCGGCCGTCGGGTGAAACTCTAATCGGGAGCTGACTTTATCCTCCCGGCCGCAACGGCGGGCAATTAGAAACTTAGGAGCAAGCGATCGAAACAAACGAATCGGGCGTCGGACGAAACTCCAATCGGGCGTAAAGTCTGATCAAGGAGCCGCAACGGCAGGTGAGAAAAACTTGGCATCTTCCGCAAGAGGTCCGATCCAAAGAGAAAACCAACAGCGTTAAGGATCAATTGTAGCCAAAAAAACATTTTTTCTTTGCTAAGGCAACATTTTCATGTTCTATGGGTATTAAACAGACCATACGACCCAAACTAAACTGAACGAGGCAAACAAAATAGCGGGTATTCCACTTCAAGATGAACAGATATGTTCGAGGGGTCAATCCTTTAACAATCAATCCAAGCAAAATGATGAGGAGGGGTCCCAGAGTTTAAGTGAAAAAAATAAAATCGAGGAGGAAAAGTTGCGGCAGCAAAAACTGGTGATTTCCTGGTGAACCTAGATCTCTGGGTGATTTCTTTCTTGAATGGCAGACTGTTTCATAACAAATGTATCCATTGAACTCTTCCAGCTATACAGATTTCTCCATAACAGAAGTGTGTACCTTAATCATTGATATCAGTCCAGTTCGGGCGATGAAAGTCAAGATTTTAGAGCCCGGATAACTCTGCTGAGGCCAAAGTATGAGTTCATTATTAATTTTGCTTTCAGGTAGCTGACGACATTGGACACCACAGGATTGTAGCATGTGATGAACAGAAACATTCATTTGTTCCTCATTCCCATGCCATTCTAGCAGCTTTTGTGCTTTTGGATTTTGTCCCCTTATGATGCAAGTCTTCATGCGTGCCTTTCTTACTAAATTTTAATTCAGGATCCTCTATCCCATAGTGCCCTTTTGTGTGAGCGATGTGCTTAAAGTTTCAGCTCACGGACGGAGAGGATCATTGGCAAATTAGTACTTTATGATTTAGATTTAGCTTTGAAGCATGATGTTTTCATAGGAATTCTGGCTCTTATCTGCTTTCTGGCATTCATTTCCTGGCATGGGATCATTTATATTTAACACTCTGTTCATCTTGCTCTTCTCCGTGGGTCCCCTGTCATCGCCCCTTAGACTTTTAAGTGTAAAGTGCATGGAGCCTCAGCATAGTATTCTAGACTTTTTGAATCTGATTGACCTTATAGGAGGTTAAGCAAGACCTCAATGCACACAAAGATTTCGAGAAACTATTTGGTGGAAGGAATTCACATGGAACCCACAGTCTAACTATTCAACAAATGTTTACCATTTCCAGAAATTTGGAGTTCCCCACATAACCACGAGTTAACCACCTTTATTGAAAACAAAGACTCAAATTAAAACAAATGAAAACATAACTCAACACAGCTTATTTATGTACAGGTCAGAAAACTCAAAAACAACTTAAGAAAAATAAGGTTTGAGAACCAGACCATTAACCGGCAGGTTCTCCTCCCATCCCTGTAAATCCTGTAACATATAAGTAGCAGGGCCAAGTTTAGCGGTGATTTGAAACGGACCTACCCATAACTGTTGGAACTTAGTGTGCTTCCCTTTCTCATCATGGGGATGATCCCATTTGAGGACAAGGTCTCCCACTTCCAGGTCCCTTTTTCCAGCTTTATGTTTGTCAAACCATCTCTTCACTACCTCCTTCTGCTGTTGGAAACGCTCTCTAGCCTTGGATCGGGCCTCCTCTGCCTTCAGAAGATTGTATATTCTTATTTGGAGAACCTCATCATCCGACCCCCTAGATTCCTGAGCTAGTATGGAAGATGGGAGCATGATGTTGGGGGGAAAGATGGCTTCCTTACCGTATACAAGGGTAAAGGGTGACACTCCTATTGCAGACTTGGGGCTGACTCTGTCAGCCCACAGGGCATTGGGTAAGGCTGAGTGCCAACTTCGCTGGTTTTCTATGACGGTCTTCTTCAGGATTCTAATGAGGTTTTTATTTGAGGATTCAGCCAGGCCATTCCCTTGCGGATAATAGTTAGCAGAATAATGTAATTTTATTCCTTTCTCATGAGCAAATGCAGTAATTTTAATGGATGAAAAGTATTTAGCATTATCAAAAACTAACGAACTTGGAACCCCAAACCTGGTCATGATATGGTCTTTTAGGAAACTGATGACTTCGTCTTCGTTTATGTTGCGCAATGTGATGGCTTCGACCCAGCGAGTGAAATAATCAGTTGCAGTAAGAATATACTTATGTAGCAGGGAGGAATTTGGCTTTATTTCTCCAATGACGTCTATTCCCCATTGCTCGAAAGGCTCTGTGATCATTACAGGCTTTAGAGGTGCTGCTGCTCTAGGTTGTCTTCCACCACATCTCTGGCAAGTATCACATTTTCTGACGTGTGCATGTGCATCCCTAAAGAGTGTTGGCCAATAGTAACCGGCCCTAAGGATTTTGTGGGCTGTAGTGTCTCTTGAATAATGTCCGCCGGCCGGACCATCATGCAATTCAGACATTAATTTCTCAGCGTCTTCTTTTTCCAGGCATCTTAGGAGGACCCCATCATAGTTTCTTCTGAATAATACGCCCTCAACGAGTTGGTAGGAAGCTGACTTTAGACGCAAAGCTCTTGTTTGTTTGGAACTCCAATGTTCAGGAAACACCCCTGACTGCAGGTAATGTACAAGGTCTCTATACCAAGATTCAGGAGCTGTGAATACAGGACAAACATCCATTACATGCAGCTCAGCTTCATCATCCCATGCTTTCTCTTCGTCATTACTGCTTCTAGTCATCAGCTTACATAACCCCTGACCTTTCACTATAGTGGCTGGTTTGAATTCCAAGTCATATTCTTGAAGGGTTGTTACCCAGTTGCCCCTTCTTTCTCCCAATTCCTTTTGAATGAGAAGGGATCTTACGGCTGGGTAAGGGACTATTACCTTGGTTCGATTTTTGAGTATATACGGCCTGAATTGCTTGACTGCCTTAAATACTGCGTATGCCTGTTTGTCAATGGCTGGGTAGTTTAATTCAGCTCCTTGCAGCCCAGTACTCATAAAAGAAATTGGGTATTCATCACCCCCGTCTTCCTTTTGTGTAAGTATGGCAACCAATGAATCATCGGATGCAAATGTATATATAATAAAATCCTTGTCAAAATCTGGACTTTTCAGAGAGGACGCATGTGCAACAGCAGTCTTGATTTTACTGAAAGCATTCTTTTCCGCTTCAGTCCACTTAAATTATGTATTTTGCTTAACCATCTGCTGTAATGGTTTAACAGTCTGGGCAAAATCAGGCACAAACCTACACACAAAATTTATCGTTCCCATGAAGGATTGCATCCCCTTTTTATTATGAGGCATAGGGATTTGCTCAATAGCCTTAATTCTTTCTGGATCTATGGATATACTCCTCTTCGAAACTATATGCCCCAGTAACTTACCTTCAGTAACCGCGAACACACACTTCTTAGGATTGAGGGAAATACCATATTTCCTGCAGCGTTCAAAGATTTGCTTTAAGTGGAACGCGTGCTCCCCTCT
>LPNX010157058.1:92882-116855 GCA_001517045.1 Pseudotsuga menziesii
CCTTGTACTGCTTAAACAGACTGAGAAACTTGTCCCTTTCCGCGAGTGAACAACTTTTACCGAGGTTGACGAACTTGGGATCCGTTTCAGTCCCTAAGTTAATTAGCTCGAACTGTAGAGTTGAGCTGTGCATCTTCACATTAGCGGGTCTTCTAAACTTCTCATTCAAGTCAAACATTTTCTCCAATGTCCTAACTCCTTTGGGAATGAAATTGTTATATTTCATTTCAGCTTGATGTTCCTCATCGTCTATGATAGCCCCTTTAAAGATTTCATCGTTTGTCAAGCATTCAATTATCTGCTGATCATCATCAAATACTCGCAGGTTGGTGATCATGTCCGGTACTGAAGGCCTGAAAAGTAATTCAATAGAGCATTTGTTATTAGTGGGAACCAGCCTGGCAGCTGATGTAGCTAAAAGATCAGCAGCTGCGTTTTTTATCCTTGGGATTGAAATAATGTTAAATGCATGAAAATGTCTAAGCAAATCCCATACCTCGTTTTGGTAAGCTTTCAAGTGAGGGGAGACACAATGTATTTGATTTCTTATTTGTTTCACAACTATTTTTGAGTCCCCAAAAACTTTTAAATTACTAACCTCTAGCTCGATAGCTTTCTTGAGTCCCTGCAATAATGCTTCATATTCGGTTGTATTGTTAATACACTCAAACTCTAATCTACAAGAAAGGAAGTGTTTATTTTTTTGTGGATCAATAAGGACGCAGCCGGCCCCTGACCCTTCTAACGTCTTTGAGCCGTCAAAATATAGAGTCCAGAAAACATTATCTACTGAAACCGAATTTACTCCTACAGCTAAATCTACTATTTTACAGTCAAGCTCATCAGCCTGAGAAAAACGAAGTAGATCAGGCTGAGTGTCAGATGTGCTGCTGGATTCTTCCGCTTGATAATTCCCTGGTTCTAGTTCAAGAAAGTAGTTTCCCAATACAGATTCAACTGGTACATTCTTCTCATCCAATTGAGTGATGTTATACTTCATGTAAGGTTCTCTCAGAACTTTGATTTGATTGGGACTTCCTTTGTATGGTAACCAAAGATGTGACCAATCTGAAGCGAAATACCCATTTAATTTAGCTGACCATTCCCTACTCAGGACCAGGCCGTAAGCATCTGGTATGTCAACCACTAGGATGTTAATAACTTGGCATACTCTGCTATTAGATGCTAGGAGAATTAGGACGTCCTCCATTTCACCAATCACCTTAACGTCTGTCCTATCCAATTGCACCACCCTCCACGTGGATGGCTTAGGCTGCCCATTTATTTTCTTGCATACCGATATGGGAATGACATTAATTGACGCCCCTGAGTCTACTAGACAATTGTGCACGTTATGATTGAAAACTTCAATTGTCAGGAGGAAAGGTGGATGTTTAGTTTTAGACATACCTCCGGTGCTAGCTTCTCCGATTTCTTCTTCATCCCGGGGCTAATTTTCAGTGGGCAGTTTTTCTTCAGACGTTTCAAGTGCTTTCAACAGTTTTTCTTTCTGTTGAGGTACTTTGCACATTTCGAACAATGGGACATTTGCTTTCACCTTCTTCAAATCTTCAACAATGTCATATTCAATTTGTGATCTAGTAGGCTGAGATTTACCAGCACTCACGTTCTCTTGATTTGACTCAGGCAATGTTATGTTCTGTCTGGGGTCTTGGCTGGTAATAGTGAATTCCGGTATCTGATCAGCCAAGGCCTTGTCTTGAAACTTTTTCCTGACATTCCTTTGCAGCCTCCTGATCTTTGGGAGTAAAAGATTGTCATCACTAACCGTCCCTTTACTTCTAGTTGTCACGTTAGCCTCTCTGACCCCTTTGCGTCCATGAGTATTTTCCTCTTCAGCATCGAGCATGGAAACAGAACTCCATAATGCCATAGTCTCTTCCTCCTGTTCTTTTGTAGAAGTGGAAGCAACATTTTCTTTCCTCTCCTCATCATCTTCTTCTGTCAGTCTGGAATCCAACATCTGATTCATGACCAATGTCATTGAATTTATCCATTGCGGACAGTTTTTTTTGGAGCGAGGCTGCTGATGAAAAGTATAGAAATTTTCCATACCTATGTCTGTCAAATTCATGGATGCATTCCTTTGAGGAGGAGGTTGGGCCTGATTGCTGTCTTCTCTTTTCTTATAGTATGGCCTGTAGAAATTTTGTGCTTCTTTTTCTTTCTCTAAATCTATGATCTTGTTAGAGAGCTTTTGCACCATTTTGGCCATACCTTCATAGTTTGGTGCTTTCTCCTCTTTGGGATTAGTAAACAGTAAGGTTTTCCTTTTCTCCCCTGACTGTTCAGGATAATCTTCAACGCTCTCCCTTTCAGCCTCCACCACTTCTGCCTCTTCATAAGTCTCTGTCAAAGTAGGCTTGGTCCTAACTTTTGCAAACATGGCTAAATCAGGACCCAAAGCTGAAGTATAGTATTCAATCAGTACTTTGTCTGAAGGCTTATCTATTTCAGAGAAATTTTTTAGATATGCTGCAAACCTTTGTGTAAAGCTGTGCACCTTTTCTTTTTTCTCTTTATTCAATGCACACAGTCCTTTCATGAGGGCAGCGTGAGTCTTTTGGACGGCATACTTACTTCTGAATATTCTCTCAAAAGTATCCCAGTCTGGGATAGAATTGGCAGGCAATCCAAAATACCACGAGGCCGCAGCTCCTTTGAGGGTATGTGGGAACAATATACAAACCACATCTTCATGCTCCCCTGCCTTTAGTCCTTCTATAGCCAAATAAAAACTCTGTAAGTGATTATCCACTAATATCTTCTCATTTGGGTCGAACTTAGGTAATAACTTTTCGAAGGCTTGAGGTAGGTCATGCAACGGCGAGGTCAAAATCAAAAGTGACCTGGCTTTCCATGCAGGTGATGGAGGATTAGGTGGGGGTTGATTGGCGTTAACACCGGCCATGAGTTGGGGTGGAGAATGCGGAGGTGAACCAACAGGGGTGTGGGGACGTGAACCAGCAGGGGTGCGAACAGGAGAACTATAAGGAGTGTCTGGACCTACTTGGTTTAAAGGCAATTCAACCTCCTGTAAGGCGGTTTCCACAAGTTCTTCCCAGTCTCCTACCAACACCGAATCTTCACTTAAAGGACGGTCCTTCTTCTTGTACTCTCTTCTAGGCAGTTCGGGGATAATTGGAAACCCTCCAATCTTCTTTACATAAGCATGGGTATGTCTTCTTAGATCATTTACAATCACGTTGCGAACAGGATATAGATGTTCTCTGTTTTCTTCTTCTGGAAATGGATTACGCGGTCCACTACTTTCAGAACTGTAACCAGCGAAATGTTCTCTGTAAAACGGGTTTCCTCGGCCAGCCATGCACTGGCGGCCCTCCTTCTAGCGCCAATTCTGTTGAGGCCTGGAAAATCACAGGCGGCAACAGTAAGGGATTCTCCCCAATCAGCGTTCCCAACTAGCCTGCTGACTGTTTGGTATAGGGAATCCGTCCGGTTTGCGGTCCGGCTACCGTGAGTCAAGTAACAAAAACAAAGCTTTACCGATTGCGGCCCGGTCCATCGAGTTTTTGTATTTTAACTTAAGAGATGCAATGCACATGCCTATCTAAGTGCAAGGTGATTAGACTGCGAGGGGCGGTCACGATGTGATGCGCAGGTTCTTACCTCTCGTCTTAGAACCGCAGGAAACCAAATCATATACAATGAGAAAGAAACTAATTATCTAATCTAACACTAGGGAGCGAGCCATCAATTTTAAGTGAGTAATTCAATTTTTTGCACATGCAGTATGAAGGGTTACAGTTAGCTGATACTCCTTTCGGACACATGAACAATCACAAATATTTAACAACCAGGTAGCTAATTGCTGTATGAATACCATTATTACTCACATGGAAAGATCATGAAAATACCAAAGAACATTCAATAAGAACATAGGTTCGGGAAATTAAACATTCTCATAGTAAATGAAACGCAGCTGAAAACGAAATAGTTCATTTCCAACATCATTCATCGAAACGCATTGATACATTCCATTCCCTTTTCCAACCAGGTAGAATTGCAGTTCCTTTTGTAAAACGAAGTAGTTCCTCTTACAACCAAACATTTACAATTTTTTCCAGGGGAAAAAGCCCCTTTTCAGTCAGGCTTCCCGTTATTTAAACTACAAATCCTGTCTTCTAGGCTACCCTCAGTGTGTGACCTTTCAGCGTCCTTCACAATTCAGTTTCTTCTCTGGTCGTTGCGTTTTCCCAATCATTTTCCATAGGCGTTTACCTTCTGACCGTAACTGCTGAAACTGCCTCCTCGGTGTCTCTGTCATTCGTTTGTTTTGTCCTTTTCTTCGCTCTGAATTGCTTCCGCGATCTATGGGATTCTCCCTGCAGACAACATTAGTGCATTATCCACTAAACTGAGATATTAGGCAATGAAAAATTCTAACCATAATGATAAATTCACAAGGGGTTATCCTGGTTCATCCGGGCGAGAACTCGCGGCAACACTAAATCGGCAGTCAAGCGATACTTGGATCGGGCGGGAACAGACTTCTGCATCAGATGGGGAAAGGCTTTAGGAGCCGCAATGACGGAGGAGCATAAGAACCAGGAAAGTGACAACCCGGGCGATAAAGGCAACCGGACGCCGGAGAGAAGGGTATTGGAGGCTAGATTGCTCTACCACCCGCAACGGCGGATGAGGCAAAGGCTGAGCGACGCGGGCGGGAGAAAAGAGCAATGAGTCGGCCGTCGGGTGAAACTCTAATCGGGAGCTGACTTTATCCTCCCGGCCGCAACGGCGGGAAATTAGAAACTTAGGAGCAAGCGATCGAAACAAACGAATCGGGCGTCGGACGAAACTCCAATTAGGCGTAAAGTCTGATCAAGGAGCCACAACGGCGGGTGAGAAAAACTTGGCATCTTCCGCAAGAGGTCCGATCCAAAGCGAAAACCAACAGCGTTAAGGATCAGTTGTAGCCAAAAAAACATTTTTTCTTTGCTAAGGAAACATTTTCATGTTCTATGGGTATTAAACAGACCATACGACCCAAACTAAACTGAACGAGGCAAACAAAATAGCGGGTATTCAACTTCAAGATGAACATATATGTTCGAGGGGTCAAGCCTTTAACAATCAATCCAAGCAAAATGATGAGGAGGGGTCCCAGAGTTTAAGTGAAAAAAATAAAATCGGGGAGGAAAAGTTGCGGCAGCAACAACTTCCTCATAATAGTTTTGTCACTAAGACAATATCACAAGATGTAAAAACCCAAGTATAAGAAGTATTGTGCAACTCTCTTTCTCTCTCTCCTCCTTGATCTCTCTCTCTCTCCTCATGAGAACTTGAGTGAGTGAGTGTGTGTATAAATGAGGGAGGGTGCCTCCCTATTTATACCAATCATGTGATTGACCTTACAACTTAACTGGGTTGACTTCTCCTAAAGGGACCTAAAAATACATTTGATTATACTTGACTTGGGGACTACTGCCCCGACTTACAACAAAGGATTTACCTGAATGGTTATAGACAATAATGACATACCGAAAGGAGGGAAACACATCTCCAATGGGGGTACAACAATATACATCAAAATGTATTATTGAGTTACAAATACAACAACAAGACCCATAAATGTTCATAATCGATAAGTTATCCTTTTAGAACAATTACTAAATCAATAATCTACACTTCCTAAAATAACATAATTATAACACCACTTTAGATCATATTTTTACTCATTAAATATCATCCATAAATCCCATGGATTATCTATTATGGATCAACCAAACACGACCATATAGACTATCCTAAAATCAGACCTCATAATAATCATAAATTCCATAAACAAACTAGCTACTAATCGCTAGTCTAACACATCAACACACCTCTTTTGTGAGTTGTCAATTTATCAACATTGGGTTAGTCGTTCACCATGAGCATATATACAAATTAAAAATATATAATGACATAGATATATCAATTTCCACAGGAACATGTACAACAACATACATAAAGAGTATAAATAACATAAATACTTATATTTGATTAGGGCGCAACAGGAATCAATTGAACAACTTTCCTCTAAGCCTTAGACATTGTCAAGCCAAACTACTTGTCCAGGTCACCCTCGAGATGCGGTCTTGGAATTCACATGAGAAGGTATATTTTAATTTGATCCCTAAGTATAATACTCGTAAAATAGGAGTTCACTCCTTCTTCAAGACAAAACTATGATTATTGATCCCTCTTTCTCAGGATTAGCCCCCTCTCCCACAGAACTAAATAACATAATTAAAAATCTCTTGCATAGGATTAACCCCCTCTCATGCAATACAAGCACAACAACTAGATCAGTTGAAATGAGTATCCCCCTCTCCTTCAAGACCTAGCACGTCAAATAAGAAAAATACTTGCTGAGGATTATCCCCCTCTCCTGCAAGGAAAGCACAATAATGGAGTCTCTACATAGGATTATTCCCCTCTCCTACCAAATAAAGTTAGGGTGAAATTGATCTATTCACCCTATCACAAAACCTCTTGAATTTCTAGGTGCAAAATAACCATTCGAATCCCTACTAGGGATTCAAATTAAATAGAGAGTATCTCTCCAATACTCACTAAATTATCCTTATAGGATCTTCCTTCACCTACAAGACAAATGGGTGTAAATTGTGTGCAAGATACTATGACAAATCCTTCTTTGGAATTCACATTCCAATCAAAGAAACCCTCTACAATGACCAGAAAACTCAACAATGAAAGAATGAATCACCTCCATAGCAATTCGAATCCATTTAGAACAATTCAAATTTCCTCTAAGAGATTGACTAAATACCACTAAGAAACAACTCTCAATCATTGAGTTCTCCTCGGAACCGCTAACTAACCCATTCAAGTTCTCAACATAGTAACCTGAATCCATTGAGACCCACTCTAAACCACTAACAAAGAAAATCCTAGTCACTGCCTAACTTGAAGTTGTCAACACTAACTCAAACCCACCATAATTGACTCAAACTTACCCATAAATTACTCCCCTTGCATCAAGGTAACTCGAATTCCACCTAGTGACTTGAATTTACCTAGATTCACTTCAATGCACTCAGTATAATTCGATTGACCAAAAAATGCTCAAATTAAGTGAGGATGACTCAAATTCATCTCAATAACTGAAGACAACTGACCTTAGACACCAATTAACTAAGGAAAACTTCCAATTAACCAAACTGACTCTAACTCACTCACAACTACTCCAGTTTAATCGAGCTACTAGGGTGCATGGTACATGGATGCATGATGCACGGTGCATGGATGCATGATGCATTGCGCATGGATGCATGGGTGCATGTGCATGGTTGCATGGTCCAGGGATGCATGGGTGCATGTGCATGGTTGAGGGATGCATGAGTGCATGTGCATGGTTGCATGCAAAACAATAATTAGGAAAAATAGGAACACTATGGTCCGTTAACATCAAAATTAGGAAGATTAGAGTATTGTTAGGGGGAGCCACAACTCCTAACCCCCAACCCCTCGACATATGGAATCCAATACCCTGCAGCAATGTTGTTTTCCATGCTGATTCATTATCTAGTTACACGTAATTATCATAATAATAATAATAACATAATAAGATAATAAATAATAATCTTATTAATGGTCCATGATTCATGCACCGAGTGGCACCATAAAAATCACATATGTCCAGAACTTATTTTCATGGTATTACAAAGTGAACGAGTTCACACTTGGATCTATATGTTTCTTGGCCTATAAATTGAAGCCATGGGCATACATCTAAGAGGAAAAAATTAGAGCAAGTTTATTGTTATCAACCAAAATGGCACTTCTCCGTCCGAGTGTTGACATCCATTATGTCGGTACAAAAAAGGACAAATAGGATTGAAGTGGCTAGAACAATATAGATGTGCATGACCATTGATTCATGATATCCAGACCAGCCTGATATAATTTTTTTCTGAGTTTAGGGTTGCACATGCTCCTATTTGCATTGCAACCTGCGTGTATATTGAACACGCAAGTTTCCTTTGAGAAACAAGCATGTCATATGCGCCTTGATTATATAAATACTCGCATGTACCTTAATTCGACATTAAAAAATATAAATCGTGATTAGATGAGATTAGTTGGGCCTTAATCCATAACTATCCCAATTGTCTCAACCATCCTAACCTTCGAAACTACTCTATTTTCCAATGGTATAAATAGAGGCCTTGGGATGGGGCTAATAAATCAATTCTAGAAGAGAAAAGTTATGCTGGTGGTATACCTTCAGAGTCTTGGAGCAACAAAACTCAGTGTCCTCAGTTGCAGAGGAGTCCTTGTGTCAGAAGCTGGGTTGTATTCTCACCTATTCACTGTTTGTTAATAAAGAGAATTCTTCTTCCAATCTTTGTATTGTTCTTCTCTCATGTATATTGGTTAATGAATGATGTCAATTATGTTATTAATATGCATTTCGTCTAACCTATAATATATATGTATGAGATATTGCTTGAAGAATTGGCTCTTTGCAGGTGAAGAGAATCAGCCCTAGAAGCTTTGGAGAAGATTGTAGCGGGAGAAGACCAAGCTTGGATCAATTGTCATAA
This sequence comes from Pseudotsuga menziesii, assembly GCA_001517045.1. Classification (NCBI taxonomy): domain Eukaryota; kingdom Viridiplantae; phylum Streptophyta; class Pinopsida; order Pinales; family Pinaceae; genus Pseudotsuga; species Pseudotsuga menziesii. The sequence goes on from LPNX010157058.1 coordinate 101,480, forward strand.
ACCGAGTAATCCAAACTCTCTTCTTGTTCTTATTTCATTTTCTACAAAAGATAATTGTCTACAAGTCTATTAGTAAGTTGGTAACCCTAGACCCTAGTTTACAAGGGTGTATTGTCCTGTACAACAGAACCGGCGACTCCACTGGGGAGTCCATCCTATAGGTCCCTTTACTAGCCTTTGCTTCTCTTTTATTCTAGGTGTGTTTAGTCATTTTTTCCTCTAATTTATAGTTTGGCTTGTTTAGAACCTTATTTCTAGTCTTTTTTTATTGAAAAAAAATTAGCAGCACACACGAGTTGTCTGTATAGACAGTAACGTGTTTCACAATGTACACATGGGATTCCTTATGGACAGTCACGTGTCATATGTAGGTTGTCTTCTTAGATAGTCGTGTGTTTCATGTAGCAGTCTTTTGGTCCATTTGGGTAGGCTTGCTCCTGTTTTTGGGCTCTTTGATTGCTGGTGGGGGTTCTATTGTCGAACATGACTCTGTGAGTTTGAGGTCGTCACTTCACATCGTTTGCTTGATTTTTTCAAGTTCTTGAGCTTTTGTGTTTGATTTTATTTCATTAGTGAGTGTAGGTGGTCCTCCTGCTTGGTTTGTGGGGTTGAGTGCCTATGTTCTAGGTCAGTGATCAAGTCCTTGAATGATTTAAATTATGTACTTATTTCTTGTGGTCTCAGTTTGTTACTCTTCTTTTGTGGATTTATTGAACTTTTTAAGTTTGATAGTCCCTCCAAGTCAGGGTTAGTTATAGTCTCCTCCTTTCTCGCTGAAGTATGTCACTTTGGGATTCATTTGCCTCATTTCACTGCTGTATGCTTAGCTTAATCAAATTTGCTCAAGTTTGCATTCATTTGCATGGTAATTTCCGAATTCATTTGAAAAGAAAAGACAAAAATATTTTGCATTAGGTTGCATGTAGTATTTCTTTTCGCTAATTTTCAAAGAAAATTTCAAAAATTCTAAAAAGAGAAAAACACATGTTTGCTTTATATGCATTAGGGTTTTAGTCTAATTTGCATGGAATATCATTGTTTTCAAAAAGAAAAAATAAAAAGAAATTATTGTTTTGTGGCTTTCAAGTTTGTATTAGAAAAGAAAGAGAATAGTTTTTGCTTTTTGCATTTCATTTCTCTTTGTTTAGTCATTTTGTTTCAACTTTGATCCAAAACATCACATAAGTTTCATGTCATTTGCCTCTGACTAAAAACAACCTATTAAGAAAGAACTAGATAGTTAAAAATTATTAGTAAGTTTTCTTTTTTTATGCTCCTACACCTACTAGCTCAGGCTAGACTTGTGGATTAGGGAGTTTAAACTATCCATAAGTATTTTAACTCGGATGTAGTGGGCCAATCACTAGGTAAATCCTCCTCTATATTGAGTGTTTTTGGGAAGCTCCTCTCACACGGGAGTTAAGCACGAGGCCATGTGAGGACTTGCACTGAGGAGATAACCCTCTGATTCCTTGTTCGAGCATAGATCAATATTTTTACGCATATGGGGACTTCTTTCAATACCACCTCTTGGGCCTCATGTGGTGTCGGTGTTGATAGGGTTTCGGGATTTGCTTCCCTACCCATGCGTACAAATCAGGCTTGTGATTGTTCCCCCAGACTATCAGTGTAGTTGCGGTATCCTTTAGTCTTTTTGACATATGGGGTTCATACACAGGTATACCAGAAGGCTATTTCTGGTCTACCTTGGACGGGCTTGGAAGGTAACCCTGGTAGAAGGCGTAGGAGGGTGGCTGGGTGATTCCTCCACTTGTGCCTAAGAACATCTATAGGGATTCCAAGTAACTATTTATCAGCTTTCTTCTGGAAGGAATATCTTATACATGTTTGTTTGTTTGGCTTTAGGAATTTTTAGTGAGTGTTGTGTAGTTGTTTGTACTTAGTTTGCCTTTAGGTGTGTGCTTTGTACTTTTGGTTTCCTATCGACGTCAGAATTTGTCTTATTGTTTGAAACTATGGCTAACACCCCTTTGAACACCAACAAAGAGATCCCCATGCTGGGAACTCCTTGTACTATTCCTCTCATAGGGAATGTTGGTGTTCCTTTGATGGCCACCTTGAATCTACCTAGATTCACCTTAGGGCTACCGGTGTGGTTGTTTCCCACTCCAACTGTCCTGAATGCTCCTATTTCTTCTCAAGTAAGCTCCTTCTATTAAGGGCATCAAAACATTGCTTCCCATTCACCTATAGCGGCTTCTCCTCCTCCTTCTCCCTCATGTGGTGAAAGTATTGATACTAGTAACCAAAAGTCTAAAAGGAGTAAAAGAAGGAAGAATAGGAAGAAGGCACATAAGCAAGGGGGCACCCATCCAACCTCTACAAGTCATGTTGGATCTAAGCACTCAACCTCTGTAAGTCAAGTTGATCTTCACCATCCAGCCCCTGTTGATCATGCTAGTGGGATCCTTCCAACCTTTCCAGGTCACGTCAGATCCAGACACTCATCCTCTATTGTTCATGCTGAGGGCACCCGTTCAACCTCTGTATGTCAAGTTGAACCTCCCCATCCAAATTCTGTAGGTCATGTTGGATCCATCCACCCAGCCTCTTAAGGTCATGTTGTGGGCACACAATCAACTGCTACAAAGCATGTTGATCCTAACCATTCAGCCTTCATTGTTCATGATCGTGGTGTCCGTTCAACCTCTGCTGGTCACGTTGAACCCAGTCTTTCAGCCTCTGCACGTCATGTTGGGGGAATTCTCTCAGCCTATCTTGTTCATGCTGAGGGAAAATAGTCAGCCACTGCGAGTCATGTTGACACTGTTGAAAATATTACCCATTCAAAAAACAAGCCCAAGTCTCCTTGTAAGCTTTGTGAGGGATACCACCTTACTTATAAATTCCCTTCCATCGTAGAGGTGCAAAGATTTTGGTTCCATGGTCATCTCGTTTTTGAACATCCTAAATTTTTTCAGCAACCAGCCTCTCTTAGTTTAGTTGGACCCAGTCACCCAACCTCTGGTTGGTCATGCTGGGGGAAAACTCTCGGCCTCTATAGATCATGCTGAGATAAAATAGTCAGCCACTACTAGTCATGTTGACAGCGTTGAGAAAACTGGTCATTTGAAGTCCAAACTTAAGTTCCCTTGTAAGCTATGCGAGGGAGATCATCTTACTCACAAATGCCCTGCTATCACAGAGGTGCGAAGAGTGTGGTCCGAGACTCACGTATTTCCTTCTCCTGAACAACCTATAGTTTCTCAACAACCTACTCAACCTTTGGTTGATCAAGTGGTTGAACCAATCTCAGCTTTGGTCGATCCCACTCTTCTTTCGGAGAGCGATCCTGATGTGATTGAACCAATGTCATCTTTGGTCAATCCCACTCTCCCTTCGGAGAGTGACTTTCACGAAGCGGTTGAATCGATGCCATTGTCGATAAATCCCACTCTTCTCTAGGATAGTGAAGTGTCTTCTAGTCACATTTTCTTCACTGCCAGTTCAGAACTTACTGAACAAGCGGGTACTGAACTCACTTCGGATGAACCCCCACCAAGCTACCGAATTTCTTCCTTTGATTGGGATAGCCTATTTGAGTCGTTCCTTCCTTCTGATACACCTTTCTAGATAAAGGTCAAAGTTGAACAATACACGATTGCTCATTGTATTGTTGATGAAGGAGCCTTAGTTAGTATCTTGTGTGCTCGTGCTTGGCGAGGCATGGGATCTCCAAGACTTGTGTCGACAACTAGTCAGTTACTAACATTTGATAGAAGAACTAGTATAGCCTTGGGAATTATTTCTCAAACACTTGTTACTTTGGGTGGGAAGACCTTATTAGTTGACTTCATGGTGATAGAAGACCCCTTGGACTTCAACATGCTCCTCGGACGTGATTATGTCTATGCCATGCAAGCTGTGGTGTCAACATTATTTCATGTGATGTACTTTAATCATGGCGAAGAAATTGTCACTATCGATCAGTTATATTTTCGTTATCTGTCTCCTGACCCAACTAGAGACCAGGTATTTCCTTTGTTGATTCCTAGTGTTTCTATAGACACTACCCTGCCACGGGTAAGCTATGTGGCCTCATGTTTTTTGCATTCAATTACTACTGAGAAGAAGCATCTATTTACATGCTTACCTTCTCGGGACTTGGTCTCAGCAGTTGACCAGGTGAGTCATCCTATACATACTGTGGGGCTTACTCTCCACTCTGTTAATCCGTTTGAAAGTTTAGACATGTATCTTATCTCGGATGATCTCCTTCCTTCAAATGAATTCTTCCTAGAGTCCTTGATACAGTCTGGCCTTCTTTTGGATGTTGGTTCAGTTGTGACTAAGCCTAACCCTGATTTTCTTAGTAGGCCTGGCCTTTCTTCTTATGTTGGTATTGTTGAGTCTTTTGACTTTTCCTTTGGACAACAAGTTAGTGATCTTGATGAGTTTGATTTTTCTTATGAATTTTTCAACTCCTCTGATACTGATTTTGTTCCTGCAGACTCTATATCCTCTATTGATCTTTGCTTTTCTTATGAGGTTGATCTTACTAATTGTAAACCCTCAGTTCTTGGCACTATAGAGTCCTCTTTGGTCAATTCTACCTTGACTACACCTTTTGTAGAAGATAACAAAGTCGCATGTGTTTCTGCCAAAGTGACCTGCATCAGATCTTTTCTTTTGAATGTAATTATGATGTTGTTGTTTCTTGGAGACAGGATTTTTAACTGGAGTCACAACTATTTACTGACCTCGCCTTGTTGTTCCAGTTGTAACTGCATTTGCATGTATCCTGCTCATGCTTTTGAGCCTGATGTCGGCTTCCATGCTTTTATCTCGTTGTATAAGACCTCATCTTTTTTCTCATCATCGCTTAACCTTGTATCATTTTTTCCTTTGAAACTTGACACCTTTTTCCTTGAGGATACATTCCTCTAGTGTCCTTATATTGCTCGTTTTCCTTACATTATGCATAGGTTTGTTCCTTGCACTATGAACTAGTTTCACATGTCTATGACACTCGTCTCCTTGCATTTAGAGCATTCTTTCTACTCTCCTTCAAGCTCGTTAAAAACAGTAAGGAGGCCGCAAGTTGACTTTTACGAACTCGTTAAAACTGTAGAAATATTGACAAAAAAATCAGGATTTTTCCAAACACTTAGTTAAACCTAGATTTCAGACTTTAACTGTCATTAAGTAAAAATACTTCACATGCTTAAAACCCAACAATCATGAAGCTGAAACACTGAAAAACTAAGTCTATAGCAGCGGAAATACACATAAAAAACAACAGATTGATAAACCCATAAAACAGTAGATTTTTTGTCAATGTGACCTGGAAAAACCCCACCCAGGGGAAAACCAGTCCAAGAGAATTTTATTGCAGCATTTATCAGGTAGAAAAATTATATACAACAACATTTGTTTCAGCATTAATGACTCTACCAGATTTCTCGATTTTTGTGCCACCAACAGAATGTACGGACTATACGGATTTCTGTGCTTGAATTTGTTTTTCACTTCTCCTTGAAAATTGTTCCCAGAAATGTTTCCTCAAAAAATGTGCCTTTGTTGTACCATATGAACTATACGGAATAGTACAACTCAGCAGAAACTAAATGCCTTCAAAATTTCCCAGCTCCATGGGATTCATGCCATGTTGAGAAAAAAAATTCTCCTTGGGATTCGTGCCCACTTGAGAAAAATTGCAGCTCCATCTCTCTCTCCAAATAACTCAGCCAAATGATCACTCTTGGAAATACTTTCCTTCAACTTGTCTTGCACACTACCCTAGGCTCTCTCTTGTAACTTGAGAGTGACTTTTCACCTTCCCAATCCCTAAATCCAAAGGCCAAGATTAAATCTTTCCTTTTCAAGATCAAGGGTTGAGAAACTTCCCCCCCAAAAGTGGTTACATTTAATTTTAATAAAGTCACATTTACTTTATGAACTAAGTGCACTTTATCATAAAGTCACTTTATAAAATTAAAATAAGGGAACACTTTATAAAAGTCCCATTTACATAATAGTCACTTTAAACTTTATAAAACAACATTACAAAGTAAAGTACCCTAGCTAGTGCATGGTCACTTCTGCATATAAGACAAAAACATGTGGAGTGCCTCCAGAGCTAAATCTTTAACACTCCCTCTTAGCAAGGGAGGTACTCACTGCCATCATCAACAAGTTTCATCCTCAAATCCATCACATTCTTCGCTGTAGGAGCTCCCTCTGAACCTGGAACCAATGCTACAACCTACATTGAACTCAAATTTGAAGAAAACCTTCTGGCAGCCACACTGAACCCTGAGCTCCTAGGAGAATCAAATCCCCGCTCTTGAGCATTAGTTCGCTCATGCTGGCTGAGCCTCCTACCAATACTCAAAAGAGAATCCTTCTCTTCCATCGAAACTCGAGACCGTACCCTTGGCGCCACTGCAGCCTCAGGAGCTTCCTGCTCCTTGTCTGAATCATCAACCATGGATTATGCATTCAACTTGTACAACTCACCGATTCGATCACCAATCAATTGGGGATCAATCAATCTTGCTCTCTCTGAGTATATATAAACATGTCCCAGATCATCTCTATCTGGAAAAATGTACACATGTCCCCTCTGAAACAATGTCAAATACCCTGCATCTTCAAGGGCTGAGACCAAGAGCAAGTTTACCCTCATCCCTGGAACAAAGAGGAACCCATCTTGACCAAGGTATCCTCCATGACTAAGTTGGAATCTGACTTTTCCAACTCCTCGCATAACACGTGCATGTCCCCCTTCTGACTGAACGAACCGATCAGGACCAGTCTCAGCAACGATACGGAATATCTGTCGTATTCCAGTCATATGACGTGAGGTTCCACTGTCAATATACCAAGTACCATTCTGAACTACTCCATTACTGTTGGCACTAGAAATAAGGGAGAACAACGAGAATTCCTTCTTGAATCTTCTCGCAAAGTCCACTTCCTCTATTGTAGCTACAACAACTGTATCTTCTTCCTTCCTTCTTCTTCTTCTTCTTAGGACACTGATAAGCATAGTGTCCATACTGATTGCAAGCAAAACATCGAACTTTGCTCAAGTTCTTCTTGGACTTCTTCTTTCTCTTAGTAGAAAGAGCAATATTCTCTTCATTAGCACCCTCCTTCTATCCACTACCTTGAGATCCTTCCCAAATCTCCTCTCGAATGAAATCATCCCATAATCTTCTCTAATTTGGAAGGTTTTCTCGAGCAACCACACACTTCACAAAGACTTCCCATTCCTTAGTGAATCCTTTCAAGGCTATCCGCACTAACACAGAATCAGAGATGACTTCTCCAACTGCAGCTAGCTCATCTTTCACTTGGGCCACTCGGGTAAGAAAAGATGCTACACCCTCACCCTTTTCCATCTTAGTTCCCTGCAATTTTTCCTTGAGATCCATTATCCGGTTCTCATTTTTAGCCTCATACAATCCTTTCAATGTATTCCACATTTCATAAGCAGTCTTCTCTCATATACGTGTGGAATAAGGTGGTCCTTAATGCCATCCAAAATCAATCTTTGGGCTTTGGCCTCTTTTACCTCATGAATATCCAAAGCAATAGGATCAGATGCAGGAGGAGTTACCACGATGCTAACTATGTCCATAGTCGGTTTTTTTGAGAACAACATTCATCTTGACTTTCCACTACAAGTAGTTGGACATACCATCCAACTGATCCTCATATCTAATGCATGCAGCCATCTCTGTTATCAAAGAAAAAAAAAGACCAACAAAAGAACAATATCTTCACTCTTCCCCACCACCTACAAGTCACATCCAAATAAGTTTTTTCCAACACATAAGTTGTTAAAACACACAGCAATAACCCTTGCCCAACAACTCAACACTATTGTTGTCCCCACAATCAGCTATAAGCTCAAATCCTCATCTCTAATACCATGTAGAAATATTGACAAAAAAAATAGACTTTTTCCAAACACTTAGTTAAACCTAGATTTCAGACTTTAACTGTCATTAAATAAAATTACTTCACATGCATAAAACCCAACAACCATGAAGCTGAAACACTGAAAAACTAAGTCTGTAGCAGCGGAAATACACATAAAAAAAAAAGAAGACTGATAAACCCATAAAACAATATATTTTTGGTCAATGTGACCCTGGAAAAACCCCACCTCGGGAAAAACCAGTCCAAGAGAATTTTATTGTAGCATTTATCATGTAGAAAATTTATTTACAGCAACATTTATTTCAACATTAATGATTGTACCAGATTTCTTGATTTCCATGCCCACCTCGAATTCCGTGCCCAGCTCGATTTCTGTTCCACCAACAGAATGTACGGAACTGTACTGATTATATGGATTTTTGTTCTTGGAATTTTTTTCACTTCTTCTCGAAAATCATGCCCAAAATTTTTTCCTCGAAAAATGTGCCTCTCTTGTACCGTACGGACTGTACGAAACAATACAACTCGGCAGAAACTAAATGCCTTGAAAACTGCCCAGCTCCTTGGATTCATGCCCTCTTGAGAAAAAAAATTATCCTTGGGATTCATGCCCACTTGAGAAAATTTGCATCTCCCTCTCTCTTTGCAAATAACTTAGCCAAAATGCTCACTCTTGGAAATGTTTTCCTTCAACTTGCCTTGCACACTACCATAGCCTCTCTCTTATAACTTGAGAGCGACTTTTCACCTTCCCAATCCCTAAATCCAAAGGCCAAGATTAAATCTTACCTTTTCAAGATCAAGAGTTGAGAAACTTTCCCCCCAAAAGTGGTTACATTTAATTTTAATAAAGTCACATTTACTTTATGAACTAAGTGCACTTTATCATAAAGTCACTTTATAAAATTAAAATAAGGGAATACTTTATAAAAAGTCTCATTTACATAAGAGTCACTTTAAACTTTATAAAACAACATTACAAAGTAAGTTAGCCTAGCTAGTGCAATGTCTCTTCCGCATACAGGACAAAAACATGCGGAGTGCCTCAAGAGCTAAATCTCTAACAAAAACTTCATGGGAAAGATATGGAGTTTCTTTAGGCCTAGGTCTAACTCCTCAAAATAGTCTTGACTGTCGAGTAAACTTGTCCATTCAGGCTCGTTAAGAATATTTGAATGGGCATTCACATTGGTGGTAGTTTATCATTTTTTCGGACCATGTGGAATAATACAAAAAGGAACACTCTCTTTTCTTTGGAATTAAGAAGAGTATTATTAGGTATAGGTTTATCGCTTTTCCGGACCTGAGGGACTAAACTCACGGAAAAGGACCACTCGGTATGAGCTTAGTTTTCTCTTTTTCATGCTCTGGACCAAAACATGAAAAAGATTATGAGCATACTTTATGCCTTTGTCATGCTCGTTAAACTCTAAAGAAAAAAGCATCGAGTTTACTGTTGTAAGACCCATTTCTCATAACCAAATGGATCTTTCCGAGTGATATTGCTTTCCTTCACACTCGTAAAACTCAAGCTATATTCTGATTTTGAAGGGATGTTGGGTATGTGGTAATTTAGCCTTTTTCGGACCTCCGTGACTAAGTACGAAAAGGTGCACCTTACTTCTTCGGAAGCTAAGATAGTTCTTATGTGGTATGTTTTATACTTTTCCGGCCTCAGGAGACTAAATTGGACGAAAAAGCACCCCCTTGGAGTCTTCTTCAAAGTTTTCATACTCTCAAAATATGAAAACACCAACGAGCATGTACTAGTTCGAGCTCGTAAAATCCACGAATTAGTGACTTTATCAAGCATTATTCTCTCCCCTCTTCAAGCTTGTCAAAAATGAAGAGAGACCTGAGTTGAATTTCCTGGACTCGTTAAAATTTAACATGAAAGATAAGGAAGAAGTATTATTTTTGGGTTACAAACGGTGGCAGGATGTCTTCCTTGAACATAGCACTCTTTGAACTTTTCGATACTCATGTCTTAGTGTACATTTTTTGCTCATCTATTACTTCGAGTTTCTTACTCCTCCACTTGTCCTTTCTACATGGGGAATCTGATCATGTCTCCTACATGACAGATAAATTTAGTTATCCTATCTGCAAAGTTAAAATCTTCCTTGGGTCATCTCTGTGTCGTGCTCATTGTTCAAGGATCTATCCCTGCATTTGATTATTATCTTGATTCCATCATTATCCCATTTGAATGTTACTTGTGTCTACCTTCCTACATCTAGTTCCTAGTCACTCTTGTGATCCGTTGGAGGATCTATTGCCTTCCTCATCACAGTATGGTTTCTCATCAACACTTCTTGAAGACGGAGACCTAGAGTTTTGACGATGGTACCTTAGGATTCACTACCATTATTGGTGAACTCCTTTGCTTCAGTTGTCAGTTTCACCTATTGATTGACAATCTGTTGAGTCCTTTCCATGTTCGACTTCAACACATCTATTCACATGGTAAGGATTGTACTGGTTCCCTTGGATTTTGATGAAGACCTTAGGTTCACCTTTATAACCTAAGTTGCGTAAGATTTGTGTTATGATCAATTACAGAGCTTCTAGATTTTTGAAGACTCATCATTGTATATTGTGGCTTCGATCCACCTTTGTAATATACGTGGTCTTGTACCCGTATCATATGATGTAATCGAATACTGTAAAGGAGCTAGTGTTCTAGTTTATTGAACATGGCATCATGGGATATGATTTTGTATATGACATTATATGTATTTGTTTCAGGTACTTTCTCTGTTGCCTTAGACATTTGAGTTCTCCAAGATAAATATTGTAATGTATTTCGGCCATCGCTTCCCTCTGACCTCACATATTATGGGGCGTCTATTATCAACCAAAATGGAACTTCTCTGTCTGAGTGATAACATCCATTATGTCGGTACAAAAAAGGACAAATAGGATTGAAGTGGCCAAAACACTATAGATGTGCATGACCATTGATGCATGATCTCCAAACGAGCCTGATATATTTTTATTTTGAGTTTAGGGTTGCTCACGCTCCTATTTGCATTGCAACTCATGTGTCACACGTGACTATTTGCATTGCAATCCGCATGTATATTGAACACGCGAGTTTCCTTTGAGAAACAAGCGTGTCATACACGCCTTGCTTATATAAATACTTGTGTGTACCTTAATTTGACATTAAAAAATATAAATCGTGATTAGATGAGATTAGTTGGGCCTAAATCTATAACTATCCCAACTGTCTCAACCATCCTAACCTTCGAAACCACTCTATTTCCCAATGTATAAATAGAGGCCTTGGGATGGGGCTAATAAATCAATTCTAGAAGAGCAAAGTTATGTTGGTGGTATACCTTCAGAGTCTTGGAGCAGCAAAACTCAGTGTCCTCGGTTGCAGAGGAGTCCTTGTGTCAGAAGCTGGGTTGTATTCTCACCTATTCACTGTTTGTTAATAAAGAGAATTCTTCTTCCAATCTTTGTATTGTGCTTTTCTCATGTATATTGTTTAAAGAATGATGTAAATAATGTTAATAATATGCATTTTATCTAACCTCTAATATATATATATATATATATATATATATGTATGTATGTATGTATGTATGTATGTATGTATGTATGTATGTATGTGATATTGCTTGAAGAATTGACTCTTTGCAGGTGAAGAGAAGTAGCCCTAGAAGCTTTGGAGATGATTGAAGCAGGAGAAGACCAACTTGGATCAACCGTCGTAAACTGGGTATGCCAAACTCTCTTCCTATTCCTATTTCATTTTCTGTAAAAGCTGATTGTCTACATGTCTATTAGTAAGTTGGTAACCCCAGACCCTAGGTTACAAGGGTGTAATGTCCTATACAACAGTTATGCTGCTAGAATTGTGTTGAGACTTCCTCGTAGTTCACCTCTTCCTCCACCTATTGGCATTCCCCAAGCTACCTTGCCACCTTCCTCCAAGGGGAAAGGGTGTCTCCCATTATTCTTCAAGCTATTTAGCATTTATTGTGGACAAAAAGGACCTCCATAAGGGATATTGTTGGCTTCCCTTGAGGCTTGCACCTCCTAGGTGACACTACATGTAACAAGCTTGACCATTGGGCAATTTAACTTGGTTCTAGCATCTTTTTGTTTTTTTGGTTTGCATATCTTCACTCTCTTTGTTTATTTCATATTATTTGTTTTGATTTTTTTTGTTTTCTAACAAGAACCAGTAGGATCAATTTTGAGTTTTCTCTTCGCTTTAGTAACACAATATTGGGCCTTGTTAGCAACCTCTAAGGATTTCACCCCTCAAGTGGGAAGCATTGAACACCTTTGTGCTATTTTTCCTACAATAAATTATAAGGCTTTTGTAAATGAATATTCGAAGCAAGAAAGGCCTCAAAGAGAAAGGGAAAGGTTCTTAAGAGAAATATAAACAAAAAATGTTGCAAAGAAAGAAAGATAACAACAAAAGGAGGTACACAAAATTTAAAAGGTGTAAGAGAAAAAGGAGGTACATAAACATTAAAAGGTGAAAGAGAAGAGGGTTCAACTTAGTAAGATTAAACACCAACTCCAAAAAAGGAGAAGGTTAAAAATTCATTGGATTGAATGGTAGAGAATAACTGTTCTTCTAAGATCTCGTAGATATTTAAATCCTTGAATATCATTTGGTTACAACACCTCCCTTACCTTCGTAGTAGTTTAGGGGCCAATCATGTACATCTTGTTGCAACACCTTCAATTCTTCGTAGAGTATTGGGCATAAGTAAAAAGTATAATTTTATTGTATTTGTGGCACATTGGATGAAAGCAACAAAATGGTATTCAAACTTGTATCCAGTAAATGCATCAAACACTTTGGCAATGAATATAATAATAATAATAATAATCTATTTTTAAGGTCAACGCCAAGCGAGACACCAATTTTATGTATGAGACCCCCTTGTTTGTGGGATAAGGAACCCCCCTCTGCTAAGTGATTTAAATGCTAAAGTCTACAGAGGTGTACATACACCACCCCCTCTGGATTGGAACATGTGACCTCCTATACACCACCCCCTCTGGATTTGAACGTGTGACCTCCTAAGAGGAAAAACATGCTCTTAACCATTATGCCCACTCATATTGTACCAACCAAATTGATCAAAAAATTATCTATTTAACCTAGCCACGTGCAATATGAATTTTATTAAAAACGATGTTGTTATATACATATAAAGTTGATTATTTAATCCCACTTCATATAATTTTTTTAATAAATATGTTGCAAAGCATTTTCATCTTATAAAAGCGATCTTCTTATGAATAATCACATTCATTTATTCTTGCTAGATGACCATTGATTTATTCTTATTGGTTGACCATCTAGTAAATTTGCACCATTGATGGTAAGGGAAGGTAGCCTTTTCATCTCTTAACTTTCCTTTATTCTAAACATGCCATTAAACCATGTCAAGTAAGGTGGTTTCGAACGAGCCTCCCTCCATGCCAAGCCACTCCAAAAGTGTTAATGAAGTGGTGTTCATGTAAGAGAAGGTATTGAAAGATATCATTAACCTTGCCACTCCTAGGATATCAAAATCACCACCTCTTAAGAGTTGAGCAACAAAATGCATAATTACTATTATCCACAAATGTGACCATGTGAAGGGTTGCCTCCAATGAACTAAGGAACCTCATGCACACCACACTATCCACGCATTAATGGTTGCTGCAAGTACTTCCGTGATCCATGATTGGTGCTTTTCACAACATTGGTGTGGAAACTGATGTAAAGTTGAAAAACGAGACGACGCTGATATCCAGGTTTTGAATTGCGTCATCAATACCAACAAACGCAGTGCCACGTGTTTATTCTCTCTTCACTTGTTGTATCCTCATAAATACACATTCATTTTTCATGTATCAAATCTCCAAACAGACCATAAATTATTATAATATTATTATAATAAAAAAATGAAACACCAACGAACTGTTGTAGTAGATGCCGGCGCTATCTTTTGACACCCGCTTCAAAGATATGGACGTCGCATCCCATCGTGCTCACCTGATGCCAATTCAACAAAATTCTAAATCATAATAACAGCTAGGTAACAGATAATAATAACACTTAATAGATGATAATGACATTTCAATATAATAACAGCGCCTCACAGATAAGGACAATGACAGGCAACTGTTTAACACGAACGAATGACCGCCATTTTGGAAGGGCATGGCAATGATCAGTTTTATCGAATCTTTGGGCCGTCAAAAAAATATTTGCGATTTGCAGGCATTCAGGACGGTTCTTTACTCATTTATTATTTCCGTCCGTTCTTTGATTCTGCCACAGAAATTGAAGTTGGGTTGCTTGGCAGGCGGACCGAGGTCCGGAGGCATGGCCGAAGAGGCAGGTAGGCATTGGGTGATTGTATTTGAATTTCGCTGTGTTTAGTGGAACAAATCTATAATATATATGCGCCGACGAGGACTTCAATTAATTTTCTTCTGTGATTTGCATATTCTCTGACTGGTTTTTTATATTATCTTTTTAGCTGTCAAAGTCGCAGTTGCACTTGCCTCATTTGCTCATCCAACCCCAAATTTTCTCAGAAATCCGACATCTAGGGTACTATGCTCTACTACTCTTATCTGTCAAACTTGTATTCAATATGAAAATGATTTGTTATAACTGTTCATTAAAATGTCTGGTAGATTTCAGTTGTCTATTCATGTTTCTACTAAATTGCATGTCTTAAATCCATTTTCAATACGATCTATTTTTATAAATTATTCCATACATGTGTTTTCAATTACTTACTTCAGTTTTATCTTGATGGTTTCCAAGCAAGGCTTGTAGTTAGGGTTTGCAATTCTTCTTCTTTTCTGGTGAATATGACCAGCTATGTATTTCTGATATGTATTTATAGGTTTTTCAAATATCCATATGTGGGGAGGATGTTCCCAAGCGCTTCAAGTTTCCGGCGATTCCCGGTTGGGCAGCGAAAGGTAAGGAAATCGCCTCCGAACATTTCAACTATTCATTGGGTGTTTTGTTTGATAGGTATGTTTTAAAAAAAAAATGAAGGGAAGGCCTCTAAAATTAAATTTAGACATGAAAGTTTGGAAAACCTATGAAAGTTTTGCCAAATATGTGTCTGACGAGGAGCCGTTTTAAAAGAAAACATGTACATGCCAAATAGATTATTATTTTTAAGTCTCTACACATTTTCTTCTTTTTATATGAGACTGAAATAACCGTTTTGATAGAGATCGTCTGATAGAGGCTTGTATATGTTCATTATTGCTTTAAAGATCGAAGTCTGAACAAATAATTGACCAGTTGTAATGGAATATTTGTCTTGTGAGGTAAAATATCGGGGAACAAATATTTGACATGTCTTTAATGGAATTATTTTTCAGACATTTATATATATAAACATGCTTGAAAACTAAACTAACCCTAACAAATCACTTTTGAAAAAAAGAGATTCTTATACATATGCCAGTG
>LPNX010157058.1:118024-128622 GCA_001517045.1 Pseudotsuga menziesii
CACTTGTCTGATGATGAGAAAACATGTGGCAAAATAATGATGATGAGAGTGCGGAGAGATTTAGCTACAAAGAGGGTTTGTGTGACCTCTATACCTATAGCACATCATTATCATGACATGGCACATTTCTCTCTCTCTCTCTCACACACACACTATATCTATGGGATGACCTCACTAGTTGCTCATGTCAATATTTGGATATGACACATTATCATTTGCAAGCAGTCATCTAATAATGAGGAAACATCCATCAAAATGATGATGAGAGTTTTTTTGTGACATTTCTACCTATAGCACATCACTAAGGTGACATGACACATCTCACACTAGACTCTTATAATTCAACTTCCCTCGTGATGAGGATCATTACGATGACATGATACATCTCACACTAGACTCTTATAATTCAACTTCCCTCATGATGAGGATCTTAATGATAATTGATGGATTGATGTAATATCGGTTTGTGGGTGATAATGGCGATGGGAATGGCGTTTAGCAAAGGAAGCTCTTAATTTGGATTCAATATTATTAGGGTTGAGTCACTAGATGATGCAAATGAGATTAAAACCATATTGGAATACATAAAACTGCATTTTGAACATTAACATTGGCCTAATGTGAAGGAGATTGAACCCATATTGGAAGTATATGGTTGAATTAGATGCCCATCATTGTTATTACTAGTAAGCCACGTTACCTTCGACTAGATTGTCATCATAGGCATTATTGTCATTGTGAAATAACGAGGAATAGAGCCTACCTCAAAGCATCCCATATCACTATGATGAAGGGTTGTAGGTACAAGGGAAGGTTAAGGGATTAACCTCGAATAAACCTTCTCGACACTTTTATCGCCTCATTTGTAACACACCTTATGTTAGACATTTATTAAACTAGGATGCAAAAGTGTGCAAGTTTAAAATTCACCACTTGTCCTAGTGATAGGATAGATGGGATAGAGATGTAAAAGAGTGTCTTGTTTTATTAATTAAATAATGGAGTAGTTGGAAATTATGACCACTTTGTACCTTAAGAAGCATAACTCCATGCGTTGGGAACACAATCTTGTTGCTCAAGTTGACAACAAGACAACTCTTAAAGAAATATTCATGAAGCTTAACTCTTTATATGTTAAGTGATTATTTTTTATTACTTGTTTTCTAAAAATTTAGTGGAGAATAACCATCATATATCCTATATATAGATAGATGTCGAGTGATTCTGTTCTTTTAATTTCTTAATATAGACTAACAATCTATATATTACTAATACTATTATTATTATTATAATAATAGTAATAGTAATAGTAATATATAGATTGTTACTATGTATTAAGAAATTAAAAGAACATAATCATATATATATATATATACTTATTTTTCTATTTTTTAATGTAGAGTAGAAAATAACAAGCATTATATACATACATATACACATGTGCATACATAAATGTAAGCATACTTGTATGTATAAGAAGAATGAATACATATCTCGGATTTGTGTGTTTAGACATAGGCAAATGAGGTAAATGAGGAATTTGAGGCGAGTGGGATGTGAGCCACCAAACTTTTCAATGAAATAAAACCAAATATTAATTTAAATAACCTCAATTATTAGTATAAATAATTCTCGATTAAATAAATCCAAAATTTAATATATATATGCAAATACATATGAATATATGAAAGAATAATATGTAAGGAAAATTAAATCTAACAATTTTTTAAAATGATCTAGTGCCTTTGATTTAAAAGATATAAGCAACCATTTGATCCTGTGTTGTGTTGAATGTAGTTAAAGATAATAGTTGCTCATAAAATTTGAGGATTTGTATTGGACTATCGCTTTTTTTTGGAATTAGGCCTTTTTTTAATTTTGTAAAATCAAACATTAACAGTGCTGTAATCAAGAGTTTGATTGTAGAAATGGATAATCAAGATTTTGATAGTAGAAATGGATTCAATATCCTAAAAACCTTGGTGTCACTCCAATTTCCATAACTTAATAGTTGTAACCTAGATTTTGGTAAATCTTCGTCGGATTTTTAAAATTGTATCGAAAAAATTCGCTTATTCTCACTCAAAATGTCGAATATTTGGACTACATGATAAATGATTCAACCAACCATTTATATTATTTGTGTTTTGTTGAATGTAGTTTTGTGTATGCTTTTGGGATTAGTTGGGATTTGGTACAATTTACTTGGATTTTATTGTAAACTTGTTGAGGCCTAGAAATTCGTAGGTAACAACAGCAAGAGATTCTCCCCAGGCAACGTTCCCAACTAGCCCGTGACTGTTTTGTATAGGGATTCCGTCCGGTTTGCGGTTCGGCTACCGTAGGTCAAGTAACAAAACAAAGGCTTTACCGGTTGAGGCTCGGTCCACCGTATATGTTTTTGTATTTTTGACTTAAGTATAATATGCACGTGCCTAATTAAACATGCAGGGTGATAAAGAATGCAAGGAGTATTCACAACGTGATGCGTAGGTTCTTACCTCTCGTCTTAGAACTCGCAAGCATCTAAATCACATATGCAGAAATAAAGTAAAACTAACTATCTATCTATCTATCCCCGGGGAGCCAAATTGTAACTTATTTATGAGTAATGTGTATTGTGTATGCATGATAAAGAGAAATTACAGATAGCTGATATTCCTTTCTACAACACATGAACGATTAAAGATATTTAGACAATCAGATAGCCAATTGTTTATGAACAGCATACATTACTCATGGTGGTAATTCCACAGAATAAACTAGAAATCATTCAAACAAGAACATAGGCTCTAAGAGTTAGAACGATCTCATAGTTAATGGACAAAAATTGGAAAAACGAAATAGTTCATCTTTCCGCAATCCACAGCATAACATTTGAAAGTCCCACCAATCTTTCTCCAACATGCAAACAATAATTCTTTATTGCAAAAAAAAGTAGTTCTTATTACAATATTGCTTTACATGTTTAACTGGGAAAAAGCCCCTTCTTCCTCTAAGTATTCTATATTTATACAAAAAGATGAGACTGTTGGGTTGCCCACAAATAACCCTCGGGCTTCCCAACTTTTCACCTCCCAAAACTTTCCTCAAATGTTTACAAAATCGTTACATATTACAAAAGTGAATGATTATTCACGAAGAGGGCCTGGCTTGAGTATTTAGGAATTTCTTCCATGCCAAAGCCTCAGAAGCAATGCCTTCAAACATGCAAGGTTCTAAGAACTGAATGTTTATTTCGAACTTTGCAGCCTGGTTCTTGATGGCCTCCATTTTGGCCGCACTTAAACGAAGCTGGTCCTCCAATAGCTGCACACTGATGGCGGAATGATCTACTTCATCCCTTAAGATCTGGTCATCAAGGGCTTTAATATGTTGTACTTTTGCTTCCTCCTCTTGATGCCTCTTATGCAAAATTTCCACAAATTAATTGTGGTCTGGAAAAACATCAAGCCTCTGCTAAGCTTCTACTTGGCACCGGTTGTATGTAATCAGGAGCCTTCTGAAAAATTTTGTGCATGCTCCTTTCGTCTTCTTAACGGCTTTTTTGAAATCTTCTGCTGTGTTTATAGCAAACTCTACTAAGTCATAATCCTGCTTCAGGGCCTGTCGATCTTTCGAGGGCAGCTCTGCAGGAGTTTCTTCATTATTTTCCAACCTTGCCATTCTCGCTGTCAGGACTTCCAGGACGTCTTGAGATCTATCAACAAAGTAAGAGGAAGTCTCTAGAATTTCCTCTAATCGGCCATCTATTTGCAAAACTTTGCATCCCTCTTCTTCTATGGCGGTTTGCAGATGGAGCATCTTAGCCTTTTGTGCCAACACATGCTCTTTGAAGGGTTGTATATTGACCTGCTGCTCTTTTGTTGCCTCTAAAGCGATAGTTAGAGAAGAGATCTGCTCTTGAAGTTTCCTTTCTTGTTCTTGAGCTTGCTTCTCGTTTGCCTTCCAGGTGGTTTTTTGCAGCTCTTAGTCTTCAGTAGCTGTTCCTTTTCCACCCTTAGCTCTTGATACTCTTGTTGCACTCTCTCCAGACACTCTTGTGCAGTTTCACTAGCTTGTCTCTCTGCTTGGAGGAGCTGCAGTTCATCCTTTGAAGACCTTATCTCTTTTATCATGTCCTCATATTTCTTTTTCAGCTTATTTCTTTCCTCTCTCTTTTTTTTAAATTTGTCTTTCAGTTGAGCAGAGGACTTCTTGGATTGCTCCAAGTCTGTCATAATCTTGTACACATTATCCTCCGAAGCGTGAATTAGTGCAGCTCCGGCTCTAATGGTGAATCTTGGATCTCGGTCTGTTCTAAACACCACGGGCATATCCGTTATCATTTTCTCGGGCAGACCTCTTGTTTCAACCTTCCTTTCCGTTCTCTTCACTATCCTCTTTGTCTCCTTGCCATAGAAAACAGTGTTAAAATCAGAGATTTCTTCACCCACCTTCTGTACAAAAGGGACCAGTTTAAGGGTGGGGACCACAGATTGTCTAGGTGTGCTGGCAGCAGGTACTTCTGGGTCCTGTACTTCGGGGTTTTCAATGTCTTGGGTCTGACCGCCAGCTGTGTCAGACGCTGACTATTTTTTCTCTGTCTGAGTCAGCTTTAGCTTCTCTGCTTTTTGCTTCTGTAGCTCCTCATCAAGCTTCTTTTTCTTTTCTTCTTCTTCTTTCCTTGCATCTTCCTCTGCTTTTCTAGCTGCCTCTTGCGTAGCTTTTCTTTTCTCTTCCTCTTCTCCCTGCAACCACCCTGAAGCTTCTTGGGCTAGCCTTCAGGCTTCCTCATTTCTTCTCTTGGCTTCTTCCTCAGCTTTTTCTTGTTCATCTTCCTTCCCACCTTTGGTGGTGATCTTCTTCTTGAACCTTCTCCTCAAAGCTGTTATGTTCAATGCACTTTGGAAGACAGATTCTTCTCTATTCCAATGGTGGGTGTATTCAAAATGTACGTTGTTTTATTTGCAATGTTCAGCTACTTTTATAGGGGAAATACCATGGGAGAAATACTATGGTTAACCCAATACTATGGGTTCGCAAAACTGTTGGCAAACACACATCCCAAAAAAATTTCTCGGGGGCTTCGCCCTCGAACCCCAAGGTAGGGGAAATGAGTGTACAGTACTCTTGGGTTACAATCACAACTGAATAATATCTCTGGATCTAGAAGATTAGGTTCCACAACCAACAATCTCCCACTTCGAGACTGATCACAGCAACTCCACCGCTACTGCACTTGCTGGACTATGCTCTGGACCTTGGACTTGGCAAATTTATTCTTTTTACTTTCATGCTTGAATGCCAACAGAAATCGAGCAGGAACTCAATTTCTTTTTTGGTTACTCCCTTTGTCAACATGTCTGCAGGATTCTGGCTAGTATGTATCTTTTCTAGTTTTAACAGTTCTTCATCTAGAACAGATCTTATGAAGTGGTACTTGAGTTGTATATGTTTAGTCCTCGAATGAAAGGCTAAGTTCTTTGTAATATGAATGGCACTCTGGCTGTTGCTGTACAGCCTGCTATTCTCGTTCTTCTTACCTAATTCTTCCATGAACCTTTGCAACCAAATCATCTCCTTACTAGCCTCTGTAGCAGCAACATACTCTGCTTCCGTTGTTGAAAGTGCAACAACCTGTTGCAGCTTTGAAATCCAGCTTACTGTTGTCCCACCCACAGTAAACACATACCATGTGGTGCTCCTTGTGTTGTCTTTATCACTAGCCATATCTGCATCAACATATCTCTGTAGAACAAAGTCTGAACCTCCAAAACATAATGCATGTGAAGTGGTACCTCTCAAATATCTGAGAATCCACTATACTACTTTTCAATGCTCTTTACCTGGATTATCCATATACCTGCTCATAACTCCCACTGCATGTGTAATATCTGGTCTTGTGCACACCATGGCATACATCAAGCTTCCAACCGTTGATGAATAGGGAATATGGGACATGTAATCTATCTCTTCCTGTGTCTCTGGACACGTATCCTTGCTTAGTTTGAAATGGTTGGCCAAAGGCGTATTGAATGGTTTTGCATTCTCCATTCTAAACCTCTGCAACATCTTTTCTATGTACTCACCTTGAGACAACGTCAATTTGCGATTTTTCTTGTCTCTTGTTATTCTCATACCAAGGATTTGCTTTGCAGCACCCAAATTCTTCATCGCAAATGATTTAGCTAGTTTTCTTTTGAGCACATTTATATCCTGCATGTAGACCCTACAACAAGCATGCCATCTACATACAATAACAAGATAATATATCTTCCATTATCTAGCCTTTTGAAATAAACACAGTGGTCAGAATGACATCTATCATAACCTTGGTCTATCATAAACTTATCAAATTTTAAATACCACTGCCTTGGATCTTGCTTCAGGCCATACAAGCTCTTCTTCAACCTGCAAACCAAATTTTCCTTCCCTTTGACCTCATATCTTTGTCGCTGCTACATAAAAATCTCTTTCTCCAAATCCCCATGGAGAAAGGCCGTTTTTACATCTAACTGTTCAAGATGCAAATCTTCTACCGCCTCTAGACTTAAATAAGTTCTAATTGAAGTCATTTTAACAATAGGAGAAAATATTTCATCAAAGTCTATACCTTTCTTTTGTGCAAACCCCTTTACAACAAGTCTAGCCTTGTATTGCTTCTTTCCTCCATCTTCTTCCTTCAACCTGTAAACCCATTTATTCTGCAATGCCATTTTCTCTGTAGGCAACTTAACCAGATCCCAACTCTGGTTTCTTACCAATGAATCCATGTCCTCATCCATGCCTTGCGCCCACTTCTTTCTAGTTTCTACTTGCATTGCTTCTTCAAAACATTATGGTTCACCAGAATCAGTCATCAATAAATAATACAGTGAAGGAGAGAATCGTTCACGAGGTCTACTTAACCTGGTAGACTTTCTTACAGTTGCAGGAGTTTCAGGTACCTGTTGCTGCTCTTGATTTGCTGGTGCCTTTGGAACTTCATTTTCTTTGATTTCATCAAGCACTGTGGGCTCTGTGTTTTCTTTTTCTTCTTTCTTTCCTTGCAACTGATCTTTGTACATGACCTTTTCATTGAATACTACATCTCTACTCCTAATGATTTTGCGATTTTTAAGATCTCATAAGCAATAACCAAAATCATCAATCCTGTATCCAATAAAGGTACATTTCTTGGATTTAGCCTCATGCTTTGTTCTATCATCTTTATCAATATGGAAAAATGCTTCACAACAAAAAGTTCTCAGAAATGAGTATTTTACTTGTTTACCTGTCCATGCCTCCTTTGGAATGCTACCATCCAAAGTGCTTGAAGGCCCTCTGTTTATTAAATAAACATCAGTGTTTATAGCATCAGCCCAAAGCTGTAAGGGCAACCCTACATGCAATCTCATACACCTTGCACGCTCCATGATCGTTCTGTTCATCCTTTCTGACACACCATTTTCTTGGGTTGTTCCAGGGACTATCTTCTCTCTCCGAATCCCATTGTGTGAACAGTAACTGTCAAACTCCTTGCTGTAGTACTCACCTCCACTATCATATCTGAGACATTTCAACCTTTTTCTTGTCTCATTCTCAGCCAAAGCTTTCCACTTCTTAAAAGTATCAAACACATCAGATTTTTGTCTAATGCAATAAACCCAAGTTTTTCTAGTTGCATCATCAATAAAAGTAACATAATAACGAGAGCCACGAAGAGATTGTACATGAGCTGGTCCCCATACATCTGTATGGACAAGATCTAACTTTTCACTCTTTTTTTGTTTCCCAACCCTGAGAAATCTAACTCTCTTCTGTTTTCCATAAACACAGTTCTCATAGAATTCCAAACTTACCTGCTTCAGATTAGGAAGTAGTTTCTTTGAGTGGAGAATCTGCATCCCCTTCTCACTCATGTGGCCAAGCCTATGATGCCACAACTCCGCACTTGTTTCTGTGGAAGCTATAGAGAGAATAATCAGTATTATGAGGACATAAATATAACGTACCTATACTATCTCCTTTTGCAATTACCATTGATCCTTAAGTGATCTTCTACCACGTTTCTCCAAACGTAGACAAACAATTGCTATCTCCCAACTTCCATGTCGAGATCAGATTTCTTTTCATAGCAGGAATGTTCCTTGCATCCTTTAGTAGCCATTCACTTCCATTATTTAAGTTAATTCGTACCTTACCCTTTCCAACAATTTTACATGGTTCACCATACCCCAATAGCACATGCCCAAAATCACCTTGAACATAATCATGAAAGAATTTCCTATGGGGTGTAGCATGACACGAATCCCCTGAATCTACTACCCAGTAATCACTAGTATTATCTAATGCAAAAATCAAAGCTTCTTGTAACACATCACCTGCTACATTCGCTTCTTGAGTAGTCTTGTTGTCTGTCTCCTTTTTTCTTTGGAGCTCTGCAGTCTTTCTTCAGATGTCCTTTCTTACCACAATTCTAGCACTCTATTTTTACAAATATGGACTTGGATCTTCCTTTTTTAGACTTGCCGTGATTTTCTGAGATCCTTCCTCTCTCGTTTTGTCTCCTTCTGTTCTCCATGGTCAACGCATTACACGATGTCTCACCTGTGCTTTTTCTTCACATTTCCTCGCTAAGAATAACACCAACAACATCATCAAACTTAAGAGTGTTTGAACTAGGGACAGAGTTACTTACAACCATGACCAAGCTATTCCAGCTTTCTGGCAATGAGCACAAGATTAGAAGAGCCCTAACCTCATCATCAAAGTTCACTTTTACAGAACTTAACTGATTGGTAAGTTTATTAAACTCATTGAAATGGTCAGCAACAGATCCACCTTATGACATCTTCATATTAAATAAATGCTTCATTAAAAATACCTTGTTAGAAGCCGAGGGTTTTTCGTAGAGCTTACTCAATGCTCTCATCACACCCTATGTTTTTTTTGTTTCGAAATATTGAAGGCCACCGATAAAGCCAGGCACAGTCGTATTGTTCCCAGTGTCTTTCTGTCAAGAACCTCCCATTATTCATCCTTCATAGCCATAGACTGTTTTGATTTTTCGCCCAATGGTAGGTACAAATCCTTCTGGTATAGATATTCCTCCATTTGCATCTTCCATAATTGATAGTTTTGGTCGTTAAATTTCTTGACTTAAACTTTCCTTCTTTCGCCATTGCTCCCACTCGAACCAGGAACCCTTCCTTCTTGCAAGTTTATCAACCAAATAGACCTTTTGGCTCTGATACCAGTTGTTAGAAAACAGGACTGTAGAGCAATAACATATATACAGTTAAAGCAATAAACAAAATGCAAAACACATTAAAACAATACAGAGAGACACAGATATAACGTGGTTCACCCAAACGATGTGTTACGTCCACAGAGAAATTGCCAGTCCTTTTATTACAGTCCAGAAAGATGAAGGGATACACCCTGCAGCAAAACCGCTGCACTTCTTCTTCACGCTTTCACAGTCTCTCTTCCAATACAATACCTTACCATACTCGGTCGTGTTACAATGCTTTCTTTTATAGGGGAAATACCATGAGAAAAATACTACGGTTAACCCAATACCATGGGTCCACAAAACTATTGGCCAACACACATCCCAAAAGATTTTCTCGGGGGATCCGGCCCCGAAGCCCAAGGCAGGGGGAATGAGTGTATAGTACTCTTGGGTTACAATCACAATTGAATAATATCTCTGGATATGGAACATTAGGCTCCACAACCTGTTGCAGCTGCAACAGTTTTCCCAAATTTCTAAAAAAAATTTGGACCCTCCTTTGCTTTGGATTAGTTCAGTCCTTTTCTTGTTTTCATCCTTTTGAGTTCAACTTATGGATTTCGAAGTGCCTTCATGGAATTTGAGTGCTTTCACTTAGCTGGTTTCTCATCGTTTTCATGTTTTCATTTTGAATTGAGCTTCTACTTGTTTTTTCCATAACCCTTAAAGTGTTCATTGCAAAATCTTCTTGGGTCGGGAGGTTTCTTTTTTGGCCGATCCGCCGTTGCGGGTCCTTTTCAGCTCATCTTTATCTTTTCTGCCCCGCTGTTGCGGGTGGCTTTCGAAACCTGACCTTTGTTTCTCGCCCCGCCGTTGCGGGTGGCTGCAGGAACCCGGCTGTTTGTCCACCCCGTCGTTGCGGGCCTGCCTCCATTCTTGGTTGTCGTCTTGCCGTTACGAGTGGTAGACTTTTATATAACAGTTGCGGGCGCGTTCTTAATATCGCGTCGGAGGGAGACGAACTCTACCCTTGCCGCCGTTGCGGTCCAATGAAAGATCTAGAGATGCGGTTTATGGCCGATTACGTTTGTCGGCGCCATGGAGAATGTTGGCTTCCCCGATGCACCCGCCGTTGCGGGGGTCGCCAAACTCCTGGTCGCCCGACAAATGAATCCGTTGCCGCCCGACCCCGTTTTAAAGCGTATGCCCTATGTTTGGTGATGCGGGTGGTGGAGTGAAGAGGGTGTCCCGCCGTTGCGGGCATAGATAGGTTGAGTCGCCCGCCGAGACTTTCATATCCGGCCCGACTGATCTGACTCGTCGCACGTGCTAGTTTTTTATATATACGGGGCGCGTGGTTGTTTTTTTTATTGTTTTATCGCGTCCGAGCTGTCGCATT
>LPNX010157058.1:133372-165475 GCA_001517045.1 Pseudotsuga menziesii
CAACCAACACTATGAATTGATAACCTTGTACTATATTGTGTTTCAATATGATTCCAAATGACAGTCCATTTATGATTTGTTATGATTTCGCATATCAGATCATTATGTTTTGGAATTTATTTTGTTTTAACACAGTTATGATAGTCATGCATGAATTTAGGGTTTCAAATTTTGAAGCGTGTGAGGGTTTTCAACATGCCTGCCGAAATGTGTATACCCATTCCCTCTGTATTCACGACACGCTTTAGCCCTTCACCCAAAGAAGAACCTGTAGTTGAGCGAATGGCACCTCTGAGTTGTTTCGAAGTTTCAGGACCGGAAATGTTGGAAATGGATCCTGTAGCTATGGCCTTATTTGAAAAGATTGGTTGGAAACCATTCTTTTGGAGTTTCAATGGCCATAATGAAGAAGTCACTCGATAATAGGCGCAATCCTTTGATGGGAATACCGCTCAAATTGGTGACTTACAGTTAGTTGTGGATGAAGAGTTTATTTCCACTACTCTTCATCCACAAGAGTTTATTTCCAAGGCAACTAAGCTTCCTTGACACGGAGAACGCTGGTTTAAAGGGTCAAAAATAGACAAGAAGAAGTTTAAACAATTTCCTCTTCCATTATCTAAAGATGATGCACATCTTAAACTCTATTTTTCAGTAAAATATTTGAAGACTTAGTGGTGTCTCCCTTTTCAGGTTATTTCCAGGTATATTTCTTGCGATGGTCATTACTCAAATGTTCATGTATACCATCTCAGGATTTTAATGGCATTTAATTGGTTCGAAATTGAACTTACCCTAGTTTTTGCTTCATAGTCTACATAGAATTGCTGTAACAGTCCAACGAACTACCGTGAATCAAAGTCATAGTCTATTTCCTTATGCCCTAATTAAAATTTTGGTTCAGTATCAATTAGCTATGATGAGCAGAACATGGGATGAGTTTTTAAGTGATAATGGTTTTGGGTTAACTTTCTTCTGGCCTACTTGCTTACCCAAAACTCGTATTAAACGAAGGCGGCCTTTGGAAAAAGAAGTAAATGAAGAGTGTGATCCTATAGTTGATCATGAAGGGCTTAATAAACTCTGTATGATAGCTGAAATTGAAGAGTTTAAATTATTCAAACCCTCTTGAGCAACCCAAGGAGAAAAATGAAGTGAAAGACGAAGGTAAAATCCTGTTCAATACACACTCTGTTCACTTATCTTAGGATTCGCATCCTAAGACAATGTTAGGGGAGGGTAACAACGAGTTAAGGGGAGTAAATCTCAAAGATGACAATAAACTTCTTGTAACAATTATGGGAAAATCTGAAACAGGTCGAAGATTTACTAGAAGTATGGTAAGTCTTTCAATTCCAAAGAATGGAACATAATAGTGAACCTATCTTTGTTAAGGATGATAGTGAACTAGAAAATGAATCTCCTCCTCATGAAACCCCATTCAAAGATTTTGAACATGAACAGAGTAGTAATCACGGTAATTCTGTGGATAATTCATCATTATCGGCACAACCAGAACATGAAGTTCAGTTTAAGCCAACATTGACTGATGAGTTTTCTTTAGAAGAGACTTTAAAGGCTGCAAAACAGTGAATCAAACTTTACTAGAAACATAAGGATAAGCGGTTAAAAGAAGTAGAAGAAGCTCGTGGTATTTTGAGAACAGAGTTACAGCAACAGAAGAATGAATTACGTATGTGAGTGGATAGATGGCAACATATGAAGGAAAAGGAGGATAGATATAAATCAAAGAAGAAGTTGTTAGCTGCGTCAAATGAAAAATTGTTGAAGAATGAAAAACACCAAGAAGAAAAAATCCTAAAACTCAAAGCTAAGCTATCGGAGGCAAGGAAAGACATCAATCTACAAATCACAACTTAACAATTTATTTTTTATTTTTATTTTTTATGATTTTGATTGTGACAGGTAAATGAGCAATTTAATGAACATCCTACAGAAATTCGATTCTGTAGGATTGTTTTATATTTTTACTTTATATTTAATTCTCTTGTTATAATTGTAATCATAATTTAATGAGGATCTTATATTTTAACTGTTTGCTACAGGTGTACCTATGATATAAATACATCGAATCGAATGGAGATGGAGATGAACATCTAATAAAAATAATAAACATGTTCATAATAATGAACATCTTATAAAAATATATAACAATATGCTATTTCACTAAATGACTTTAGTATTTAATGAAGCTAATATGGAGTATATTTATTAGGAATCAAATCTATAATATTCATAACATTAATAATTATTTTTATTTCTTAATTTTCGGAAAACAAAAAAAGTGTTAATTTTATTTATAACCTCTTTTATTATAGAAACAAAATGTTAAATAAATAAATTAAAATTAATGTATTAATAAATAATTTTATTTGTTGATTTATGGAAATTAATAAAATAATATAAGGTTAAATAAATAAATTAATATATTAATGTATTAGCAAGTAATTTCATTTGTTGATTCATGAAAACCAATACAAAAACTTTAATTAATATATTAATGTATTAATAAAAGGACTCTTTTTAAGAGGAATATATTAATAAGTAATTTCATTTGTTGATTCATGAAATCCAATACAAAAACTTTAAGTAATATATTAATAAGTAATAATAGAAAGACATTTTTTAAGAGGAATGTTTTTTTCTCCTTTATTCAATAATAGTATTATTAATATATTTATTTTCTTTATTGATATTATTACTATTGTCGTTTTAGTCTATATAATCTTTATGGACAAGTATTTCTTCATTTTATATAAAGTTTAAGAAATATTAATTATGTCTATATTATTTTACTAAATGACTTTAGTATTGGGTATCTTAGAAATCAAATCTATAATATTCATAAGTCTTCTCAGTTTTTGATTCATGGAAACCAAAAAAATGTTAATTTTATTTGTAACCTTTTTTATTATAGAAGTAAAATGTTAAATAAATAAATTAATATATTAATGTATTAATAAGTAAATTTCATTTGTAGTCAAAAGTCATGTAATTTTATTTGTAATTTCTTTTAGTATATAAATAAAATTAAAATAAAATGTTGAATAAATTGATTAATATATTAATAAGTAATTTAATTTGTTGATTCATGTAAACCAATTAAAAAGTTCAAAGTTATTTTATTTTTTATATTTTCTCATCATGTAAATAAAAACATACTACAAATAAAATGTTAGAAAAAATAATAAATATATTATTATCATAAAAAGATATAAAATGTTAGAATAAATAAATTAATATATTATCATTATATAAATAAAAAATTAACGAAAAAAGTGATGAAAATAATACAAGTTAGCTATTTATCATATACATCCCAAATTAAGTTAGCTATTTATCATTAATTTTATAATTTTAATAATTTTATACATTCCAAATTCAATTTACAAAGACTCGTACGACTTTGTATCTTTATGGGCATTTTATAATCTTATTTGAAAGAGATTGTAATTTTAATTATAAAACTCATTTATATTAAATATTTTTTTTTAAATTTCTATAACTTTAATAAATAAAAACTTGTCTATGCATTTCATGAACTTGGGATCCCTAGGAAATGTTCCTAATTTTTGAGGATTTCATCAAGGACTTAGAGACTTGCTTGTTGTATTTAAAATGTCCTCAACGGATTTTAAGGAAATTCTATTCAAATTTAAGAGATGTTCAAGTATATTTCAAAGATGTTCCAAGCATATTGAAGAGAACAAATATCGACGACCAACAATAATACAACACAATGGTTTGGATCATGGCACACAACACGAGGAAATGAGCTAGCAATGAGTTCTTGAAGCCTACCATAAATAAGCTTAGAGTTGAAATTACAGTTAATTACTATAGTGAGACCATCTCTGATTCCTATGGACATGCAATAGAAATGGTGGAATGAAATATACGACACAATATTGAAGTTTTCCAAGAGGTTGACAAAATCCAAGACCTAGTGAAATGGCTCCTAGATTAGGGGGACTCATTGTCCAAGAAAACACTCTCAGACAACTGTCCCGTGACATTGTGGATGGATAAAATGATGCTACGTTGCATTCTAGTTGACATTAAGGAGTTCGATGGATTGAAGGTGAAGTTATAATCGCTTATGGATCTAACAATTAACTCCAATTTCAGGAAATCCAATATGAAATTTTTATGGAGACACTTAGGGGTGTTGATTTTATTGTTAAACTCTACCCGACAAACCTAGTTGTAACGAAGAGAAACAAATAGAGATAACATGGATAGTGTTTGAGACATTTACCACCATACACACTTTTTTTGGTCAATTTGGCCTAGTTAAACCACTATCCTAAGTATTATTGACTTAATTGACATCAGAGGAGCACTAGATAACATCAGCTAGATCACATCTACACCTACCTTCAGTCAAGGAGGCTAACTTAGTCTTCTCCTACATTCATGGAGGCTAACTGGAGCACTCCGGGGGTGATTTGAGTGTCATTAATGCCCCATATTGCTGACTGATGGTTACAATTAGTTAAATAGAGCAATGGATGCGCCCTCCATCATTAAATTGATTATTTATTGATTATTTAATGAACTGGAGTCAATAGAGGCACCTCCAACCACTTCTGATGTTCAGTTACACTTCAGTTAACCTCATTGAGGTTCATTGGAGTCATTGAAGCGCTACCACTTGTTGGTTGGCTTACTGTGACATGTGTCTGACCTACTTTCAGTTAGACTTAGTCATTTATTGCACTTCGACTTCAGTTAGGGCTGAGTTGAGTCAATTAGGGTTTTGATCAGTGGTTAACTGGAGTGTTGGCTATGGCTTACATTCAGTTAAGCTAGACTTTCATTCAATTCGAATGACCTCCTTGGGAATTCAAATTGCTTTGTCATTCATGCTTGCAGCATGATTTTGTATTGTATTACTCATTCTTTTTGTGAATATAAAGAGCGGCTACTCATTTTGTAGCACAATTACACCATTTTCATGCCTTATTATTATCAATATTTGATGAGACTTGTGTTTAGTCCCTAGATTACTGTGACAGATTAATATGGTATTAGAGCTCATGGCGGGATGAAGCTCAAATCTCTCAAAAACAAGGTTTTTGACAGATATTGCATGAAAATTGAGCAATAGCTCAAAAATCCAGCATTACACCAGAAGCCAAGGCTTACCACTTAATACCCCAAGTAAAGAACTTGTTGGTCAAGCTTGCTTGATTGAATATGCTGGGTGTGATGAAAGCCTAAAATGTGCAGGTTGTCCGACCTTACATTGCCCTTTTTGTTGTGATTTTCAGGTTTTTGACAGGTGAAAGCATTCGCTCCAGCATATTCAGATGGCTTCTTCTGTAGATCTTTTGACTCCATTCAATTTTCACTCATGGACAGGAGACATGGAGATCGAGCTACGCTCCAGAGGACTCTATAGGGTCAGCATGGATACTAAAGAAGAGCCTCGTTCTGTAATAGACAAATCTGGATTCTTGAACAAGAAGGATGAAGCATTTAGATTCTTGTGCCTCTTTGTTTTCCGAGATCTTCTTTTCCATCTTTCGGGATTGGAGACTCCAAAAGAAATTTGGGACAAATTGGAAGCCTTGTATGGAAAGCGGGATGATTTGAGAATTTACTAGCTCAAAAATGAATTTATGTCTCTCCAACCTTCCAATTTCGAGACCTTGAATGACTTTTTCACAAAGTTCAAGCACATTGTCTTACTGTTGAAGCAATGCAAAGTGGAGAAAGAGGATGATCAACTCATCCTTGCCATACTCTCCAAACTTGGAGTTGATTATTCAGTTTTTGTCTCTACATTCTGTGCGGGGAAGCTCACAACCCCTGGATGGAAGATGCCTACACTCAATGCCTTCATTGAGTCCCTAACAAGTGAACGTGATAAGCTTGTCGAGATGGGGATCATCAGATCTTCCCGTGATCAAGCCCTCCATGTCTCAGGGCCCAAAGATCTGAAGGGTAAAGGAAAGCAGCAGAAGAACCCAAAAACTAAATTCGAAGCTCCTAAGCCTAAAGTTGAAAACCAACAGCATGATGAGTCTTCCGGCTCAAAAAAGAACACAGGAAAATTCCACCATGGAAAGGAAAAAGTCAAGTGTTCATATTGCGGGAAGGGCTTCCACCTTGAACATGCCTGCATGAAGAAGAAGCTTGATGAAGCTACCTCTCTCCTTGAGAGAAATCACATCAATCTTTTGGAAAGATTTTGGAGGAGAGATCAACAAGATCGAGAACCACGGCATAAAAAAGTTCATGCACTCATGGAAAGCACGTCGAAGTCCAAAGCACTCTTGATTGATTCTGGAGCTTCGAACCACATGATGGTTGAAAGAGACTCATTTTCATGCTTGGAGACCAGCAAATCCATCCCCATCCACATGGGAGATGACTACACCATCATTTAAGAAGGATGGTTGAAAGAGACTCCTTTTCATGCTTGGAGACCAGCAAATCCATCCCCATCCACATGGGAGATGACTCCACCATCATTTAAGAAGGATAAGGTATGGTTGATCATGAGAATGCCTATTTTTCAAATGTTTTGTATGTACCGTCTCTGGCATCAAATCTCCTTAGTGTCTATCAGATGACATATATAGGAGTGCCTAAGAGAGTTTCTTTCAGCCCAAATGAAGTTGAGATAACGGAACTTGCATCCGGGAAACTCATTGCTAAAGGCCTTGCAAACCATCATGCAAAAGCCTATGAGTTCTCGCACTTTGTGGCGGATGCAAAGTTCACCGCATTGCTAACTCATGGAAATGAAGTTAGTAGATTGTGGCATGAAAGGGTTGGCCATCTAAATTTCAGATATTTGCAGCAATTATAAATAAATTCCATGGTTGAAGGCCTTTCAGTCAGCAAGGCAACTACTGGAATTTGCAAGGGCTGTGTGGTTGGAAAACCCCCTAAGCACAAGTACAATCGAGGGAAGGAAAATCGAGCTACATGCATATTGGGGCTGATACATTCTGATATCAGCGGTTCGATGCCTGTCACATCCATGAATTAATCAAGGTATCGTCTGACTTTTATTGATGATTTTTCAAGGTACACATGGGTCTTCTTTCTCGAAAAGAAGTCTGAAGTATGTGAAAAATTCTCTGAACTGAAGGCCTTGATCGAGAATGCCTTTGGGATTAAGATCGAGATCTTGAGATCTGATAATGGCAGGGAGTATGTTAGTAATGAGTTGCTACACAAATGCTCCCAAAGTGGTATTCAGGTCCAACATTCAATTCTCTACACTCCCCAGCAGAACGGAGTAGCAGAAAGGAAAAATCGGTCTCTCAAGGAGTTGACCACCTGTATGTTGGAATCAAAGAAGTTGGTTGCAAATTTGTGGGTTGAATCCATGCATGCTACAGCATACATTCAGAACAGGGTGCCACACTAATCCGTGAAAGGAAACTCATCCATGAAAGGGCAGACCCCTTTCGAAACATACTTCGGACACAAGTCGGATGTGTTGAACCTATAGGTGTTTGGGTCCATTGCATGGACCTGGATTCCACTTGATAAAAGAAGGGCTTTGCAACCGCAAAGCATCGAATGTATGTTTATTGGGTATATTGATGAATCAAAAGGTATCAAGATGCTGGATATCAAAATAAAACAGATTATCATCGAAAGGAGTGTCAAGTTCGATGAGCCTCTTCAGGAGGTGGAACTAGTGAAGAAGAAAACTGCTGATTTTCCTTCCTATTATACTGAATATTTGGATGATGAAATTGGGGTTGATGACCCTGATTTGGATCCTCTGATTTCTGATATCAGTGTGCAGCAAAAATCAGATGCTGAATCAGAACCTGAAGTACAAAATCATGGGCCCGACAAACACTTTCTTCTGCAAGAGATAACATTGGAAATATGAATGATCCAAGGAGAACCCAGTATGATTTCCAAAGAGCAGGTATTGCGCTCTCTTGTCCTAATAATTTGCTGTCCGAAACTTGATATTTTATGATTAGTTCAGACCCAAAATCCTACTAACATGCTCAGAAGTATCCGAGATGGTAAGTTTCCATGGATGAATAGATGAATTCTCTTCAGAAAAACACTATTTGGGAGCTAGTTTCTCTTTCAGTGGGAAGGAAATTGGTTAAATGAAAGTGGGTGTTTCGGACCAAGGTTGTTGCTGATGGTAGAACCTACAAATTTAAGGTAAGGCTGCTGGAAAAAGGTTTTTCTCAGGTCCAAGGTGTGGACTACCTCGAGACCTTTGCACCAGGTTGCAAAAATGGACTCCATCCGCCTAGTTTTGGCAATTTCGGCATCTAAGCACTGGGAAGTGCATCATATGGATGTTAAGTCAGCCTTTCTGCATAGAGATCTTCATGAGGAGATCTACATGAAGTAGCCTGATGGCTACATCTCTGATCCATCTTTGGTTTGCAAGCTAAAGAAGTCACTATACCGGTTAAAACGGGCCCCAAGAGAGTGGTATTCCAAGATGGATGCCTTCCTTCTCTTGCAAAACTTCCAAAGGTGTAGATCAGATCCAAATGTGTATTTACAACAGTTTGATGGTCATTTGATTATTATTGTTTTATATGTTGATGACTTACTGATCACAGGTAGCACAGTTGCTTCTATTTCAGCCATCAAAACTGCTCTCCACAATGCCTTTGAAATGAGTGATTTGGGGCTCCTAAAACAATTTTTGGGGCTCGAAATTGAGCAAATATATGATGGGATAATGGTCACTCAGTCCAAATACATATCATACTTGTTAGTCAAGTTTAATATGGTTGAGTGTAGGCCTGCACCATTCTCTTTTATTTCAGGGATCAGCCTTGAAGAAGGAAAAATCACAGCTCCCATGGACTGCACTATCTATCGACAGCTGATCAATAGCTTGTTGTACTTGACAAATTCTCGGCCTGATATCTGTTATACCGTGAATGCTGTATCAAGATACATGCAACAGCCTCATGATCTTCATTGGAAGGCAGACAAGAGGATCCTCTAGTATATTCAGGGAACCAAGACCTATGGCATTCACTATGCTGCAGACTCCGAGCTAGAGCTGGTTGGATACATAGATTTCGATTGGGAGGGTGATTCTATTGATTGGAAGTCTACTTACGGATATGTATTCATGTTTGGTGGTGGCCTCATTTGCTAGTATAGCAAAAAGCAGGCTTCCGTGGCATTATCTTGAGTAGAGGTCGAGTATCGAGGAGTGGTGAATGCTTGCATCCAAGCAGTTTGATTGCAAGGAATTCTTTCACAGTTTGATCTTGGTATTACTTTGTCCACTGTCCTCTTTTGTGACAATCGGAGTGCTATTAAGATATCCACAGATTTAGTTACCAGGTAGAGGACCAAGCATGTAGAGATCCACATGCACTATATCAAGGAGCTAGTGCATGATAGGACCATCACTCTGCAATACTGGACGATTAATGAGCAGATTGCAGACATCTTCACCAAGTGTTTTTCAGAAAAGAACTTCACTTACCTCCGTTCATTGTTGGGGGTGAGTTCATCAGGGTGATCAGACTATTTTCAGTGTTCAGCTTTGGGGGGGGGGGGTTTCCATTGGGTTTTCTCTTTTTTCCTCACTTAGTTTGTTTTTCAGCATTGTTTCAGTTTCAGCATTGTACAGGGTGACCTATGGCCTTAGTTTTCAGGGCCCTATCATTTTTATGCATTTTATGTTTTCTAACTCTTCCTAAGTATAGCTTAAGGGGGGGTGTTGGAGATATTTACCACCATACACACTCATTTTGATCAATTTGCCTTAGTTAAACCACTATCCTAAGTATTATTGACTTAATTGACATCAGAGGAGCACTAGATGACATTAGCTAGATCACACCCACACCTACCTTCAATCAAGGAGGTTAACTTAGCCTTCTCCTACATTTGGGGAGGCTAATTGGAGCACTCTGGGGGTGATCTGAGTGTCATTAATGCCCCATATTGCTAACTTATGGTTACAATCCGTTAAACAGAGCAGTGAAGGCGCCCTCCATCATTAAATTGATTATTTATTGATTATTTAATGAATTGGAGTCTACAGAGGTGCCTCCAACCACTTCTGATGTTCAGTTACACTTCAGTTAACCTCATCGGGGTTCATTGGAGTCATTGAAGCGCTACCATGTGTTGGTTGGCTTGCTGTGACGTGTCTGACCTACTTTCAGTTAGACTTAGTCATTTATTGCACTTCGACTTCAGTTAGGGCTGAGTTGAGTCAATTAGGGTTTTGATCAATGGTTAACTGGAGTGTTGACTATGACTTACATTCATTTAAGCTAGACTCACTCATTCAATTCGAATGACCTCCTTGGGAATTCAAATTGCTTTGTTATTCATGCTTGCAGCATGATCTTGTATTGTATTACTCATTCTTTTTGTGAATATACAAAGCGGCTACTCATTTTATAACACAATTACACCATTTTCATGCCTTATTGTTATTAATCTTTGATGAGACTTGTGTTTAGTCCCTAGATTACTGTGACAGATTAATAGATAGGTGGGAAATTGAACAAAGAAATGCATTTTTTAGGTGGGGTAGTCTTCAATCCCATGGAAGAGTTGATTCAAAACCCTAGAGACATTGGGAGATGGATTCTTCCTTATGAATGTTTGGTGGTTCTTAAATGAGTATCCAAATAACTAATGTGTGGGTTCTAATAGAAAGAACATTGATATTGCTAGTTTCAAATAGAGGTTGGTACCTCTTCAGGACCAAATGAAAGTTAATAAGACCATGGTCAGTAAAATGCATATAATCGAGGGCATTTAGAGATGAATATGATATGTAAGTCTTCTTTATCATGAAGGTTGTACTCAATGCCACTTGTTACCAAGCATGGTCCTGACCCATCTTCCACGTAGTTGAATTTTTACTCATATTTTCCACGCTTTTCTATCTCATTGAAATACATAGTTATTTGGTAAATTTTCATGTCAAGGTATAGACTTGGTTCTATTTAAAAGTTTTGAAATGAGATTATATATACTAATGAAAACATTATTCTTTAATAAACATTATCAACAAAAAATTTACTTCACACAACACTGTAGAAACACCCGACTTCTGGTGCAATTATTGAAGACTTAAATTGCATGACGCATTTTCTGACATCTAATTCCCTTAGGTGGAATTTCAAATTTGAAATAGTATTTTATCACCATTAGTGTATAATAACTCTCTCATTTATGTATTTCAGTTAGGTATGGAAAATTTCATTGTAATTATAATTTAGTGAAGTTAAGATTATATAGTTTTAATTTATTTTAGTCTCAATTATCTCTTAAACCAATTTATAAGGAACTATATCTCATCTATGTATGTCAGTTAGGTATGGAAGATTTCATTGTAATTAGAATTTAGTGAAGTTAAGATTATATAGTTTTAATTTACTTTAGTCTTCAAATATCTCTTAAACCAATTTATAAGGAACTATACCATTAAATTCTAACTTGTAAAACTAACATTTCAATACCTGAAACTTGAATCTTCCCAAACAAAATAATTACGTTTTTATCAATAAAATTTTATTTTTTTACTTCAAAATGGAAAAATTAGGGTAGGTAGCTTTTATTCTTGTTTTGATAACAATTGTATTTAACTTTGCTTTTTAAATCCTCTAAATTTGGAAGACGGTGAGATATGCTAATAGATTATATATCAGAACTATTATTTCTTGTTTTCAGATCAAGTGTGATTCATACTCATGGCCACATTTTGTGTTTAATAGCTAGTAGCCATACCCTTGTGTTCTTTTCTACATATTAATACCTAACATATATGCAATAATTAATGTTCATTTCCCTACATTAATGCAGTAATACATACAATATTGAAAACTCGTGATAAAATATCACACATAAAACAATCATTTATTGGATTCAAGGAACCTGGTTTCTTTCTCTAGAATTTCTTTTCCTTTCTTGGTAGAGATCAACAAGAAAAACCAGGATTTATTGTTATCAACACCAAATCCATTTTTTTTTATCCAAAACCCTAAACAAAAATTTCTTGCTGAAATCCCAAATTGTAACTTCCAACTCCACAAAACTTATGCCTTCGATTAGATTTCAATGTTTACAAGAATTATGGCCTCGTTGGGAGACAAAATCCCCTTTTTGAAATTTGTTACCAGCTCACCCAAGTTTGGGGCTCGTATCGTTTTCATGAGGTCACCGCCCTTCCAAGGACTAACTGTTCATATCGCTAAAGAAATAGTTAATATCATCTTTTTCGTTATTTAATATGTGATATTTTTTCCCTCCAATATATGGAGTGCACCCTCAATATCTGTTTAAAGACCGTTAATTTACCCTTTAGTGCTTAAATTTTCATTTCTAATATACTTTGGTCCATAATTAAATAAATAACCGAATAATCCATGGTGTACTTGAAAAAATTAATTAATACTTTTGAAAATTTTCTCCATCATATTCAATTTGAGGAAAGGAAAGAAATATCTTTACCAACAATGTAATGTAAGTTTCACAAGGCTCGTTGCATTTGCGGCAGGGAGCAGAAAGAGAAAATAATTTTATGGTTGTGCCTGGAAACAAAATTAGTGTGCTTCTTTCAATATAGTGTGCAGGAACACGGAATGGAAATTGTATGTTGTGTAATTAACTAACAACTTTATATATAACCACGAGAGATTTGAACTCACAACTTTTCATTTAAAACTTCTCACCTACATTATTCATTGCTATTTGTTTTAAACCTTGTGGGCATATATTAACATTATATTATATATTAATATATTAAGTATATTTAGCAAATGGTTATGAAGATGAAGACCCCTTGTCCAACAAACAAGGGGGTTTCATACACAAATTTCGTGTTAAAAATAGATAACAATGATAATATTAATATATTAAGATCATAATATACTAATATATTAACTATATAATAAATATAACTATGTTATATATTTACTATATAATGGTATTTTTTTTTGAAAGGCAGAGACCATGGTGAGACTTTAGAACTTTCTAAACTGAAGTGCAAAGAGAGTAATGACAACTTGATGCATATGGAGAATTAATAAAGATTGTAAAATTGACAATTTTTAGCTAACTTGACGCAAAATACATGAACTTACCGAAACATTACTAGATTTGTTGAAAGGGTCAAACAATAACGATTTTGTTTAAACAAAATATGAATGTGGCCAATACGATGAGCCAAACACAATGACACCAACATCACCACAAGACATTTGTGAGGAGAACCATGACACATCGATGCATCTGGATAATTATTGGAGGTTGTGAAATTGACAATTTTTAACTAACATGACACAAAATATATGAACTTGCCGAAACATTAATAGTCTGTTGAGACGGTCAAATGACCATGGTTTTGTACCAAAAAATTACGAAATCAACTAGGACGCTGCGCCAAACAAAATGACACCAACTTCACGACATTGATAATGCCTAAAGAAAAAGACAAGAAATATCTTAGTCTCAACTCAATGAACACACTATGATGACGCTCATGATGCAACTTGGTGGATTTGTCTAAGGGATAATATGAAAAAAAATGGTGAAATAAGAGATGGACATGATAAGCACATTCAATTGAATGTTATATGAATACATATACAATGTTACATAGAGAGCTTCATTGCATCTCTTGAGTCTGGCATACCCACTCATCATAATAGTACAAGAGCAGACATTCAGCTTTGACATTTTGTAAAACACTTATCATGCATCCGCTAGATTTCAAGACTCGACATTATGCTTGAAGATATGAAATCATCAAGGAGGAAGTAGATACTGTTGGTTTTGTTGTGGAGTTGGAATTTCCTTAAATAGTTATAGCTGACTTAGGTCCCTGTCTTAGATAAAAGGTCCTCAATATCTAGATTACGCTGGTCACTCCTCCTTGAACCTTGAAACTCTAATCTTGCATCACTTGGATTTTTCCATTACGACGATGTGGTGGAACTTGGAATGAGGTTTGACACAAAAACGTTTTTGTTGTAGGGTCGCAAGGGTGCAACAAAAGGCTAAGTTATTTTATAGTACAGAGTTGGTTCATTAGCTCAGAGCATAAGGGAAAGTAATTTTATGGTCTTTCCATTACACAGTGCTGAGAAGGACTGACAATTTTCAGAGTCTCTGAGACCATAGCACAATGTCGAGAGCCAAAGATATTCAAAGGATCAAGAAGTGGGGTCGAAGGGCGTTGAGGATCTCCTTTATTGAAGTTCCATGGAGCTAAGGTCGAAGCACCTAGTTCAAAGGTTGTATATATCGAGGCTTAGGACCAAAGAAAACAAAGGGTATATGTTCGCATGTGAAGTCGAGGGCCATTACCACTATAGTACCTAAGGGTATATGTTCGCATGATAAATAGTGGACAAGAAAAATATTGCGGGCATCTCTAGAAGATCACGCAGGCATGTTAAATGAGGACAATTGCGGGCATGATAGAAACTATTGCAGGCATAAGATATTGCCTATCGCGGGAATCTTCTCAGCACCACCTGCGAGAATCCCTTATAGCCATCTGTGAGGATCCTAGTGTGAGCTGCAGGCATAAGGAAGGACTTGCTGCAGGAATTTGTGGGAGTCGTGGGCATTTTTGATGGCTCAAATGAGGAGTTGCAGTCATCTTTAAACCCTAGTTGCAGGAATATGAATACATCACCTACTGGTACCTTGAAGATGGACAGTGTGGGCATACTTATTGGAAGATAAAAGACTCCCATACTGGCAGTTGAAGAAGGGTATGCAGGCATAAGAGAAGGCCAAGTGTTGGCATAAAAATAAAAATAAAATGATGATGATGTGGAAAATTAAATAAATTTTGGTTAATGATAACAAAAATAAATTGGTGATGAGGTCGGCCTCCTAAGACATGGAAATAAAAACTATTTATGTCCAAAAAAGATTGCATGCTTACTGACCCGGGCGTAAATAGCTAAGAGCCGTTGAAAACTGGCATTGGTTTGGCGCGTGTGATTTTTACTAGTAGTTTAAAGAATTAATTGTATTAGTTTTCCGTAGGTGCATTCATTATTTATGAGATTATGCTAAATATTTTGCGGAATTCCTGTCCAAGTGACCCTTTTTCTTAATTTCCTGCTTCGATCTTTGTCCATAAAAAATTAGATCTTCTATTGTCATATAGCCTGCCTTGCTCTACCATAAATCCAATAATTTGAACATTTGGTTCTTGCTATTGAAGTCTTCCGCCAAAGGTAGTATGCTTGGTAAGTCAAAGTGATCTTGTTGAATCTATAGAAAGTACCTCAAATGACAATACGCAAGTCAAAATAAGTTCCTTTTATTTCCCACAATGAGGTCCCAACTGTACCCCCTTTCAAATAAGATTTAAATAAATAAGAATGTTAAATTAAAGATAGTCATATATCGTCGATATAGAGACGAACTTTCGTCGAATTTTGAAAACGTCAATATTGCCATGGTTTTTCCACCATGATAAAAAAATAATGAAGTATTAATCCATGAATGTTTAAAACATGGAAATATTTCGTGGAAAAATCCGCCCAAATGTATTGGTAAATGAGGTAACATACTTTATCTTTTACTCACCGTACAATGCTTTCAAAGCGAAAGCTAACACGTTATAGCTAGATTTCTATCATTGTGTGATGTATTTGATGACAATTTCATTGTTTCAAATAAAAAATTACCTTATGAAAAATAACACATTAATTTTCACTCAACGTGCAATGTTTTAAGAACAAAAGTTAACTTCAACTACATTTTTATCATGGTGCAATGAACTAATACACATTAACTTTCACTCATCATGCCATGTTGTTAGAAGGAAAGGTAACTCCAGCTAGATTTCCATGATGGTGTAATGTATTCGAGGACAATGTGGTTGTGTTAGATGTAAAACTAACTTATGACAACTAATACACATTAGCTTTTACTCACCAAGCAATGTCTTGAGAACGAAAGCTAACTCCAATTAGATTTTCGTCATGGTGAATTGTAATTAATGATATTGGGGTTGTGCTAGATGAGAAAGTACATTATGAAAACTAACACACATTAGATTTCAGTCATCGTGCAACAATTTAAGGACGGAAGTTAACTCCAACTAGATCTCCATTGCGGTGCAAAGTAATTGAAAACAATGTGGGTTTGGTAGATGAAAAACTATCTTATGAGATGTAACACACATTAGCTTTCTTTCATTGAGCCATGTTAAAAGGAAAGCTAACTCCAGCTAGATTTTCATCATGGTGTGATATATTTGATGACAGTGTGGTTGTTTTAGATAGAAAACTTTCTTATGAAAACTAACACACATTAGCTTTTACTCACCGTGCAATGTTTTAAGAATGAAATCCAACTCCAACTAAATTTTTGTCATGGTGCAATGTGATTGATGACAATGTGGTTGTATTAGATTTAAAATTGCATTATGAAAACTAACACA
Organism: Pseudotsuga menziesii; assembly: GCA_001517045.1. Taxonomy (NCBI): domain Eukaryota; kingdom Viridiplantae; phylum Streptophyta; class Pinopsida; order Pinales; family Pinaceae; genus Pseudotsuga; species Pseudotsuga menziesii. The sequence continues at coordinate 149,796 of LPNX010157058.1, forward strand.
CATTACCTTTTACTTACAATGCAATGTTTTAAGAACGAAAGATAACTGTAACTATATTTTTATCATGATGAAATACTTTAGTTAGTTTTCGACCTTAAATCGTTGCACAATGAGTGAAATATAATGTGTGTTATCTTTCATAATGCAGTTTTCTGTTTACAACAACTACATTGTCATCAATCAAAATGAACTATGTTGGAAATTTAGCTAGAGTTAACTTTCGTTCTTAAAATGTTGCATGGTGAGTAATAACTAATGTGTGTTATCTTTCGTAAGGTAGTTTTCCATCTAACACAGCCATATTGTCATCAAATACATTACATTTTGACGAAAATCTAGTTGGATTAGTTTTTTTATAACATGGGACGATGAATGAAAGCTAATGTGTGTTAGTTTTTATAAGGTAGTTTTTCATCTTACACAACCACATCACCATCGATCACATTGCAACGTGATGAAAATCTAGCTGGAGTTATCTTTTGGTCTTAAATCATTGCACGATGAGTGAAATCCAATGTGTGTTAGTTTTCATACTGTAGTTTTTCAACTAACAAAACCACATTATCGTCAATCATAATGCACCATGATGAAAATCTAGCTCGAGTTAGCTTTCGTTCTTAAACATTGCACGATGAGTAAAACTAATGTTTGTTAGATTTCGCAAGGTAGTTTTTCATCTAACATAGCCACAATGTTATCAAATACATTACACCATGATAGAAATCTAGCTAGAGTTAGCTTTCTTTCTAACAACATGGCACTATAAAGAAAAGTTTGTGTGTTAGCTCATTACTCCACAATCGAAATCTAGTTGGAGTTGGCTTTCATTTTAATAACATGACACAATGCGTGAAAGCTAATGTGTCTTAGATTTCAGAAGGTAGTTTTTCATGTAACCACCACATTGTCATCAAAGACATTGCACCGTGTTGGAAATCGGCTGGAGTTGGCTTTTATCCTTAGATAGTTGCACGGTGAGTGAAATATAATGTGTGTAAGTTTTCGCAGTGTATTTTTATCATCTATCAGAACCAAATTGTCATCAATCACAGTGCACCATGATGGAAATCTAGTTAAAGTTAGCTTTCGTTCTTAAAACGTTACATATTGAGTAAAGCTAATGTCTGTTATCTTTCATAAGGTAGTTAGTTATCATAGTGTATTTTTATCATCTATTAGAACCAAATTGTTATCAATCACAGTGCACCATGATGGAAATCTACTTAGAGTTAGCTTTCGTTCTTAAAACGTTACATAGTGAGTAAAGCTAATGTCTGTTATCTTTCATAAGGTAGTTTTTCATCTAACACAGCCACATTGTCATCAAATACATTACACCATGATGAAAATATAGATGGAGTTGGATCTTCTTCTAACAACATGACACTATTAGAGAAATCTTATGTGTGTTTAGTTTATTTTACCATGATAAAAATGTAGCTGGAGTTAGCTTTAATTGTAACAATATAGCATGATGAATGAAAATGACTGTGTGGTAGCTTTCATAAGGTAGTTTTCCATGTAACAAAACCACATTGTCATCAATCATATTGCATTGTGTTGGAAATCTAGTTGAAGTTAGCTTTCATCATTAAATAGTTGCATGGTGAGTGAAATATAATGTGTGTAATATTTCATAGTGTAGTTTTTCATTTTGCACAACCACATTGTCATCAATCACAATGTGACATGATGAAAATATAACTGGAGTTAGTTGTCGTTTTTAAGACATTGCATGGTTAGTAAAAACTAATGTGTGTTAGATTTAATAAGGTAGTTTTTCATCTAACACCGCCACATTTTCATCAAATAAATTATACCACGATGGAAATCTAGCTGTAGTTAGATTTTCTTATAACATGGGACTATGACTGAAAGCTTTCGTGTGTTAGCTCATTACATCATTATGAAAATCTAGATGGATTTAGCTTTTGTTTTAACAACATGGCATGATGAGTGAAAGCTAATGCATATTAGCTTTCATAAAGCAGTTTTCCAACTAACACGCCCATATTGTCAAATTGCACTGTGATGGAAATCTCGCTAGAGTTAGCTTTCAACCTTAAATCGTTGAACGGTGAGTGAAATCTAATGTATGTTAGCTTACATAATGTATTTTTCCATTTAGCACAACCACATTGTCATCAATCAAAATGCACCATTTTGGAAATCTAGCTAGAGTCGGCTTTCATTTTTAAAACGTTGCACGATGATTGATAGCTAATGTTTGGATCCTATAGGTCATCTTTATGAGTAGTGCGCGAGTCTATAAGAATTGATCTCGACACATGGATGATCCATGAAGATGAACTACATGGAATCGATCATTAAAAAGAGGACAACAACAAAACTACCAATTGGAGAGAAGAGTAAGCAAGGATTTATGACAAATCCCTATTGGAGTCTTCAAAATATAGCTTGATAATTAGTTTGAGGCACCCTGCTACATTTGGGAAGAAGAGAACATAGATGCCTCCTAGGTTTAAAACATAACAAAAAAATACTCCAAAGATAAAGAGTAAATAATATAATATGAAAAGACATTTTTTTAATTAGATTTCTATAATAGACGAAGTCATCTATGACTATAAATTAATCACGATTTTCAAAGTAATAAAAGAATTTTAGTGAATGGAAGAGGAGAATTACAAATGTTGTTCAGGGAATGACCTCATAGTTATAGTCTATGAGATTCTATTTCAAACATATGTATCTTATTAAAGATGAAATGAAGAATCAAAGCTATGATTAGTTCAATATACGAAGAAGTCATCTAGAGTCGGATTATGCTATAATTAACGATCTAGAGCAAGAAATTCATTGGTCTTGAGACAAAGAATACAATGAATACCTTGATACACAAATAATCCACTTTCGACTCATTTTATACACAATAGGATGACTAAGAGAAAGTTAGTCTTCGATAAGTAGACTAAAGAAAAGGAAACCAAATGGAGAGAAATAAGTACGGGTTCATAAAAACTCTTCATTGGATTCATAAAAACGTAGCTTGATAATTAAAGTGAAAATTATGCTACCTTGAGAAGTATAAAATGGAATCATAATCTGGTTTGAGGGCATGACTAAAAAACCCTCGTAGAGATAAAGAGAGGAAGATAAACAAGACATTATATTAATTAGGATTCTATAGTAAATTAAGTGACTTAAAGTGCTATAGATTAGGGTAATTGAATTAATGAGTTTTTGAAATTAGAGTTCAAAAAAATGTAACAAAAGAAAATAAAGTTGATTATGGACTAGTTATTTAATCTTTTTGGTTATTTAATTAAAATAAAATTTGAAATTGAAAATAGTTGGAAAACAAAGTAACTTTTTTGAAAAAATGATGAAGAAACTTATTTGAAATAAATGTTGATGTAGGAATTCAACACATGTCCAAGGCAGACCAATACCACGATACTTCTAAAAGTTTTACTTTTCTCCAATGAACTTGTACAAGCCAAGACAATTTTTTGGAAAACAATCTCAGTGTTTGTATTCAGCATAATGAAATACTTACATCTACATCCACCCTATCTATGTTCAAATACTGAAATGTATAAGATGTAATTTTAAACCTATGCATATTTCACGATGGATTTAGAGACATGGGAGCCTATTTATGTATACAAATAAATGTAATCTCAGTTCCAAAGAAAATTATGTCTTTTAAACAAATACACAAAAAAAATTATTTGAACATGGATGGCACAATGACAACTAAAAGAAAAAAATGTTTGAGAAGATGGAAAAAATAGAGAGGTGAGTGGTTGAGTGTAGAACTATCAAAGTAAAATGACAGGTTTTTGAAATAGACTAGAAAATATGGCAAAGACCAGAGATAAGAGACACACATTGTTTAGAGATCGATCCCATAGCTACAATCTATCGAATGCAATAGAAATGATATGTTATTTTACACGAGAGAAAATTAGAGTAGGGAGCAATTTTTAGGTAGATATAGAAAAAATCATCATGAGTTAGGCCTTATTCTAGATGATTTTAAGTTAGGAGTTCACTAGTAAGTATATGAAAGAAGGAAGCGACTAGCACCGTGCATGGATGAGTCAACTTGACTAATGCACTATCTATGAAGACGACTTGTTGACTTAAACATGAAGGTATCAATTGAGATAAGAGAAAATAATGGTTCATGGTAGTCACCATAATGTAGCTTGAAAATTTTAGTAAATAAGTATGGTACTATTGAGAAGGAGAGAATGAAATCATCACCTAAGTTCAAGACATAACAAAGAAACTCTATAAAAAATAAAGGAAAGAATAATAGCAAAAGAAAATATGTTGTCATAAATATAGTTCCATAGTAGATTAAGTGACCCAATTCTTATATTAATTAAGGTTTAAAAAAGATTGAGAAATTTCAACAAATAGAAGAAATGGAAAAGATGTGTTGTTCAGATACCAATCTTATTTAGAGAAAAAGAAGGGGAGAAATGATTAGTTCGATCTAGGAAGAGTTCATCTCAATTCGGGCCTTATTATGAAAAATGACCTAGAGTGAGACATTAATAAACAATGATATCAAATGAGGTAGTGACCATTTTGATTTATTAACAGGTAATCTTGATTCATGCATTATCCAAGAGGAAGATCTAGAGAGAGTGTTGTTCAGGATAATGCACCCCTGTAACCTAGGGTCTCCAGGGTTACGAACTTATTAAGACACTTGCAGACAATCAACTTATCTAGAAAATGAAATAGGAATAGGAAGGAGGTTTGGCTTACCCGGTTTATGACAACTGATCCAATCTTGGTCTTCTCCTCTTTCAACCTTATTCAAAGCTTCCAGGGATTTATATATATATAAATCAATGATTAGTTAAATGCATATTCATAATAACATAATTGAAATCATTCATAATCCATCATACATGAGAAAGAAACAATACCAAGATTGGAAGAACTTTCTTTATTTCTAAACACAGAATGGCGAGATTACAACCCAGCTTATGAAATAAGGGCTCCTCGGCAAACCGAGGACACTAAGTTCTGCTGCTCCAAGAGGTATGAAGGCATACCACCAGCATGAATTCGCTCTTCCAATAATGATTAATTATCCCCATCCCATGCCCTCTATTTATACATAGGGAAATAAAGAGGTTTCAAAGGTTAGGATGGTTGAGACAGTTGAGATAGTTATTGATTAAGGCTTAACTGATCTCGACTAATCGTGATTTATATTTTTTAACATTGAATTAAGGTACAAGTGAGTATGTATATAGGAAAGGCACGTGTGACCTGCTCCTTTCTCTTCAATGTACATGCGGGTTTCAATGCAAAAAGTCGCATATGACACGTGGGTTGGAATGCAAATAGTAGTGTGTGCAACCCTAATCTCCAAATGAAAATATATGAAGTTGGTCAAGAGATTATGTGTCATCAGTCATGTACATCTATAGTGTTTGGGAAACTTCAATCCCGTTGTCCTTTTGTGTCCTGACATATTGAATGTCAGTACTCGGATGGAGAAGTGTCATTTTGGTTGATAACAGATGGCCCCTAATGTGTGAGGTTAGAGGGAAGCGATGGCCGAAATACATTACAATATTTTAATCTTGGAGAACTCAAGTGTCCAAGGCAGCTACGGAAGTACCTGAAACAAATACATATCAATGTCATATACAAAATCATATCCTAGGATTCCATGTTTAATATAACGGAACACTAGATCCTTTACAATATTTGATTACATCATATGATACGGGTACAAGACCACATATATTACAAAGGTGGATCGAAACCACAATATACAATGACGAGTCGTCAAAATCTGGAAGCGGTGTAACTGATCATAGTCTTGCGCAAATTAGGTTATAAATGTGAACCTAATGTATTCATCGAAATCCAAAGGAACCGGTACAATATCTACCTTGTGAATGTGTGTTGAAGTCGAATATGGAAGAGACTTAACAGAATGTCAGATAATGAGTGAAACCGACAACTGAAGCAAAGGAGTTCACCAATAATGATAGTGAATCCTAAGGTACCGTCGTGAAAGCTCTAGGTCTTCATTTTTAGGAACTATTGATTAGAAATCATACTGTGACGAGGAAGGAAATGTATCCTCCAACAGATCACAAGAGTGACTAGGAACTGGATACGAAAAGGTATGCACAAGTAATACTCAGATAGGATACTGATGGAATCATGATAATAATCATATGAATGGATAATTCCTTGAACAATGAGCACGACATAGAGATGACCCAAAGTAGATTTTAACTTGCAGATAGAACAACTAGACTTATTTTTCATGTAGGAGACATGATCAAATTCCCTAGGTATAAAGGAAAATTGGAGGAGGAAAGACTCGAAGTGATAGCCAAGCTAAAAGTGTAAACTGAAACATGAGTATCAGAAAGTTTAGAGAGTGCTATGTTCAAGGAGGACATGTTGCCATTGTTTATAACCCAAAGAGAGTACTTCTTCTGTATCTTTCTTGTTAAATTTTAACAACTCCAGGAAAGTCAACTCAAATCTCTCCTAATTTTTGACAAGCTTGAAGAGGGGAGAGAATAATGTGTGATAAATTCACTAATTCGTGGATTTTAAGAGCCTGAGCTAGTACATGCTCGTTGGTGTTTTCATATTTTGAGAGTCTGAAAACTCTGAGGAAGACTCCAAGGGGGTGCTTTGTCGTCCAATTTAGTCTCCTAAGGATGGAAAAGTATAAAAAAGACCACAGGAGAACTCTATTAGCTTCCGAAGAAGTAAGGCGCACATTTTTTGTACTAAGTTAGGAAGGTCCTAAAAATGTTAAATTACCACCCACCCAATGCCCCTTCAAAAGTTGCATATAGCCTGAGTTTTACGAGTGTGAAGGAAGGAAAGATCACTCAGAAAGATCTATTTGAGTACGAGAAATGAGGGTTACAACAATAAACTCGATGCTTTGTTCTTTAGGGTTTAATGAGCATGGCAAAGAAATAAAGTATGCTTGGAATCTTTTTCATGTTTAGGTCCAGAGCACGAAAAAGAGAAAACTAAGCTCATACTATGCCCTCTTTTTTCGTAAATTTAGTCCTTCAGGTTCAGAAAAGCGATAAACCTATGCCCGAGAATACTCTTCTCAATTCCAAATAAAAGAGAGTGTTCTTTTTTTGTATTATTCCACATGGTATAAAAAGGTGATAACCTACCACCGATGTGGATGCTCATTCACATATTCTTAGTGAGCTTGAACAGACAAGTTTACTCGGAATTCAAGTCTATTATTCCACATGGTCTAAAAAGGTGATAACCTACCACCGATGTGGATGCTCATTCACATATTCTTAGTGAGATTGAACAGACAAGTTTACTCGGAATTCAAGTCTATTTTGAGGAGTTAGATCTGGTCCTAAAGAAACTCCGTAAGGGCATGGAGCCTTATAAAAAGTGATAGCTTGTAAAAATAGACCAAAATGAGGCTCACTTTGGTGTGAAAAAATATCCAATAAGGCTGCCATAAACCTATTATGACAAATGTGGCATGAGTACCAAAAGACGGCATGAGTACTAAAAGACGAAAAAGTGTTCTATCCATGAAAGAACAATGTTGTAAACGAGGTAAAAATGGTTAAACACCATAGTCTATGGTCAAAGAAGTAATCTTAGGGTTAAGAGCGGATAAGCGATAAATGCATAATGACATATGTAAAACCCAAATCCTACCCTATATGAGCCGATAACAACTTTTAATAGACTTCGAACCTATTGCATAAGGAAAAGAGGACATGGCATTAGTTCAATTATAAAAATAATTTTCAAACTGTATGTTAAAAACCCAAAAATTGAAATTTTTTCTTATATAGTTCAAAAATAGAATTAAAACATACCATTTCATGTTTTTACCCAATTTAGAAATATTTTACCTTTGACTTGGATTGCTCAACACGGATAAACTAGTTGATGATTTCAAATTCTGCAAGTGTCAGGTTAGCTAGCTTTCTCCTCTCTTGCATTCCAACTATTTTAATTTTATTTTTCATGCAAATTTTCATGTTTTGGGCTTTCCCTAGAGAGGTTGCGTAGTACACGCGACCTGCCCAAAGGAAACTCGCGTGTGACACGCGCCCTATCTAAAAGACAGTCGCGTGTACTGCGTAACATAACAATTTTTAAATTATGGCTAAAATTAAAAGAGTTTGATAGATTGTAATGATTAATGATGGTCAATTGGGCAGGTTCATCAATTGTTTTAGAGTGGAGGGAACAATAACATGAGGATATGGACTGAGATTCCCTCCGCGATGCCCCCACTGTGCATGCATTATGGCAATGCGGGTTGCTAAAGTTCTTTTGCACTTCTCCAATGCAGGGCAATGTCCGCTTGCTTGAACATTTAATTAGCTATTGGGATCATGACCTGAGAACTTTTGATATTCAAGGTGAGATCTTGGAGATAGCTTTAGAGGACATATATTTCATCATGGTGTTGTCTTGCAAGGGGTATGCGTGTGAACCTCGAAGATATTGGCAGGGGTGGTGACCCCATGAGTGTTGAAGACTATGTGGACACCTATTGCACGTTAGGGAGTCAGAAAAAGGGATCATGCATCCCAATTGTTCATATCGCCAATTTTCCACAATAGGTAGTGTTAAGTACAAAAGTATGGGTTGTAGGATCCTCATCATTACATCTTGCCACTCAGACACAAATGAGAGTGGCAGTGGAGCGTTTATAGGGAATTGTGTTTGATTGGTGCTCGAGTATAATCCCGATCATGAAGAAACAACTCTCCCACTGTAAGAGAGGAAGTCGCAAGAATTTTGTGTATTCGAGTGCAATAGTGGCATTCTTATTTAAGAGAGTGCCCGGTATCAGCCCTGCAGTACCACTTCCATCTTTCTTTTCTCGCCATCCTAGAATGACCAGGTGGAAAGAAGTATTCCTTCGCCAAGGTGGTAGAGGATTGGCACAACTTGCAAGGAAACTTCACTTGCTTCTTATCCTTCTTTCCCCCATCAGCATCATTCGTGGCATTAGGATTTTGTGGTTTCCCTCACCTTTCTTCTCTTTCTTCTTTTTCCCACTGGGTTGTTGATTTCCCTTTTGGGAGGATTGTGTAAAAAAAATTGCATTTTGGGGTCAGGGGCAGCCTTTGCTGCCTACGCTGTAGACTTGTCATACAACTAATGGAGTTTCTTGGCCAATGACTCTATAGTGGGAGAATTCACTGAACCAACCATGCCATCGACATGGGGTCCAAGCTTGGGTTTCTAGACACTATGGGTAGACCGCAGTGCCTCAGGTATGATTTCATATAATATCCCAGACTGAGCATATATTAAATCCATCTTCTGGGCCTTGATGATGGCCTCTTCTTCAGTGGTCACCCCCGAAGTGGATACATCCTTTAGATATATAAGGCAACAAATATTTAATGAACCACTCTAAAAAGAACTCAGGGGGAATGGTAGATTTTATAATCCTCTTCCGTCTTCGTCACCCTTGGATAAGATCCGAGATGTGTGTGGCTTTGCCTTGCCTCAAAGTAGACAAGAGGTCTATGCCGGCATCATACCAGACATGAAGCTCGAAGCGGTTCAAGAACACATTTGCTAAGTCCCAAAAACTGTCAAATGAAGCAAAGGGAAATTCAACATACCACTTTTCTGCAACACCAGTCAAATTTCTTTGGAACAGCCTCAACCGAACGGTCTCATCGTTCAGTGAGTTGGAAGCGAACCATAAATGGAAAGTGGTCATATGGGCACCTGGATCTTCACTAGTTTTTCCCTCAAACTTGGGAGTGTCCGAGGGTAACTTGGTTGGAATAGGTGGCCATGTGGCACTATGTTTCATCGGGTCATTCATCAACTTAGTAAAAAATGGAAAGTTCAAAATTATCAAGAACGAAAGTTTAGACCTAACCGAAGCCTGAAAAACATGAGTTTGGGAGATAGAAGGACCTCTCCCCTGGTTCCCAAATGTAAAGTTGGGGTTTCCCCTAGCTATCGATTGTGAAGTAGTGGGACTACTTTGAAATGGATTCCACCCATAAGCCAGTGTATTATTTGTGTGTGGTGAACTATAAGTGGTCTGAGGCCTCCAGTGGATTATTTGTTCAATGTTATTGGTTTAGTAATGCGACCAATCATGATGATGATGATTTTGAGGATAAAGTCCATTATGTCTCATATTGGAACCCATATTTCAATGTTTTGAGCCCATGCAAATGCAATACATTTCCACATACTCATATACCATCACGACTCCAACTCTGCTATTTTTAGATCTTGGTACATGTTCTTGACGGGAAAGTCCTTAGGTTCCTAGTATTCGATCAACATCTATAATAACTTCCTTTGATCCGTTATATTGTTCACCTCAAAGAACATTTTTAATCCACAAAGGCATAGTTCTTTCAAAGCCACATCATTTGCAAGTACATCATTGTCGATGTATTTAGGCTTTCTTTTTTGTCACTCTATTACTAGTGAGCTGGAGCCGATTTAAACTAGCTTTTAGGAGTTTGTGAGTGACCTACGCATTTGCATGCTCTCAGTCGCAGTATTGGAACCATGAGTCGCATGGCTTGGAGCGAGCCACATATTAGTGTTGAGAGTTTGATGTTTCCCAAGTTTTGATCAATGAACTTGTATTGAGCCAAACAATTAGAAACACTTATGCATTTCCAAAAAATAGTTAGAGCTACACATCGATTTCAATTAGAGAGTGCACAACACCAACAATCCTGCAGTTTTGGGAACCTCACTCTATAAAACTTCTTATTTTTCTAAAGGGTTGATATTCAGAGTTTCACATCGAGTTCAATTAGAGAGTGAGTATCACCAGCAATCCTACAGTTTTGGGAATGTCAGTCTATTAAAATTTCTATTTTTGTAAAGGGTTGGGTTGGTGGGTTTATGAAGTGTTTTGAGTTTTTTTTAAAAGTTGTGATGTATTTTTGCATTGTTTGCGTGATGAAAAAATGTTGTGCTATATTGTATTGAGAATTGATTATTAATATTTTTAGTTGAGTCTATAGTAATGGATTGTAACCATTTCTTTCCAGTAATATATAATACAATTGTTGTCATAGAACTATCTTGCATAGTTCTTGATGGATACAATGTGTGTTTAGCACTTAAGTAGTGTTGAGGATGAATGAATAACTTGAAAATGGTTAATAAATGGGTTAAGTAAGTAAATAATGGAATGCCGAGGAAAGAAAATGTGAGTATTTCCCTATGATTCCTTGATTCAAGACTCTGTGTAATATTCTATGCGGGTCTCGAGTGGGACCTTACTATGCTTGAAAAATATTAAAAATGTCGATGCATGTGGGGTTTTATTAGTCAGATATGTTGAACCTTGGATCTGATTAAACCAACCAACCAACAAGGAGGAACCCAAGATGGGAATCATAGGTGACTACTATCATAAGTAGAGAATAAACCAGATAGTCAACCTATTGATGGAATACAAAGATCTATTTTCACGCATCTTTTCGAAGATAAAAGGGATTGCATCATTTCTCACATAAATGAAGATTTGGTTGAAGAAGGGGGAAATAAGTAAAGAGAAACCCTATAGATCAAACTCGCACTATAAGGAGAAACTGCGGAAGGAACTAGACCACATTGTTGGATGCAAGTATTATTTCCCGATTGAAGAATCAGAATGGATCAACTTAATGGTGTGTAATATCCTGAATTTTGGACCTAACACTTATAGGCATGTTCCTATCGATTATGATGAATATGAATATGATGATTTGTTTTATATATTGGGCGTAGGCCAATTACTGATGATATATGTATATGCTTGTTTGTGTTGGGTGTGGACCTTGAAGCACATGATTGACGAGATGTTTTGTGTTGAGTGAGGAGCTCAGGAACACTTGAGTGATTGATGAATTATGTTGAGCAAGGAGCTCTGGAACACATGAGTACTTACCTTTGTGTTGAGCGAGAAGCTCTGGAACACATGAGAAGATAATTGGATGTGTTGGGCATAAGCCCAGGAGCCTTCCATGTTGATGTTGAGCATAAGCTCTGGAGCATTGGATCCTTGACCATTGCATCCCTAGGTGTATCGTACAAGTACATCCTAGCATTTAGTGTTGAGAAAAAACTCTGGAATTGCACTATGTTTGTAAATCCTTGCTATAGGCATTGAGTATGGTCTCTGGTAAGCGCTAGGGGTTACTGAAAAGAATTTAATAACTTCCGAGTGAAAACAACTCGAGAAAAATATTGATCTCATCATACTTATTTATAAGTGATTAAATGAAATTTTGAATTTCTGTATTCTCATCAAAGTACTGAAGAGCTACCACATTATACGAGGGAAATCCAACATGCAAGGATGTTTAGAGATACCTAGCCTAGTAGACCTAAACCATTTGCCTACTTGACCTTAATGAAGAAGTGTCATTAAGTCTAGGGATCATGGTATATGATGCTCCGAGAAAAATGTTAATAAAGTGTCATATTATTTGTACGTACTTTATACATGTTATGTATAAAGATTTAAATATATTAATATTATAAATAAATGAAAGAAAGGATAAGAGATCCACTAATTATTATTGATTATGAAAGATTAATAAATAGTATAATGTCTATAAAAGTCCAACTAGGAACTAGTAGAAAGTTCCTAAGTGAAAATATTAACAATTACTCAAAGTAGTTGAAAAGGGTTAAATCAAGAAACCAAGGTTTCTTAACTTAACTGTCCCTTTGACTGAAAAGTCTATCTATAAATATTCAAGCTAAGGAAAGGCTTGGGGGTTTTGATTTTATCTTTGGAGAATTATTATTCTGCTTGTTTTTTCTCTCAAGTGTTTTCCTGGAGAACTTTCTCCTGTAAGAAAAAGAGGATTGATTCAGAACTGAATACTAGTGTTTTCTAAACTACTTGCATGTTGGAGTCCAGCTCGGGGGGATTCGGATTAAAACCAGGAATGGTTTCGGGTCATGGTTGGGAGGAACATGGTAGTTCCCAAGTGATTTGGTCATGAAAATCAGAGGTCAGATCTGTCTTAAATTGTTAATGCTGGTTATTTAAAAAGTGTGCAAGTTCAACCATTAAAGGAGCTTCAGGAAGAAATATTACAGATTTGAGTTCTTAGTATGTCAAGTTCATTTCTAGGGTAAATGCTGGCTTCTTTATATAAATTCTCTTTATATATTTATAAACCTATAAATGATGGTTCTGTCCATATCTCCCAGGGTTACATTTACTAAATTTTAACCGTAGACTGTCTATGATATCTTCTAGATTAATTGATGGATATGTTAGATGAATGTTTTCAATATATCTAGTAACCCGATGTATTAGATTATCTTGTTAGACTTTGCTAGGGTTTGTATTTCTTAAATATACCTTGGGCGGTGAATGCTATTATAGGCTGTATATAGCTAGGAATGCATCTCTAAGTTTGTTTCTATATTCATTCAATATTCAGAAGTTATTACTGTAAACTAGGTGAATCGAGACATGTTATTATTGCCCACCTATTCTTTATAACTCTACTGACATATTTCTTTTTTCAATAGAGACATGTTCATATTTTGGTAGATTTAATCATAGGAGCAAGATTAAATAAATAAATATACTAATTAGATACCTTAGGGTATTATTTACAAACATAACTACTTTATAGATAAATATATACAGATAAGGTCACAAGGTATAAACATTTTTGAAAGCTATCTATACATTTAATTCAAAAAAATAAATAACTCATCTAAGACCTTTCAAGGTATGCCATAATAAGAATATACTAGTATCGAAACATTGCATTTAAATTATCAGTATCACAACTGGATAAACGAAAGAAGCATCATGACCATCCTTGTGGTCCTTTACAAATCTTTTTTCATGATTCATACAAAAGAATCCACAGTTCTATCCATTTTCCATCTATATATAACCATGAACAAAATTACATAACTCATTAAACATTACCATAATCAAATTAAAAGAATTCATCTTATATAGTAATCATATCGTATTAAAATAACATCAAAATCATACTATAAACCCATGTATTTTAAACAGGAACATGAATCGAATCCTGTGGGCATGCAAGCCCAGTTTATTTTATTTTATTAAATACAACTCGCTACATTAAAACCCTGCTTGCCAACAGAGGTCGCGGCATATATTCCCATGGATGTTCAGACCCAAGGCAATGCCTTAATAACAACCCATAACTATTGTATGTACAAAACAACAACCAAATCCTATAACCATTCTTACACAGGCCACGCTATACATCAAATCGTATGTGTGTTGTGGTTTATAAAATAGTCCACAATATAAATAACAAATGCACACGTTAACGTTGAGGTCCTAAGACCCTAATCCAATCATGGTCTCCACCAAGTTTTAATTTAATACACAATACTACCAAATTAACCCTACACCATACGATTGCGGCACTGTGGGAAAGGATGATGCCATTCACGACATGGCCTATACCCACGTTGTTTGTATAGTTACAATACAAGTTAAGTAACGTCGTTGCACACAGAAACTTTAAGCCGAAGAATTCCCACAGAAATCCACCGTAAAAACAGAATAATGCAGCGAAATCATGCTATGCACATATAAGATAAAAACCATGGTAAATCAAATAATAAAAAGAGTATGCATCCATTTACCTAGAGCTTACCAACTAAAATACATTGCCGTCATGTTAAATATCATAAAAAAGCTTTCAAAGGCATGCCAATGGGCTAACGCACCATTGCAATCAATGGAGCAACCCATGGCTAAAAGGCCCCAACTAAACCACAATTTGCATAAATGAAAACCAAGTGTGCTAGAAGCCTAAACATTCCTCTCTTTGCTGCTAACAGCCCAAGTAAATTTACAACCCAACTTAAACGCATGCACAAAGCCGAATGGCTCAAGAGTTACCTCATGGCTCAAAGGACTTAATGAATTATTAAAAATAAGTCTATAAGCATAAATCCCGAAGGCGAATTTCAAAGCCCACGGAGAAGCCCCAAACTCAAACAATGAAACCCACGTAGACAATCGGAGAGACAACGCGCGCAAGCTTTTTGGAAAGGCTTACCATGAGTGTGGCGTGCCAACATCTGTCGACATATCACCTGTCCTGGACCTCTTGCCTTGACCGTCAACCTACAAACAAAATATTGACCACGTTGATATCATAATTAAACAAATGTACTTTCTAAAGAAGCAGGTAAGTAAAAATGTGGTATATATACCTGTTGCCTGTAGGGGGGTGTCGCCCTCCCAGGCTCCATTGGGGACTTGCCCCGATCAGCTGACTGCAACAAAGTAATTAAAAACATTAATTTCAAACTTAAACCAAAACACGGGGAAAATCTTATTTAAAAACATATTTAAATATTGACCACGTTGATATCATAATTAAACAAATGTACTTTCTAAAGAAGCAGGTAAGTAAAAATGCGGTATATATACCTGTTGCTTGTAGGGGGGTGTCGGCCTCCCAAGCTCCACTGGGGACATGCCCCGATCAGCTAACTGCAACAAAGTATTTAAAAACATTAAATTCGAACTTCAACCAATACACGGGGAAAATCTTATTTAAGAACATATTTAAATATTGACTACGTTGATATCATAATTAAAGAAATGTACTTAATTCTAAAGAAGCAGGTAAGTAAAAATGTGGTATATATACCTGTCGCCTGTAGGGGGGTGTTGGCCTCTCAGGCTCCATTAG
>LPNX010157077.1:4892-34754 GCA_001517045.1 Pseudotsuga menziesii
CTTTATAACAAGTATGAGCACACCAGAATTGCTAGATCTGAAAATGCAGCTGCAGGAGTTCTTGGAAAATAAGTATATCAAGCCAAGTGTGTCCCCATGGGGAGCACCATTTCTATTTGTGAAAAATAAATATGGTACACTCAGGTTATGTATTGATTATAGACAGTTGAACAAGGTTATTGTGAAGAATAAATACCCTTCACCTCGAGTTGATGACCCTTTTTATCAAATGAGAGGATCAAAGGTATTTTCCAAGATTGACTTGAGGTCTGGATACCATCAGGTAAGAATCAAAGATGAATATATTCATAAGACAACCTTTAGAATAAGGTATGGACACTATGAGTTTGTAGTCATACCATTTGGCCTCACAAATGCACCAACTACATTTATGTGTCTCATGAATAGTGTTTCTAGCAAGTATCTGGACAAGTTCGTTCTTGTTTTCCTGGATGACATTCTTATTTATTCAAATAATGAAGAAGAGCATGAAGAACATTTGAGACTGACATTGAAATTGCTAAGGGAGCATAAGTTGTATACAAAGTTGAGTAAATGTTACTTCTTAAAAGACAAAGTTCATTATTTGGGTCACATTATCTCAAAGGAAGGAATATCTATGGACCCTAATAAGATTGAAGCCATCATGAATTGGCCAACTCTAATAAATGTGACAGATGTGAGATCTTTTATGGGATTTGCAGGACACTACAGGAGGTTCATTGAAGGATTCTCCAAGGTTGCACATTCAATCACTTCTTTGCAAAATAAGGGAATAAATTTTGAATGGACACCAATATGTGAAAAAAGCTTCAAGTAGTTGAAGAATGATCTTATAAGTGCACCAATATTGAATATTGCATGCAATCAAGGACTTGGGGGAGTTCTTATGCAAGACAACCACTTGGTATGCTATGAGTCAAGAAAGTTGAAGGAGCATGAGAATAACTATGCTACTCATGATCTAGAACTTGCAACCATAGTAAATTCTCTCAAGATGTGGAGACATTACTTAATGGGAAGAAACATTGAGCCAAGGACAGACCACTGTGGTATGAAATACTTGTTTGATCAACCAACTTTAAATGCTAGGAAAGCTACATGGCTGGAGTTTTTGTGTGAGTTTAATTTTGAAATCAAACACATAAAAGGAAAAGAAGATAAGGTGGCTGATGCACTCAGCAGGAAGGTGCATGAAATGCATGTGGCATCTCTTAGTACTTTCCAATCATATTTGAGACAACATATTATTAATCATATTGTTGACGATAAAATGTATGTGCAGATAAAGGACAAGTTGCAACAGCAAAGACTTGAAAAGAAGTATGAGGGATATAAATTGGAAGAAGATGAAATTATCACCTATAAGAATAGAATTTACATTCCAAATGTGCCAGACTTGAGGAGGATTGTTGTGGATGAGATCCATCAAGCTTCGTATTCTGGTCACCCCGGATATCAGAAAATAATCACTATAGCCAAAAAGCAGTATTTTTGGCCAGGAATGAAAAAAGGACATTGATGAGTATATTTCAAGTGCATGAAATGTCAGTTGGTGAAGGTTGAGCATCAACACCCAGCAAGGTCATTGCAGCCTTTTCCATCCTGGGAATGGAAATGGGAAGTTATTTCCATGTATTTTATTACAGGATTGCCAATGACTGTGAGACAACATGATTCCATCATGGTTGTGGTGGAAAAGTTGACAAAGACATCACATTTTATACCGGTAAAGTCCATGTATAAGTCTGATTCCATTGCAAAAATATCCATGAAGGACATTTTCAAATTGCATGGATTTCCTAAGGCAATAATTTATGACAGGGATACCAAGTTCACTTCCAATTTTTTGAAGGGTCTATTTTTATATTTGGGTACGAATTTGAACTTCAGCACTACCTACCATCCTCAAACTGATGGGAAGACAGAGAGAGTAAATTAGGTGCTTGAAGACATGATTTGCATGTATGTGATGGACAAACCATCCCAGTGGGAGGATTATTTACACTTGGTAGAATTTGCATATAATAATGGACAGCAAGCATCATTGGAAATGAGTCCATACAAAGCTCTGTATGGAAGAAGGTATAGGACACTAGTGACTTGGGATAATCCAGTGAACAAGATTGTGCTTGGTCGAGAATCGCTCAAGGAAATGGAAGAAGAGGTTGCAAATATCTGGCAGAACATGAAAGCAACCCAAGATAGACAGAAGAGCTATGCAGACAAGTATAGAGTGCATAAAGAGTTAAGTGTTGGGGATCATGTTTACCTTAGAGTTAGGCCAAGGAAGAGTTCCTTGAAGTTTGGAAGTTGTGCCAATATGTCACCTAGATATTGTGTACCATTTGAAGTGCTTCAAAGAATAGGTCCAGTTGCATATAGAATTGCATTACCTGCTAGCACTAGAGCTCATAATGTTTTTCATGTTTATTTGATTAAGAAATATGTGCATGATCCTAACCATGTGATAAATTGGGATGTGATCTGGGTGGAACCTGAGGGAGAGTTTCAAACCGAGCCATTGTGCATCCTCGACAAGAAGGTCATAGTGCTCCGGAATCGAGCCATTGGACAAGTGAAGCTGCATTGGAAGCACTATGGTCCGGATGAGGCTACATGGGAGATGGAGGATGCCATGCGATTGGCACATCCATTTTTGTTCAATTTTGTAAAGCACTAAGGATAGTGCTAATGAAGGGGGAGGGGAATGTAACACCCTAGTTTTGACCCCATGGTATTAAAATTGTACATGTTGTATATATTGTATTTCAACCATGGTGAGAAGCTCAAGGCCAAGCCCCTACCATTGATTTGGTTTTTTGTGTTTCGGCGATCAAGGACGATGATGATGGTTCTAAGCTAAGTAAGGAACATTAAATTTTGAAGTTATCATGTAAAAATGAAATTTAATAAAATACCTCAACTAGATATGCATTGCAACGTACGAGATGGGGGCATGATTTCACAAGGAATAGGGAGGGGAGTTAGTCAAACTCCTGAGCCAATAGGGTGAGACCAGATGTCAATGGGGCAACCCATAAACCCTCAACTACCTTTTTCTCCTCTATCCTTAATTATTTAATTATTCTAGAAGAATAGTTGAGGTAGTTAATGCCTTAGGAAGAGCAAGGAATGGCAGTCAAATTTTGTGTCTGAGCAATCCTGCAATCTGAGCAAGCCTGTAGTCTAGGGAAGCCACATTCTTGCTTTTGAAGCATGTAAGCACATGAATGCATGCCCAGTCCATCTCTCCCTCAATGGCAAGAAGTTTTTGTTGTTGTTGTTTGTGGATAGATCTTATGGGGGGATACACGCATTGTTTAATTGTTTACTATCTTGAGTCACTGAGCGGGTTGTTCTGCAGTGTTTCTCCTGTGTACAAGTAAAAACCATGTTTCTCTTGTGTTACAGAGTGGTATGCAAACCTAGCCATCTATGTTACCAAGTGGATTCATATGTAGTTGTGTCTCCTTGTGGTTTGATGTTATGTGTTCCCTGCTTTGGGTATGAACTGTATGCAAGACTTAGGAGTGGAAGAGACACCGAATGGGCTTGATAAAACCTAGTGCAGAGAGGAACCTCACAAAAAATATAAGAGTGGTTGGTGAATCTTCTATGCACACCCTGAGGAGCATTAGAAGGGAAGGCATGGCCCCTGGGACTATGTAGCAGAGAAGCGGATGTTTCCTTATGTTGGGTGTGTAGGTATTGTGGATTCCTGGCCAAATGGATCTTGTGGAGGTGTCCCTAGCTCTAAAATGACACACTAGCTTAGTCATTCTTCCTTTCCTCTTCCTTAGCAGCCTAAGAAACCCAATGGTAGTTGGCTTGGCTATGTCTTGATGTGCATTTATCCATGTGTAATCCTTGGTTGGACAACCTGATTAACCCAACTGTTAGATGGATTGGTTGAATAACCTAAGAAACCTAACAGTAAGATGGCTTTGTTGAGTGGCCTGAGAAACCCATCTGTTAGTTGGCTTGGCTAGTCCTTAATGTAAATGTTGGATTGACTATGTGCATTCTAATAAACCCATATGTCGTTGGCTTGGTTGTGTAGCCCGATCAACCCAATAGTGTATTGGCTTATTTTCCTAGATCCTGATAACCCAATTGAGTATTGGCTTGGGTGGACGGTCTAATAAACCCTAACTGTAGGTTGTATTGATTGTATTGATATGTTCTAGCTATGTGTGAGTCTGTTACTCCCTAGTTCCTTGTGGAAGTCATGCCCAGCTCAGGGGTGGCAATTGTGTTGAGATATTGATGAACACAATAAGCCTATAGTTGGGTGGAACATTGGAGCGACATAGCTAGTTGCGGGACAACTTCATCTTCAATATAAGTATTCTCTTTTGCGTTATTTTTGCAATGTATTTTCTTATGAATATACTGATTATGTAGAATGCTTATGAATGAATCAAGTAGGGTTGACTATTGATCAAATGTCCCTACATTTGCATCTGTTTATGCCTTGTATTTTCCACTACATTCGCTTAAGTTTATGGAGGCTAGAAACCTGAATACAAGGTCAAAAAATGCAACTATCCTAAGGTAAGAAATGTTGGTTTTCAGCACCCCAAAATCCACCTATGGAAGGATGAAGGTGGAAAATAGGAAAAAGACAAGGAAGAATGTTGTTTTTCTGCACCCTTGAATCATCCTACCGAAGGCGGAAAGTGAAAGTGGTAAAGAGTCGAAAAATCTAACGTAAAGTGTATGTTTCCGCACCCCAAAGTCCGCAGCGAAAGGTGGAAGGTGGGAGGCAAAAATCAGAAAGAGAAATAAGGCCAAGAGTTGGTTTTCTGTGATCCGAAGTCTATCCGCGGAAGGCAGAAAGCATAAGGTGAACAAATGAAGGTATCGATTTGTTGGTTTTTCGATTCCTGAGTTCCACAGCAGAAGGTGGAAAGGCGGAATCTAGAAGGTGGAATGTGGCTGAATGATTCTGTCAATGTTGAGTTTATGATTCGCGAGTTCCACAACAGAAAGGCTGAAGGAGGAAGGCAGAAAGTGGTTGGATGATTCTGTCGAATGTTGATTTTTTTTATTCCTGAGTTCCACAATGGAAAGGTGGGAGGCGGAATGTGGATGAATGATTCTGTCAAATGTTGAGTTTCTGATTCCCGAGTTTCTCACCAAAAGGAGAAAACGAGGAAGGTGGAAATTGGTTAAATGAGTCCATCGAATGTTGAGTTTTCGATTCCCGAGTTTCGCAGTAGAATGCAGAAGGCGGAAAGTAGTGAAATGACTTCGTCACACATTATGTTTCTAGTTCCTAGATTCCGCAGTGGAAGGTGAAAAGGGGAATGTGGAAGGCGGAGTACAGAAAGGTCAGGTTCAGTGCAGAAATGACCTTTTCGGCTACAGAGTGGATCTGTTGATGGAAGAAAGATGGTTTAATTGGTTTTTAAGCCTAAGAATGAATACTAAAGGATGTTACATGACCCATGACTGTGTTTTAAGTGAAAAAAATAATAAGTTTTAAATTATTCCGCATATCAGTTAGGTGTATGGGAACCAGGTACATGGACATCATGGTATATCAAAGCAGTGGTAGAGTAGCGAGGACACTACATTGTGGTATCAGAGTGAGTAGTGAAGTCGTGTTCCTCCCTTATATCCTGATGTAGAGGGAAGGGGATGCTACATGACTATTCAAGCTAAGTGATGCTCCAGTTACATTCAGTTAGATGTCCTCCACTTCAATTAGCACCAGTTTTGCATGGCTACATGTGGGTAGGGGATTATTCTCACCTACTTCTCACCTACCACATCAGTTAGACTAGTTTAACTGATTATAACTAATTGAGAGACTGAATTAGACAACTAGAGATGATCTAGTGAACGCCGATAGTGATTTAGACACTTCTAGTTAGCCATGCAGTCAGATTGAGTTGGTGATTCGAATCCTATCCACATGATTCAAATTCTCCTTTTTGTAACACTATTGTATACTACTGGGATTAATGAAGTTTATACTATAATTATACTGAGCAATACTTATTTTTTTCCTATGAAAATTGTCTTGTTCAGTGTGAATTATTCATTCCTTTATAATAATTCAATTTAATTGCACTCATTGCTTGAATATCAATGGCACATTAATTCTAATAGTAGTCACCCAAGCATTCCTGAGATTGTATAAATATTTGTAACCTTAAAACAAAAAAGGACTTTTTTTTGTTCTCGGTACTTGGCTGCATCGAGATGAGTTCCTAAAAGAAGAAGGCTTGAATGATTCCTAGTGTATCCTACATTCAACCTTTGTACATCTAAACAAGTCTTTCAGCTCACTACATGTTTTGGCTTACCGACTAAAGAGACCAACCACTCATGATGACTGCTAAATAGAAATAGAGTTTTCACCTTTGGGTTTCTTCGTTATCAACATTGGGCTTCTGCTTTTTGTAAGTGAATGTTGTCTATTAATTATAGTATTTTATTGTTTGTTCCTCTATCTTTTTGTATTGGTTTCTTTGCTTAGTCTTGCACTACTAACTTCCACCATCACAAGGACCAACTGATTTAGTTGACTTTGTTGTCCCCCCGTTGACTTCCTTGATGATAGCAGATCACTCTTAGCAATGGTCTAAAAGAAATTATTTTCAAGTAAATGCAAAAATTAAGTCAAAGAGAATAAAGTATTGTTGTTAGGAGATGAAAATGTTATTTTGATTATAAAAGAAATTGTTTTTCAAATAAATGCAAAAATTAAGGCAAAGAGAATAAAGTATTGTTGTTAGGAAACGAAAATGTTATTTTGATTATAATATTTAACACATATATTTCATTGAAGTTTTTCCTTCTTTTTTCTTGCATTTTATTAGTATCATTGTTTATATATTTTTTTGCTTATTACCTCTATAATATCTAGAATTATAATCTCTTAGAATGCTACCTTTTCACAATTTTCATTAATAGTTAATTGTTTTTACAATTTATAAATATTTTGATTCATTTGTCTAAAATCCATTTCATCAAATTATATTTCAACTATGTAATTTGTGAATCTTGCTATTATCTTTAAATTATGACAATTTAAAAGGCAAAGAGTTTAAAGAGACCAACCTTTCAAAGGAATGAGGGAGAAGATTTTAAACCCAATCTCAAACCCGTTGGACATCCTCAAGAATTCCGTACTCATCCAAGTGGCCTTGATTTTTTTTTCCAATATCGCAAAGATAATATGTAAAAGCATTTTATCCTTAAAGACTTTGGTTTCAATGAGAAGAGGAATTTCAAAAGAATGGTTATTCATATGTGCACAAAAAAGAAAAGAAGAAATTGGAAAAAAAAAACTTACACATTTTTACACTTGGCCTCCGATCCCAATTTTAGCTATGTTGCACAAGTTTTCGGAATGCTGGAATGTAAGGAGCGTGGGTACTAGGATACGTCAAGAAGTTTTTTTCAAATTTGTTGAAAATGGTAAGTTGGAAACTTCAATAATATATATTAAAAAAATACAAAAATAAATTAATTAAAGAAACATAGAGAAGAAAGTAAACATTAACACAAACCAAATGACTTAACATATCCCTTATATTGTGGTTGTAACTAGAACTTCTTAGCAGATGGAAATGAGAATAAAATCAAGATTACTATCCACGTCATTGATTATATAAGGTATGCTCTTTTTAAAATGGACACTTTTAGAAGTTATAGTCACTATATTTGTGGCTATATGTATAGAGCAAGTTTTCACTTTTCTGTCAACTATAATTAAAATGTATTAGAATATTATATGTTTACAAGGCATTCTATGTTAGGGTATTTACAAAGGTGTATAATTATTGAAATTTAAATTATTATAAAATAAAAATCAAGATAATTTTTATTTAAATGTAATATAAAATAAGATTTAGTGTAAATGTAATATGAATTTAGTAAGATTTAGTATAAATGTAAGATTTATTATAAATATTACATGAATTTAGTTTTAAAGGAAGAATTAAAACCATTTCCAATTAGTTAAAAGTTTTATTTTTTTATAAAATAAATAGTAAAATAAATAAATTTATTTTCTTTTATTTAATATATATAAAGTCAAAATAGATTTACATTTATTATTGATTAGCTAACTTGACAAGGTAGCACGAAAAAGACTTTTATTGCAACTTGTTTTGTAGAGAATTTTTTTTGAGTCAACTATATATATGTATGGTCACGTGGAAATAACGTGGAAATAGAGTTCCCTGAAAAGTTGAAACCTTGATAACAAGTTTTCTAAACCTAAAACATTCCCTACTACATAGTATTTTAGCTATGTGATAGTTAAATATATTGTAAAATACACATTGATAATCACTACTACCGCTTAGTATTTTTTATATAATTTAATTTACACTTGGGAATATTTATGTATTGGTTTGTGAAGAGAAAGTAAATATTTAACAACGTGTCACCACTTAGTGGAAAGAAAAAACATTGTACTTAACATAATAAAGCATAGTAGTTTTGAAAGGACAATAATAAAAGTAGATAATCTTTATTTAAAATAGATTAGGTTTGGGTTTTTTTTTAAACCAATTTGGTAGAAAATTGATTTACATGGATAGTTTTAACAACGAAGAATGGTTGACATAGTTTTTTCACGAGGCTGGAATTTTTAGAATTTTAGAGAAAATTTAAAACCACCAAAATTTTATAAAGAACTTAACTTACAATTGTGCCAAGTTTAAATTATTTACTTAACAAAATAACAATGAAAACTAAGTTTTCAAAACCATTTTGATATAGTATTTACATCACTTTAGCAAATTTATTAATACAACTAATGAAAAACGCAGCCCTATTGTTCAACTCAGTATGATGTCAATTTACTTAAGATTTAACTATGAGAACTGCAACGTTAATGTTGCATTGTGCAATGTTTATTATCAACTTGCTACTTCAATGTCAAAAAAGTGAAGAAAAAAAAAATTAAAAATGAAAAAAACAAATTCTTGGCTGGAGTGTAATGGCAATTTGAACAAAAACAAATTTGACAGCATAAAGTGAAGGGCACTAAAACCACAAGACCGGTCATCAAATTGCTCTTCAATGGACAGAATAAATTTGAAATTCCAGGACTGGAATACTGCATTGTCTTATAGTGAAGAGACAAACGTACCTAGCAAAACGAGTACACACCAAGGAAACAAACATTGCAGCTTAGTGAAGAAGACAAACGTACCTAGCAAAACGAGTAGACACCAACTTCAAGAAAACAAACATTGCAGGTGATGTAAGGTGCAGTCGAGAAGAGAAGAGGACAAACATCGTAATTCACATGCAGTCCAGTCCAGACCAAATAAACAATAACAATATCAAGAAAGTAAATTGTTGTCCGTAAGATTTTTTTGTCTGTGTCCTATGAGACGATTTCCTGGACAATCAAGATAGCTTGCCAGAAAATCAGGAAGAAAAAACTGCTTGAATGACTGTAACTTCAAGAAAGCAAACGGTGCAGGATCTCATTGTCACATAGAGAAGAGAAGAGGACAAACATCGTGATTCACATGTGACTCCATTCAATTGTGAAAAAAATAAAAAATAAAAATAAACAACTATATCAAGAAGCTGAATTCTTCTCCGTAAGATATTTTGTCTGTATCCTATGAGACGATTTATTGGACCCGTGATTCAGAGTCCTTGGCTCATAAGGTGAATATTATCCATAACCTTCAAAGTAAACGAGATGTCAGAACTAGTTATTAAATATTACCTTTGGAACTGCACGAAAAGCGATGTACTCGGAATATATATATATATATAAAAGAATGAGATGATAGAATATTTATTAATGTTTATGTGTGAAAGTTTTTTTTAATAGATTTTATTAAATATAATTATTATTTTAATTAAACAGATTATCTATACTAATTTTCTGTTTTTTTTTTCAAGAAGAAAAATCTGTCCTTGTTATCCATATTGAATCAAAAGACATTTTACACACAGTATCATGACTGCCAGCCCAGATAAACTCGACAGAGGGAAAGACACATAATACCAACAAATCCCATCAGTAGGCTGTCTCTTCATGAAAGGAGGACTGTCAGGTCATTCACATCAATCGAGAGCCAAGTGATTCTGATCTGCATTCTAAATAGGTACACTTACTAGTGAGTCATCGCTGCAAGAGATGGGTAGAATACCCATTCAAGACCATAAGTGGTCATATCATGTATCCTGAGGTTCACAAAAGTAGGAAGACCTCATATAACATTCTCATAAGAGCTGAATATACTCTTGTAAAACCAGTTTATTCTCTTCAAATTCCAAAAAGCAGCCTTTACCTTGAGGCAGACTAAGTGCCTTTTTAGAAAGTCTATCAGCCATCATGTTGTGCTCTCGATAAATGTGAGAGAATGACAGTTCCGGAAAGCTGGAAACAAGTTTTTTAGTCTCCCTACACCAGTGAACAAGTTCCGGTGGGGAGAGGGCAGCTGATCCCTTTGCCCAGTTGATGATTACGAGGGAATCACCAAATACTTGAGCAAGAGGGATTCCCATCATATGAGATAAATGCAAGAGAGCCCAGAGACTGAGCAGCTCTGCCTTGGTATTAGTGCCATGTCCCACCCCTAACGAGAGTTCCAGGTAGTGGGAGTCATTAAGATAAATGCATAGTCCAGCACCTGCAATCCTGTTATTACATGCACCATCAAAAAAACCACATGGGAAAGACATGATGGGTGGATGGCCGATATTTCTTCTTTTACTTGTCTTAAATACAGCCTTGTGAACTGGAAGTTGCATGGAGATCAGAATCTGTTGGATGATATAATGAATATTCCTGGAATTCCCTTCAAATACAGCCAGATTACGAGCTTTCCAAGTCATCCACATCATATAGAAAGGCAGTAGGAAGAAAGTCGCGCTTTTTGGTGTCTTATTCACCCAACCCATGATCAAATCAGCCACAGAAATGCCAGATAAACGGATATTAATATGATAATACTCCACAAAGAAGTCAGCTACAGATTTCCAGACCGAACAGAAGGAGAACAGGTGCAAGACCGATTCCTCATCAGACCAGCAGAGTGGGCAAATGCCAGGACCTGTAAACCCTCTTCGCTGCAGATTATCCCATGTAAGAATACGGTTATGCAGGGCAAGCCATGAGAAACAAGAAATCTTAAGTGGGAGTGCCTTATGCCAGACAGGGAAACATGCATCCACAGGGTCGTGACGGGTTGAAGAAAAAAGAATGCAGTCATATGCCTCCCTGGCAGTAAGAGAAATCGATTTATTATTGAAAGACCATATCAGTTTATCTGCTTTGTCCGTAAGTCATATACCTGTGGCTGCAAGTTCAGATATGAATTCATTCCAGACCAATGCAAAAGCTCCCCCCAGGTCGAGATCACTAGCAGTGTACCAGTAGTGACGATCTGCATCGCAAGGATAATGTGCTTGGGCCAAGGAAATGATATTAAGGTCTTCCAGGTAAGTCCTGAGATCTTCAGGGAAAGATAAAGATGCTGCCGAGCCCATGATTGGGTCGATCCCCAAAAGTATGCGTTCTCCATTACCAACCTGCCATGACAGATGCTGGCCCAGCCATGGAATAACCTGAAGAAAACCCCTCCAAAATAATGAAGCATTACGTGGGTTGAATGATTTAGATCGAAGCCAATCCACCACCGACCCCCCCTTAAGGTATTTGGCTTGAATAACCTGGAACCAGAGACCGTTTGAGTGCAGAGCCTTCCAAAACACGTTCAACCTCAGTGCTCGGTTGAAGCAAGTAAGATTCTTAATACCCCAGCCACCAATAGATTTCGGTCTGGATAGATCATTCCAATTAGATAGGTGGTACTTAAACGAAGAAGCAGTTGTTCCCCAGAGGAAATTGAACATAGTTCTTCGGAGCTTCTGAAGAATGGAGCAAGGAAGGGGAGCAAGTCCCATCCAATAAACTGGGATACTGGAGAGCACAGCATTGATAAGAACAAGTCTCCCACCAATAGATAGATACTTGTAAGCCCAATGATTGATCCTCAATTCAAAATTTTTTAGTAGCCAGTGCCAATCTGCTACTCTGTAATTCAGGGGCTTCAAATGATAGCCCAGATATGTGAAGCCTGACTGAATAGGGAGCATCTTATAGGACAGTGCAGCTCTAAAATCATGGAGGCAGGTTTCATCAAAATTGTGATAAAGAAAACAAGATTTGTCAGCATTAATTTTCATCCCAGATGCTTTACAAAAGGTATCTAGAAGAACCTCGAAAGCCCTCCAATCCTGAAGGGTACCCGATCCCATAAGTATGACATCATCAATGAAGAGAAGGTGGGAGAGGGTGAGGGATGGCGAGATACTAATTTTCTGTTTGCTAATTCTATGTATGACAATGACAATTTGGAGGATAGGAATTATACAAATAACTTGGGGACTTGAAAATATCTTTAAATTATTGGCTTTGAGGTAAGAAAACACTTTTTTTGAGATTCTTGTTATTTATATGATTGTGACTTTTAGAAGTATGGCTTTTTCTAGAAATATTGGAGAAAGATATAGAGCAAATCCAAAAACATTTTATTTAAGTTATAAATTCAAAATTAAAATTAATACACCTTATCCTATCCTTATCCTAGGTACCTACTATACATTAACAATATAAATACAATAGAAGACGAGAGAGTTCCTAAGATTGGTTCAAATTCTAGTCAAAACTACAAGTGGCTTAAGCTAGGTTGACATAAAGATGCCAACTCTTGGCTAAATCATGGGGGAATCAAGGAAGAGATAACATTAGAAATATTATTACATCTAAATTTAATGAGAAATTGTGGTGTGATAAAGAATTAGAGGATAAGATAAAATCAAAATATTACAAGGAGGTGATTAACCTTAATGTAGAAGATAAAAAATATCTCTAATCAAGATATTACAAGGAGGTTATTAACCTTAATGTAGAAGATAAAAAAAAATATCTCTCTATTTTAAGTAGCACAAAGAGGAAAATCAACATTGTTAAAATAAGAACAAACCCTCACATACTCCATAATGAAACAAAGAATTAGACAATTCCTAAAATATCATGGGTAGAAAGTCATCTTTGTGACAAGTGGGTTGAAAATGAAAACGCTTTCTCTAAACCAAAATTAGTTATATTTGTATGATATAGTAAAGTATTTAATACAACCACCACCACTATCATCATATATATACATAAGATGATTAAATATTTAATAATATTTATATATACTTGTTGAGCCGCAAAAAGACCACATTTAATTCGTCATTTCACATACTATTTGACACCTTATTCCTATTTTATCCTTCCCTAAAACCATTAATATTCACGACTTACATAATAAATATGGGTTTATATTACCATTTTCCAAATCATTTATTTTTTAGTATTTTGAGTGAATTTATGGTTAAATATTAAGAAAATTAATGTATTTTCATTCTACTTTAAAGTTGGATGAGTTTGGTGATGCTTACAGGTGTATTTGAAGACTTTAACAAGCTCAAAAGTGACCACCTACCCTCAAATTCGAATTTCATCCTTAAGATGTGGGATAATTTCAAGGAGAATATCATGGAAATGTGGAGAGAATATCTCATCCAATATTTGTTGAGGATTTGAAGGGATGAGTTGTAAATTTGTTGAGGATTTTGAGGGATAAGTTGAGAGAATAATGGATCTATAATTATGATTAGTTATCTTGAATTCATGTATAAATAGGAGAGCTCTCTCCTCATTTTTGTTAGAGGTCTCTCTAGTGGTTTGGAAGTAGAAGATAGTTTAAAGATCTTTTGAGAGTTAGTCATAGAGTGGATTTTCATTGTTGTGTAATGGAGATGATGTTGTAATGCAAATCCTTTGATTCTCTCATGTTAATTTTGAATTTCCTTTGATTCTCTCATGTTATTGTTAATCTTATGCTTTCTTAGATTAAATTTCTTTCCTGCAATTTTGTGCTTTCCTAGATTAAAGTAAAGTAGGTAGGTTTTGGTTTCTTTTAATCACCATATATGATGCTTTGTTTAATTATTTTTTATTTGTTAAATCACTATTTTTTTTAATTTTGTTAGGACTTAAAAAAAATAGTTTTAACATTCTAAATCTAAAACATTTTTTTGAATTTTTTTTATCTTTTTTCATTTTAAATTTTTATTATTTATTTATAAAAAAATGCATTAGAAATTAGATTTTTTCTAAATCTATAAATAATTAAAAAATAAAGTAAATAAATTAACAAACATATAAAAATAATAATAAACAAATAAATCTATATACTAGTTTTAGTTTTCTTATATATAGTCTTTTGTTTTAGTTTTACAATGTTTTTTTATTATTTTAATCTTAGCTTTTAAAATAAAAAATTTAAATTTAAATTATAAAAAATAAAATAAAATAATTTTTTTCCATAGAAATTATTTTGAATATTTTACTAGAAATAATGTAAAAAATGTTTTTTTTTAAGAAATAATTTAACAAAACTTATAAACATTAATATATATTATAACAGAAATATAAAAACAACAATGCAATATAAACTTTTAATATATATAATATTTTAAAAAAACTTTTAAAAATAAAACAAATTGCTTTTGTTTCTGGTTGCCCCATGCAAACATTGAAACAAATAAACATCAATGTGTATATATAAAAGTAATAAATAAAACAGAGTGTCCAATCTGCCATTCGAAATGTGCAAACAGTCTGCCATGTGAAACCTGTAAACACTCTGTCGTACGAAACCTGCAAACCATCTGTCATACAAACCCTGTAATCAAAACGAGATTTCTTGGATTTGTTCGCCATTGATATTGTTCGGCCATCTGTTTCCCCTCAAGTTTTGATCTAGGCATTCGTCCTTCCACACTAAAACCTGCAAATATATAAAAACAATTAAACGATCATCGGGTTTGCAAATTAGAGATTTTTTTATTGCTATGTCTATGATTAAAATAGATCTAAACCCTGAAGCCTGTTAGATGATAAAATGAAATGGTCTTGTGCATAACAGAAGGTTTTGTGACCAGATCTACGCTTAAGAAGGCTGCCGCTATGTTAAACCTATATAGTGTTGGATGCATCTATACGAAACTCAAAGTAACACTAGAATATGGGAGTGAAAATCAACCACGATAGTTTGGTAGAATTGGTGAATGCACTTAGAACTGGACCTGATTAATTTATCTTCCGGCGGTTGCATGGTAGGTTCCTATCTGGTAGACCCTCTCAGGCAGTTTCAACCGTATGGTTTACCAAATCACGCCAAGCATATCCACATCGCTGGCTCTTATGGTAACCGACTGGTTTAAACCTAGCGATAAAATCGCCATATCCCGCTCTGATTCTAACCAACCTGAACAACAAATAGATACCAGCAAAATCATGTCATTTGATAATGATTATCTCCGGGATCTTCTCCGGAGATTCGTGCGTTCACCTTACCCTCAAAATTTAAGGAGCGAATCTCGCTTATCTACGCCAAGCATCGTTTTCGCAACTTGTGTCAACAGCTTACCTTGGGGAGTATGAGCACTTCATAATAGAAAACATTTACTCGAAATTGAACCAACTCATGCATATGTCGAGTCCATTCACGCCAATATGGTACTAAAATTTAGGTAACATGGCGTAAAAGGAATGCATTAGGCATTAAGGTCCCAGTTCTCCTAAAGAGAAAGTGTTCTTTCATTATCATGGGTAATGGGATTTGCCACGATAGCAGGTTAAGTATTTATATAAGAAAGACATTGGTTTTCACCAAATATATTTGTTTATGCAGTTGGCAGCCTGGATGATGGTAATTTATTTGAGAAAATAAAAATAAAGAACCTTCCTCCCCTGAAGGCAACCAATTAAACCGAATTCTCCCGTCTCCAACCTAGTTACAAGTTTTTTAAGTCAAACGGGTGGGATTTTGGGTCTTGCAGCGGGTGTCAAAGCAAACACACAACAACCAAATCTCTTTGTTGGTAGGCACCGTGGAGAAAGAGAGGCCATCTGCTCTCTGGGCGATTCCTTCAGAGTCTGTAATTTATGTTGTCTAGGTACCGATCTCCTTGTTTTGCGGAATCAGTTTGTTTTTTTAGCCTCTCTCTCAAGGGAGTTGTAGCATGTTTTCTTTTCATATTCGATTCTCGATTTGGGACAATCCCTCCACTGAAGGGAGAGCAAGAAACTTCTAATGTTTTTACTTATGATAAAAAATTGTCTAATTTAACTTAACTAACATATGGTAAATTGTCTAGAGAGCTTTCCATTGCAAAGGAAAAAAGCGACCTCGAATCCCTCCTATTTTTGGTCGACCTAGTTACCTCTGTCGTGAAGAGATAGCGCAGCCATAGTAAAATCTTATATAAAGGGCACAACCCTTAGATGGACTGTGTTTTTATCCATTAAATAGGATAAGGCGTAAACTTTCTGGTGAACTGTGTAACTTTGTGTGGTTGTCAATTAAGGCTAGCTCACGTACAAGGATAAAGTGGTCATAGGGATGGCTCAATACACAACTATAGTTCAATAGGGTTGGCTCACATACAAGGATACGGCTCGATGGAAATGTAACGGTCATGATTGCATGTTCAATATTGGTTTACCATTGGAAGTCCGATCCAAAGAAAAACGCCTAACCTATAGCCCTTAACATATTGAGGTATGCTCAATCTACACAGATCAGGTACTTAAAAGGTATTACAGGAGAATGGGTATAAGCTAAATGATATAAAAAGAGCCTTCGGAAAAGCACAGAAACCTAGGATCAAATAAGAAAAGCATTCCTCCCTTACATAGAAGGGACCACCGATAAAATAGCCAAAATCCTCAAACGAAAGAAAATCAAAACTGCCTTCTCCCCCCAAACTCCTTGAGAAACCTACTTGATAAATCAAAGGATCCCATCAATCCTAAACTAAGAAAAGGCATCTACTCAATTCCATGCTCCTACGGCGAAATATACATCCGGGAAATGGGACGAGCAATAAAAATCAGAATTAAAGAGCACTATGCTGACATAAGACATGAAAGGATAAAAAAACAGCAATTGCAGAACACTCTATGAAGACCAACCATCACATCTACATAGAGGACGCAAAGGTCATTGCAATTGAAGAAAATTATAACAGAAGACACGTCCGAGAAGCAATCGAAATAGAAAAACATGAGAAGAATTTCAATAGAGATGATGGACTTATATTGAACGAAACCTGGAAACCTGTCATACACAAAAGAAATTAGTTAATTAATTAATTAGAACAAGAATAATTAATTAATTAATTAAGAAACTAAAAGAAAATCCGAGAGCCGACATGATAAATATAAAAAGATTTTCCTAAGTTCACTATTTATAGGGAAACATGGCCCTATATTCCAATGAGAAACATCCCTTCTTTTGAAGATGGACTCAATTAAAGAGTCCGAAACGTGCGTCGAGAATGACAACACCAAAAACGCAGGCTTCCTAGTTTTCAAAATAGATTCTTCCTGCGAAAGACTAAATGAAATACTTAAAAGGTATTCACGCTCAACTCACTATTGAATGATGCACTAGCCACTACGTATTGATAGTTACAAATTACTTCTACCATTTTATTCATTATTTCCTTAACGAGTGGATAAACGAATAATAGGTCAGGCATTCTGTGCCCAAATGTGAATAATGGTGGCTCTCGCATAGCTGGGTAGCACAACTAAGTACTCACCAAGTAAAAATAGTTGTTGTAGGCAGAGTTTAATAAAAATACTTCGGTCCCAGCAACAATTTAAGGACGCCTCGTCGGGAGATTTAGTTGCTATAATGCTAGGCTTATGCAATTTATTTCACCAACCCCATTGGACAGATTTATTAGTATGCATTGTTTTTTCTGTATTATATCTTAGTAAAATGCCATTTATTCGCTTAATAATCAACCGGACCAAGGCCACTAAGTACATAAATTGAAAAAGAAATGTCGCGGGAATAGTCGAATAACCCAGCTTATATAATGGCAGTTTTAAATGGTAAAATTACCAACCAGTGTCAGGCTCTTGCTAGATAATTCACCAATAAAATTCCATGTTCACTATTTTACAATTACCAAGTACAATGCTATATGATTTTGATCATATGAATGAGTATAGTCATTATCTCAAAGACAAAATTCTGATCAATTGGTATGAGGATCAAATAATACCCCTTTATTACAGA
This sequence comes from Pseudotsuga menziesii, assembly GCA_001517045.1. Lineage (NCBI taxonomy): Eukaryota > Viridiplantae > Streptophyta > Pinopsida > Pinales > Pinaceae > Pseudotsuga > Pseudotsuga menziesii. The sequence goes on from LPNX010157077.1 coordinate 23,036, forward strand.
AAGATACCATTGAACATATTAAGTAAAAAGCCAAAAATACACCCTATAAGGCCAGGATAACGCATAAATTTACCAGGTCTAAGGCCGGGTTCATGCATATAGATTTACCTTTATTCTTAAGCTTCATAAGGTAAATATTCCAGACATACTACACGTTCTTTAAGGGAAATCTTAAACGCACAAGCCAGGTTCTTAAATGTGAATATTTTATGGATTTCCCCAGATTTTTACATAAATAACCTGCATATATATAATGCCAGCTTATAACGGCCAAATAACCAGCGTCAATGCGACATTAAATAATATCCTGTTATTTGCATGACTCAAATCATTATTCCCATAAGGTTTTCTTATATAGTTTTTTGTTTAAATGACATTTGGTTTATTATTATTTATTGTTATGTATATTAACTATTTAAAAACACAAAAAAATACATAAAATTCCATTACTTTATAACTAATACTAATATATATATAAATATATTAAAAATATAAAAAATATATGGTTTGATTTCTTATTTTAGAAAGGTTTTCTTTTTTAAATATAAATAATAAGTTAGGAATTTCTCTTTGATTTTATTTTAAAAAAAATTGCTACCACTCATGCATTTCCAACAATTATGGAATGATTTATTGTTACATACCATCATTATGTAAAGCCCAAGTACAAAGCCAAAAGTTTTAAAGAAAAAAAAGAGAAGAATCAATGCATAGTTGCATGAGGACATGCAACCAGTGAAGTTTGGGGGAATGTTGAGCCGCAAAAAGACCACTCTTTATTCATCATTTCACCTACTATTTGACACCTTATTCCTATTTTATCCTTCCCTAAAACCATTAATATTCACTGCTTGCATAATAAATATGGATTTATATTACCATTTTCCAAATAATTTATTTTTAAGTATTTTTAGTGAATTTATGGTTAAATATCAAGAAATTAATGCATTTTCATTATATTTTAAAGTTGGATGAGTTTGGTGATGCTTACAGGTGTATTTGAAGACTTTAACAAGCTCAAAAGTGACCACCTAGCCTCATATTCGAATTCCATTCTCAATATGTGGGCTAATTTCAAGGAGAAGATCATGGAAATGTGGAGAGAATATCGCATCCAATATTTGTTGAGGATTTGAAGGGATGAGTTGTAGATTTGTTGAGGATTTTGAGAGATAAGTTGAGAGAATAGTGGATCTGTCATTATGATTAGTTATCTTGAATTCATGTATAAATAGGAGGGCTTTCTCCTCATTTTGGTTAGAGGCCTATCTAGTGGTTTGGAAGTAGACGATAGTTTAGATTTTTTGAGAGTTAGTCATAGAGTGGATTTTCATTGTTATATAATGAAGATGATGCTGTAATGAAAATCCTTTGATTCTCTCATGTTAATTTTGAATTTCCTTTGATTCTCTCATGTTATTGTTAATTGCTTTATATTAGTTTATTTTATGCAATCTTATGCTTTCTTAGATTATATTTCTTTCCTACAATTTCCTGTTTTCCTAGATTAGATTTATTTTCATGTCGTTTCCTGATTTTGCAAGTTTAATTCAATTTTAATTGCATGCATTTTTTATTTCAGCCACTTAGAATAATAGATTAAATTATCTATACTTTTCCCCTGCATATATTTTGTCTGTACCTCACAAGTTTACGCTCTCTCTGGGTTGACAATTGAATCATTGGACTCTATGTTTTAAAATTGTTTAATATTTTCTCCAACAATACTAATTTGTTATACACTCAACCATTGCATAGTCAATACATAGGGGCTCAACAAGATCATCATGTCACTTTGAATAATTATTTCTCCCAACCACCCAAGCTACATCTAATACACAATAATAATAATAATAAAACACTTTCTTTAGTATTCAAATAATTTACATCTATTCATATTTAAACTAAAATATTTAATAAAATATAACCATTTCATGCCACAAACAAAGCTTCTTTATGAATCCCCTTTGGAAATTGGAATTTGGAACCTTTTCTATCAAAGTATAAAATAATCTAGGATCTAATGCCTTATCTATATGATGTGTAGGGTCTCTAGCCACCTTAGTAGTCTTTTAAGATCACGAGTAAACTTATTTGGTGATATTTCTTATCATTATACCAAAGAGGAATACAAAATTTCGATCAACACATCCAAATTCCAACTTCATAATTCTTGAAACCACTTTACATGGTAGATTAATACCTTAATATCGATTACGGAAATACTTAATTATATATTTAATCAATATTGACAGCTAAATATTGCCTCTACAAGTTCGATTCCTCCTTGTCGACCTTCACAAACCTTATCGTTCCGATCGAAAATTGCAAGTTAAAACGTCAAACCGGCTCCCAGCACATCACCCCAACCTCCCGACTCTGACCACTATACTATATACATCAGAAGTCAAAGATCAGAACCGCATAGTGGCCTCCCAATCAAAACCATTTTGACTCTGATGGTACCTTTGTCAAAATTTGGGAACACCAATTTCACCCTACTATCCTATCTCCGATGTTGATCTCGATCGCTTCCGCTCTGACACTCATATGTTGGGATTCAAAATTTGACACCATAAGATTCAACCCATTCATGACCTTACCGATGTTGATTCTGCTTTCGACTCACCTAGACAAAATTGTGACGTCGACATGGAATAATAGCCTATTCACCAATCTCACTCCAATTCCAACGTTGGCACATTGGCATCAATACCATTCCAACATCCATTTCACCAACCTAAATTCTGACCCCAATGTTGGCCTCTAGCTGCAGCATGTTGGCCCATCTGCAACTCCCAACCATTCAACACTTGGCCCAATTTTGCATCCACCTTATGCTTTATCTCAGCTACTCGACCTTGGAAACTTGACGATAATCCTCCTTCCTTGGACGATTTCGACCATGGGAGTTTGTACATGTCGTTCCTAATTCAATGAATATCGTTGAGTCATTTTCATGCAATATCATGGCATGCATAAAATATTTCGTTGTATTTGTTACCCCTCTACGGGGCTCATAACACTTATGCAATGCAACTATTTATGCACAACAATCATACATCCTATCTATTGATGCATTTTATGTAAATACAATCTTTTCAAACCAAGACATAACCAAAATAATTCATGCACAAAGAGGACTTTGTTTACATCTACATGGACAACCATTCCATTAAACAATGTAAGCCATACAATTCAATTCATCTTCCATACTCATTCATCCATTTACCATAGAATAAAATAAACCTTCAAAGGAAATAAAATGGATATTCAAACATGGCAAAGTACTTACATTTTTCATTGAATCATTCAAGTGAATAGATACGTGAGTACAATGTTCCACCCAACCATAGGTCTCTACCCAACATGTAGTATTTCAGGAGAGAGACCACCCCTGAGTTGGGTTGTGATATCCACTAGAGAGGAACTAGATAGTCTCACTCAAATCCATAAACACAATCACTCATTCGAATCCAATATCCTATTAGTTTTGCTAAGCAAAAAATGAGTCAAGGGAATGTGAAGGATAATCTAGTGAGCTAAACCACAAAGCTATAGGAATCTCACTCAGTTCAACTAGCCTTGCATCCACAATACCTACCACACCCAACAAAAGGAAGGTCCCCTTCACTGCTACACAATCCCTTAGGATCCCCTTCCCTCCAGTGTTATTTAGGGTAGGCATAGAAAGGTTTCGGCTGCTAACTCTCAAATGTTATTTCCTTCAATGGTTTTTAATCCATTCTAGCCCTTATTTTCCCTAACTTCTAATTTCTCAGTCTCCACAATTTCCCTAACTTCTAATTTTATTTGCATTATATATGTGTGTGTGTGCGCGCACGTGCGCGTTTACATACTTTTACATCTTCCATGGATGCAAAATACATAATACTTACCTCTGTAACTTGGACATTCAATAACAAGGCCTTGGCCTTGAGCTCCATGCTATGAATCTTATACATAACTACAACATTTCTCTCTCTCTCTCTCTATGTGTGTGTGTGTATGTGTGTGTGTGTGTGTGTACATATACATACAATGTACATACATACATAAATATATGTATATATATGTGCATGTATATATGTATATATATAAATGTGTGTGTGTGTACGCGCGCGCGTGTGTGTGTGTGCACGCGCATGTGTGTGTATGTATACATACATACATATATATATACATAAATACATATATACATACATACATACTTTTCTGTGGGGCGTAGCTCGGGTGGTTGGGAGATTTGGTTGTTGCACTCCCCACCCGGGTTCGAATCTGGTCGAGGACATTTGCTCCTTGGGAGCCCTTGCATGTAATGAAATATTAGGCTGGTGAGCCACTTATCATGATTGGCCCTCTCAGGGGTAGTTTCCCAACTTCATGTATACTTGCCAAGTGAGTATAAGAGATGTTTTCCAAGGTGGATGTAGCCATGGTGTAAACAAGGCTTCCATGGTGAACCACCACTAATATATATATATATATATATATATATATATATATATATATGTATGTATGTATGTATGTATGTATGGGTCAAAATGAGGTGTTATAGTGCTCTTCCCCTAAAAACAACACTATCCTCGGTGTTCTAAAGATTTGAACAAAAATGGGTATGTGTCTTTCACGACATTCTCTAGCTCCCATGTGGCCTCATCTGGTCCAAGGTTCCTCCACTACACCTTTACCTGACTAATGGCCTTGTTCTTGACCTCAATGTTACCTTCTTGTCAAGGATGTGCATAGGTTCCACTTGGAACTCTCCCTTGGGTTCCACCTAAATCACATCCCAATCAATTAGAATCATGTAAATATTTCTTAAGAAAAGAAACATGAAAAACATTATGCACTCTCATGTTAGTAGGCAATGCAATCCTATATGTGGACGGTCCTATTCTATCAAGGATTTCAAATGGTCCATAATATCTTTGTTCCAACTTGGAAAAAATTCCCAGCTTCGGGGAACTTTTCTTTGGATTAACCCTTAAGTATACATGATCCCCAACTTGATATTTTTTGTCCATTATCTTCAAATATGCATAACTCTTCTGGCTATCCTGAGCGGCCTTCAGATTCTATCTAATATTAACAACTTCCCACTCCATTTCTTGTAAGATCTTCGACCCAAACACTACCCTACTGACTGGGTTATCCCAACTCACTGGAGTTCTACATCATTTACCATATAATGATTCAAATGGACTCATTTCTAATGTTGTTTGATGACCACTGTTGTATGCGAATTATACCAAGTGTAGGTAGTCTTCCCACTTGGATGGCTTGTCCATTATGTACATCCGTAACATGCCTTCAAGGATTTGGTTCACTCTTTTAGTTTGGCCATCCATTTGAGGATGATATGTTATACTAAAGTTTAGTTAAGTTCCCAGTTCTTGAAATAAACTTTTCCAAAACTTGGATGTAAATTTTGCATCTTTGTTTAAAACTATGGCCTTGGGTAGTCCATGCAATGTGAATACTTCTCTCATGAAAATACCTAAAATATATTTCACTGGCCTTATGAGTGGACTTGATTGGAATAAAATGAGTTTCTTTGGACAACTTGTCCACCACCACCATGATTGAATCATGCTATCTCACTGTCCTTGGTAAACATGTTATGCAATTCATAGAAATCACTTCCCATTTCCATTTTGGAATGGGAAAAGGATGCAACATGCTTGTTGGGTGTTTATGTGTTGCATTGACCTACTAGAACTTCTAACATCGAGCAATGTATTTTTCTATATCCTTCTTCATTCCATGCCACAATTATTGCTTCCTTGCTTCTGTTATGATCTTATAATACCATGGATGTCTAGAGTATGGTTTTTGGTGTATTTCATCCATGATTATTTTATTTAACTCCACACAATTAGGAATGCACAGTATGCCCTTATGAACAATAAGACCATCCTTCTTGAGCTGATAACCTTCACACCTGTCATCTAACTTATCTTGCTACAATTTTTATTTCATATGGAGGTACACTTCATCTCTACCTTGAGCTTAAAAAACCCTTGTGTTCAAGTATGATTCATATATACTCAAGTCTGCTACATGAAATTCCCTGTCGAGGGTATCGACAACCTTGTTCTCCTTGCCTTTCACCTGATTTATTTCAAAATTGAACTTAGATAGAAATTCTAACCACATGGATTGTCTGGAATTTAGGATTGGTTTGTCAAATAAATATTTTTAACTCATATGGTCTATCTGGAGCTCAAATATTCTTCCCAACAAATAATGAATCCACATCTTGAGCACATACACTATGGTTTCCAATTCCAAATTGTGTGTGGCATAATTCCTCTCGTGATGTTTTAATTTATGGGAATCATATCAGATTGAAAACCCGTTGTGCATAAGTATGTCACCCAACCCTTCAATACATGTTTCCATACACACCACAAATTCCTTTCCTAGGTCAGCGATTTTTAGAGCAAGGGCATGGATAAGAAAATGCTCAACTGTTGGAAACTCTCCTCGCATTTTTTAGAACAAACTAACTTAACATTGTTCCTTTGTAGCGATGTGATTAGATGGGAAATTCTAGAAAATCCCTTAATAAACCTTCTATAGTATCCTACATAACCCATAAAATATTAGACATATGAAACACTCTTTGGGGTAGGCCAGTTCATTATGGCTTCAATCTTATCGAGATCCACTACAATTCCTTCTTCTAAAATAATGTGGCCCAAATATTGTACACTTTGCTGATAAAAATTATATTTTCTCAACTTGGAATATAGATTATGCTCTCTAAATACATGCAGTACCATTCTTTGTTTAATTTAGAAAAGCTTAGGATCCTCAAGCCTAAATGAATTCACTGTGAAAATAATGTTGCAAAAGAGAGAGATAATTCAATGTAAACTGATCAAAATATTCATGGAAAACTGCACACACATGGAAACCAAATTTGTCAGCATAAATTACAATAATATCATTAACCTCTCTGTAATACAATGGTGTTACAATAAGAAAAAAATTGAATGCTTAGGTAGGATTCGAATTCACCAACCTAAACTAACTCCGGTGCTAAATCAATGTGGGAAAATCACCACTAGAGCTCACTAATGCAACTCCTGACAACTAAATCAGTTCACAACTAGTTTACTGGTCTAGGTAGGTGATAAAATGCACCCAAACTCCCTTAAATCATGCAAATTGTCTCTAGGTTAACTAAAGATGAACTAACTAATGGGAATTAGAGCATAACTCAACATAACTGAACACTGACTAGGGTCAACTTCTGGTGACTACTGGTGGAACTCAAAGTGGGTTCTTAAATTATAGGGATTGGTCTCTAGATCTCCTAAAATCATGTAGACAGACACATTAAGAATTAGGTGGTCCCCATATGAGTCCCCCATGGCACCAGTGAAGTGGCAATAACCTCCTAAGCTAGGAAAATACAAATAGATTATGGTGGTCAAGGGAGGATTAATTAATTAATCCTAACACCCCCCCTTAATCCTAACTTGGACAAACTGGGCCCTGGAAACTAAGACCAAATATCACCCATACAATCTAAATGAAAAAATGATTGCTTAACAAACCAAGGAAATGGGTAAAACCTCATGGGAACACCCCCCCCCCCCCTCAAAATAAGAAGGAAAACCAAGAACAATAATTGAATCAAGCCTTTACACCAAGAAGAGATCCGAGATAGAAAAATCTCTTTTTAGTGAAATACTTGGTGAATATGGTTGGAATGTTCTCCTCTGTAGGGAAGTAATATAAAATGATGGCCTTACTATGCACTAGTTCTCGGATGTAGTCCATATGGACTTCAATGTGCTTGGTCCGTTGCTTTTGAACTGGATCACTGGATATCTTGATTTCACTATGATTATCAAAAAAGAGGTCTACTAAAGGAGAAGTGTGAATTCCAAACTCTGTCAGAATCCCACGTAGCCAAACTACCTAAATAGCTGCATTCACAACCCCCCGATACTCTGCTTTAGTTGAAGAGAGAGCAAGAGTTTCTTGCTTCTTGCTTGACCAACAAATTGGTCCAAATTCCAAGATGAAAACAAATATTGATGTAGATTTATTGTTAGTACTATCACCAACCCAGTCTGAATCAATAAAACCAATCATATCTAGCTATGCACCAGCATAATAGTGGATCCCAAACTTCCTAGTACCTTGCAGATAATGCAAGATGCGCTTTGTTGCTTTCCAATGCAACTCATGTGCCTCCTACGTGTATATGGAAGCAACACACACAACATAAGACAAATATTTCCTTGAATGGGTAGGGTAGAATAGGATACTAATCAACTATCTATAGAATGTATTGTCAACCAATGGTATGGAACCAACTTCTTCCAACCTGATGCCAGATAAGAAGGGGAAGGGTGCTTCTTTACAGTTAGTCATGTGGAGTATTCTGAGAAAGTATCCTATCTATATGGACTATGTAATATTGACTCCCAAATATTTTTTATTTACTTTGATACCAATAAACTGACTTAACAGTCCTAGATCAGTCATGGAGAATTCTTCGCTAAAGCTGACTTGATGATTCTCAATCTAACAGCTGAGCCACTAGTAATGAGCAAGCCATCCACATATAGAACAATGAACAGTAAGGATCCCCCTTTTTTCTACATGTAGACAATGCAGTCATACTTGCACCTCTTTAGTTTTCGTGACATTAGGAAGACATCCATCTTAGAATACCATGCCCTTGGGGCTTGCTTGATCCCATAGAGATATTTCCTTAGTTTGCAAACCAAGGAGAAACCTTCAGTGTACACATCAAGTTGTTTCATATAGATCTCTCATTTCAAGTCACCATGGAGGAAAACACTCTTCACATCCATGTGATGTACCTCCCACCTCTTCGAGGCTGCAATGGCCAAAATTATCATTACGGAGTCCATTCTTGCAACATGAGTGAATGTATCATTATAGTCCATCCCATGCACTTGTGAGTACCCATTTTCCACTAACCGAGCCTTGTACTTGGTAGTGGTTCCATTAGCTGCTAGCTTGTTCTTGTAGGTCCATTTGCACTGAAATAACTTCCTCCCATGAGGAAAAGTGACAAGCTCCCAGGTTTTTGGTCTTGTAGTGAATCAAACTTATCATCCACGGTTTCCTGCCACCTTGGATCATGAAAATCCTCTTTGTAGCACTGAATATATGATCCCATCATCATGAAGCACCTCTATGGGAGAAATGGATATGAATGGCCTATTTTTCATCCTGATATTGTGATCTTGTCCTTCTTCTGTCATCTAGATCCCCAACACTATTCCTATCATCTTCAATGATATTTTGGACCTGTTAAGTCAGTAATTTTTTCTCCATTTTTGGTTTATTTTCCCCAGTTTTGGTTTGTTTTTCAATCTATCTCAGTTAAATTTTTTTTGGTTTTAAGTTTTAGTTCTGGTCTCCTTAGAAAATCTATGGATGATTGCATAGGTTTTGAGGCCAGTCTTTTAAATTTTATTTGATTTTTGTTGGTATTTTATATTTTAAAAGGGGTAAAGAAGGTCTTATGTTCAAAGGTTGATTCATTAATGTGTTGAAAGAGTAGTTAGACTTATTTCTTAACCTTAGCAATCCTCTAAACCTCCAACAATTTGGCAAAAAGTTGCAAAACTGCGAAAATTTGGCTTAGCAGTTATTCTTGTAGCGCTGGTGGAAAATTCAACAAAGGGCGCGCTACAAGAATATCGCGGCCCTTTGTTTTTCCGATTTTAATGCATATTTTCATCATGATTTTTGTCTGGAAGTGACTGATCGTATTTTGCAAGGTGTTTTAACACGTGTGACCGCAGTTTAGACACGATTTTAGGCAGTTATCAGTCACGCAACCAAAGCAGGTTCATCATTGCTCAAAACGTGGAATCAGTTGGACAAGATCAGCAAATCTCGGCTAAAGCTGTTGAATTCCTCTTTCTACGTGCATTATTATAGGAGAGAAGAGTTCGTGATGCAGATCAAAGTGCTAAAGAAGTGGATTGTGTTCCTGTGAAGAGAAGACAGCGTTTTAACGCCAGCAAGAAACTAGGGCATCTTGATTCACTCATTTGCAGTTAAGGAGATGATCTGGAAACACTTGTATACATGAGGAGAGACCGTTGCTACCTTAAAACAGAGCTTTAAGCCACGACAGTTGAGAGATTGGTAGGTACTTGCGACAAAACCCTTATAGCTCAAAAATTTGGGTTTTTCTTGCTGCATGATTATCTGAAGAAATTGGCCGCTGAAGATGATAGAATATATCATGAAATAAACTTTTCACCACAGAAATAGTTAGCAGAATCCATTATGAAGAATCGGAAGGAACAGAGCAGCAAAGAGACCTTGAACTTAAAAGCATTTAGCATGTGAAGTTTTAATGACTGTTTGAACGAGGAGTGTTTATCATTTGCTTTCCTATACATTCAAAAACTTTGATAGTAATGCAGATTGGTTACAATGAACTGATTGAAGGGATTCTTCCCATGACCTAATGCCAGTATAAGACAGAATTTACAGGAAACAGCATTCAAAGGATTCATAGATCGATTTGTTATGCTAATCTTTTGTACAAAAGGTGTTGGATTGGTTTGTTCAAGTGGTTTGAAAGCTGTTGGAATTGACATGACTTGTGAAATCACTCATTTGGAGAGCAATATCAATTGCTTGGAGAACAGGTTGGCTTTTATGTACAGGATTTGATGACATTTTGTGGCTAGGGTGAATATATTGCAAACACGGGTGCTTTTCTCTCTTCTCATACAAGATAGTCTCCGATGGGTCTGATAAGCCTATGATGTGATGTTACTCTTGCAAAGTCTGAAGCAGTCAGAAATCTAGGGTTTGAGGATCGAAGCTGTTTTGATGCATAGAAGGAAGAGCAAATACTGAAGATAGGGCAACCACTTCCATTGACAGTCTGCAATTATATTGAACAGCCTGAGCATTACAAATTGAGCAAAGTGCTATCTTCAGTGATTTGAATCAATTGTACTAAGGAGGAGATAATTTTTGAATACACATCAGACTGTTTTCTCCTAAACCCTAAAATAAGGAATTTGAGTGGCTGATATTCTGAAACAATTCGACATTATGCCTAATGGTGCAGTTTGAAAATTAAGCAGAGCCATATTGTTCTTATGACAGTTTTCACTTATGATTGATCTTGTCTCACAGTTTATCTATTCATAAACCTAATTGTATGGTTGAGGAAAGGGAATATTGACATTGCTGGCCTGTCCAGGAGTACTTAACTGATTGAGAAGGAGTTCAAATAACAGCAAACCAGTCTGTAAAACCTATTGGAAACCTAAAACCAGACTGTTTCTGTTTTCTGAAAGAAGAATATGGGGAAAAGTGGCAAAAGTGGTAAGGTCAACAAGGCTGAGCCCACTGACCTAACCTGGATCCAGAAGCTTCCTGATTGTGCAGAACTATTTCAGCAAGCAGGTTGGTTGAAGTTTTTCAAGAAGATAGATGGTTTCAATGCTCAAGTGTCCTGCAAGTTTGCTAAGGGACTCAAAGATGATATGATCATGATGGATGCTTTGAAATTCAAACTGACTGTGGAGCTTATAGCAGAAGCTACTGAGATCAGCAATGAGGGGGAGCATTGGTTTAAAAAATTGCATTTTGAGTTTGAACCCCAAAGATACCTATTGCCTAATGTGACTCCTGACTGGAACAAGGGTATCCTCATTCAAAATTTCAGGAAGGAATGGATTGAGCCCAT
>LPNX010157077.1:35105-57359 GCA_001517045.1 Pseudotsuga menziesii
CCCGCAGAGACAAAAAGATCACAGTTAGTAGGAGAAATTGAACAGCCTAGGTCTGAATTATTTGAAATAATTGCTGAAATTAAAGCTAGACTTACCAAGCAGCAGGAAGAAGATAAAGCAAAGGCAGATGCTTTTGGAGATCATGAATTGGATGAAGAGGATCAAGCTATTCTCAAGCAAGCAGGATATTTAGTAGAATCAATTGGTCATGATGATTTTTCATATCTTTTAATGCAGGATGACAATATATCAGAGATCCCAAATTTTGATGAAGAGAATGTACAGGAAATACATGAAGCACCTACAAGAAACGAATGATGGATTATTCAAAGTTAATAAAGGGCTTGTAGAGGAGTTGCAGGATATGCATAAACATTTTTTGGAGCTGTCAGAAGTTTCTAAGGAAGTCCTTAGCAGGAAAAGAGTTGCTGACAGGTACTGTACAAAGCTGGAGAAGACTGTTGATCATTTGCAACAGGAAAATGAAGACTTGCAGAAAAGGATAATTGATATGGAGAAGAAGGATAAAAGAGCTAAGAAAAGGTCTCGAGCCATAGATGGAATATCACTTCTTGTTGAGGCAGCTAAGAAGATATGAAACTGTTTTTAGTTAGTGGTTATTTTTTATAAACACTTTTTGTTAAGCATTTGCTATTTTTAGCAATCATGTAATTTTGTAAAGATCACTTTTTACTTTACCTACTTAGTGACTCGATGGAGGTATTTAGGAGGTGAAACCTAACTGATTTTTGGGAGAACTTTCTTATTTAAATTAGTTAGCAAGACATTGTTAGGGTTCTGGATTTTGGGAGCATCAGGAGGTCTACTAGCTGCTTGTACTATCAGACTTATTCAGAGAACTAGTACTGTAACTCTTATATACATTTTCTGATGAAATAATGTGATATATGACTCTTTCCCCTTCATTTTGTCTATGTTGGCTTTGTTATTGAGCATGTTTTGCTTCTTAAATGGTAATTTCATTGCTAGTTGATGTCTTTTTCTGGTAATGCTTATCTTTTAATGTATGAACCACAGCATAGTATCTTTGTTGGATTTTTGTGATATGTTTGGGCATCTTTATCAGTTTATGTCTATGATTTAGTTGTTGCTTTTACTTTGAATGTATTCCCTACATGATCTTGAATCTTACAACCAAAAACACATAAACAAAACCCTAAACCCTAGTTTGAATTGAGTTTTTCTCTTGAGATTGTGTTGGCTTGTTACCCTAGCTTTAGTAACAAATTCTGACACAAACAGGACCCATTTAGGCCTTTGATTGGGAGCATGTGATGGATATGTATCTGGATCTACTTGAGGTTCATTCTCAACATCAAGATCTTGATCATATTGATCCTCCTCTTCAGACTTTGAATCTGAAAATGTTAGTAAAGATATCATTATCTGCAAATGGATTTGGCGGAGTAATTATACCTTCTCTAGCTGGTTATGGATCATGCACTTGATCTTATTCAAATTGAACACTGCACTCTATGAAGCACTTTTTTATTGCAATCTCCATGCATTTGTATGCCTATGAATCATTTGCATATCTTAGTAGTATGCATTCACTACTCTGAGCTTGGAAGGATTTCCTCTTGTCAGTAGGGATTATGGCCCATGCCTTGGAGCCAAAAACCCTTATATGTGAGACATTGGGCTTATGTCCCATCAATGCTTTGAAAGGAGTGATCCCAATCACTATCTTGTGAGTCACTCTATTATGGATGTATGAAGCATAGTTCACTACTTCATCCCATAGATATGGAGGAAGATTTATTTATTCAAGAAGGCATGTATCCATCTCTTTTAGAGATCTGTTCTTCCTCTCAGCTACACCATTTTGATGTGGTGTGTATGGGACTGAGTGTTTCATTTAAATACCCGCTAAAGCACACAACTACTAGAATTCTCTTTGATGTACTCTCCTCCATTATCTGATCTAAGTTATTTGATATTCTTCCCAAGATTTTTCTCAGCTAAGGATTTGAAAATGTTAAAGGTTTCAAACACCTCAGACTTCTGCTTGAGGAAGTAGATCCAACAATACCTTGAGTACTCATCAATGAAGGTGAATAAAGTATATGGATCCGTTCATAAATGTTGTGGGAATTGGTTGGAATATATCACTATGAACCAGGTCAAGGACATAGGTATCTATTCTTTCCTTCCCAACCTCAAACCTTCGCTCTAGGTGCTTACCTTCCAATCAACCATTACAAATGACTTCAGAGGACTTGATGAGAGGTAATACCTCAACCATCTCTTCATTGTGTAGCTGTTGGAGATATTTGAAATTCATATGGCCAAACCTTTCAAGCCAAATCCTACTTGCTTCATTAGCATGATTCAATAAGGCACTATGATTTGAAATAAGAAGAAAGTGAGAAAATTTATATGCCTTGAAGGAATGATTAACAACTCCTTTCTCTATCAGATTCCTTGTAGAGATTTCTAATATCTCCATGGTGTCAGGATCAAATGTGACTCGCTTGAGTGAGACAATATGAGTCATATGGTATACATACAATATATTTGCTCCATTATTGAACACTCCACGCTCAAATTTGATGGAACCTTTTTCGACAGCTGTGATTTGTGAGTTATCTCCCATGTGGATGCTTTGTCCTCCAGAGATATCCAGAGAAGAGAATGATTCTTTGGAGGAAACCGTGTGGTTGGAGTCTCCAAAATCAATGAGAAAATATTATGACTAAGAAAAACTTACCTTCAAAGCATGGGACCTCTCATGATCTTCAATCTTATTTCTAGCATTAGACGTCTTTGCACCTTCAGGAAGGGAAATATTTTTATGTTCAAGGATCCTATACATCTATTCTATGGTTTTATTCATACACATATTCTCTGTATAATTTCCACTATTGCAGTAGGAGCATTTGGCCTTGTCAAACTTCTTATGCTTATATTTCTTGGAGCTTGAGGATCCTTCTAAAGGATTCTGCTTATCCTTAGGCTTGAAATCAGTGTTCTTCTTCTCTTTTCCTTTTTGCTTCCCCTTTTCTTGTGCATTCTTAGTATCACCAACTAAGAGATACTGATTCTTGGAGGATTTGACAAATCCCACCTGTATCAGCTTGTCTTGTTCCTGAATAAGAGATTATGTGAAGGTAGCAAGGGATTTAATTCACTAATTAAGATTTGTCAGTCTCCCAGAGTGAAAGGTATATATGAACACTGAGAATTCTAGGCCAATTTTGCTTAGAATTGAGAGAACCAATTGCTCATCCTTCTTATCAAACCTGCACTGCTTTCATTACATGACAAGGGATTTAAATTTTGAGAAGAATTGTTGTATAGTTTAGAAGTTGATGGGTTGTATTTCTATCATCTGATTCTGTAGGATGTGGCCCCTTATCTCATTTTGCTTTCAAAACAAGGAGTTGAGCTTCTCCCATACTTCATTTGGAGTTTCCAGTCCATCAAGATGGAATAGTAACTCACTAGAGTTGTGTATGCACATGAATCCAAATGCTTCATCCAACTTGTTTAGTTACTTCAAATTTTCAACAGTTTTCTTGGGTTCAAACTATCTGCCCATGGTGACCTTGTACAGACCCTTGTTGCACAAGACTATCTGCATATCATCCCTCCAATCAAGATAGTTGAAGGGTGTGAGGATCCTAGGAGTCAAAGTTGTTGAATTATCCATCTTATAGCTTCAAGGAACAACTGATTCTCCAAAAAAAATTTGTTTACCTGCAAAGACACTTTAATTCAAACACTCTCCACTTCAACATGTGCACATTCTCTTTGTGCATGACACTTGGATAGACTTCTCTGTATAGAATCCAGATGGAGTAAGGCAGAGATACTAGTAATTATGTGGAGCCCAATTGTTTCTAGTGCATCAATGGAAGTTTTTGAGGTTTGAAGCTGGCCCGAATACTTGCTTTGATACCATGTTTAATTTAGAAAATCTTAGGATCCTCGGGCCTAAATCAATTCACTGTGAAAATAAGGTTGCAGAAGAGAAAGACAATTCAGTGTAAACTGATCAAAATATTCATGGAAAATTGCACACACATGGAGACCAAATATGTCAACATAAAATTACATGAAAATCATTAACCTCTCTGTAATACAATGGTGTTACAATAAGAAAAATTTGAATGCCTTAGGTAGGATTCAAATTCACCAACATGGACCGACTCTGGTGCTAACTCAATGTGGGAAAATCACCACTAGAGCTCACTAATGCAAATATGGACAACTCAATCAGTTCACAACTAGTTAACAAATCTAGGTACGTGATAAAATGCACCCAACCTCCCCTAAATCATGCAAATTGGCACTAGACTAACTGAAGATGAACTAACTAATGGGAATCAGAGAATAACTCATTATAGCTAAACGTTGACTAGGGTTAACTGTTGGTGACTATTGGGGGCACTCAGAGTGGGTTCCTAAATTATAGGGAGTGGTATCTAGATCTCCTAAACTCATGTAGACATGTGCATTGAGTGTTAGGTGGTGCTGAGATGAGTCCCCTATGGCAGTAATGAAGTGACAATAACCTCCTAAGCTAGGAAAAGACAAATAGATTATGGTGGTCAAGGGAGGATTAACTAATTAATACTAACATTCTTAAGTTCCCATCGAGTTGTTTTTCATTCCTAGAATACCCAAGAATATCATCTAAAAATACCAGCATGAACTTGTCCAAGTACTTGCTAATGATGTTATTCTTGAGGCACATGAATGTGGTGGGTGCATTGGTGAGACCAAATGGCACCATCATGAACTCATAATGGCCATATCTCATTCTGAACATTGTCTTGTTGATATATTCTTCTTTTATCCTTACTTGGTGATAACTAGACCTCAAATCAATATTTGAAAACACTTTGGTTTCCTTCATTTGATTAGACAAATCGTCAATTTTAGGCAAGAGGTACTTGTTTTTTACTATTGATTTATTGAGCTTCTGTAATCAATACACAACCGGATATGGCTCTGACTAGAGCTTCTAGCAATGAGACTGGCTGCAACTGTTTATTATGGGCTATGATTGACTATTATTAGCCTATGGCTATGATTGGTAGTTATGATCAACTATAACCTGTTGGCTATGATCAACTGACTCTCAAAGTGTCATCTTTCTTCTTGACAAATAGCATTGGTGCTCCCCAAGGAGACACACTAGGTCTAATATACTTTTTTTCTATCAATTCCTGTAGATGCATGTTCAATTCTACCAATTCTGGCATGCACAATCTGTAGGGATATTTGGAGACTAGTGTTTCCCCTAGGACGAGGTTAATGGTGAAATCAATATCCCTTCTTGATGGAAGTTCGGGCACCTCATTCAGGAATACATCTTTAAATTCTTGTAACAGCTGGTAATCTTCTATTTTTGGGCCTTTGTCTTCCAAGGAATCTAATGTATGAACCGAATACCATTGGAAACATTTCTTATAAAACGTTTTGAGTTCTAAGGTTGAAATATTCCGTGAATATTCCTAACCGATATCTGCTTGGCAATTCCTTTTATCACTCTTGTTCTTCCCTCTTCATCAATGTATTCAATAAATTTTGCATAACAGTCTACTTTGACTCTATGCCTCTCTAACCAATACATGCCAATGAGGACATCATAAGACCTTAATGGTCGGACATTCAAATATGATTTTGTGAAGAACCCCTTCATCTCTATGGGAAAATATTCCACCACTTCACTTACTTCCTCTTTGTTCCTATGGCCAACTAAATTAGCCATGATTTATTGTGCTTCATCCCTTTAAGGGAACAAGTTTCAACCACCTTTGGGCAGTATAACTATGAGTAGATTTGGCATCAATCAAAACAAAAATAGACTATTGAGCAATCTTACCTTCAACTTCCACCACTGCGGATTCATGATATGCTTAGTGATTGTTGAGAACTATGTAAATTCAAGGAGTTTCTCTAGCCATATCCTCCACTGTAACTGCTTCTTCCAAGTTGTGTATACTTTGAGGATTCTCCCTTCGATACAGACAGTACCTTAGCACATGGTTTCCTCCACATCACCAATACTTAAGTGGCCCTTTCTCTGCTACAACTATTGGTTTTCTTTCACCTTGAGCTTGTTTTCCTTGTTGGAAGTTCCTTGGTTGATATTTAAATGAGGGCTTGAACCCGCTTCTCTTTCGATCAAACCTTAATTTTGGATTTCCTTTCCAACCTGAGTGAGATTCTTATTTTCCTTTTCCCTATTCATAACAATGTGTGGTCATTCTAATGTATTCATCTAGGCCAGAAGGGTTAACAAATTCAATCCTCTCTAAAATTTAGAGGCATACTTCCAAGGAATCTTTGAATCTTGACTCTTCCATCCTTGATGTAGTCCACATATCTTAACAATTCTAGAAATTTGTGGACATGCTCATCCATAGTATTATGTCCCAATTTCAACTCATGAAACTCCTTTATCTTGTTTTCATATAATTGGACAGATAAGTATTTTTCTTTGAAGTACCTCTTGAAACGGAACTAGCTTACTCTTCTTTCACTAATCTCTTCATCTTCTTGAGATGTTCCCACCAAATTGCATCCCTTCCATTAGGGTTATAATTTGCAATTTTGTCCTTCTCAATCTCTGGATAATCATGAAATCTAAAATACTTCTTCATTCATAACAACCATGCCTCTACTTCTTTACCTATTTTTCTTTCACTTTCAAATGTGGGAGGTCTTTCCTTCCTGAATTCTCCTTGATAAATCCTTCTAGAAGTCCTTCTTCTTCTCTATTTGTTGGACTTACGTCCTAGAATACCTTGAGAAATTTAGAAATCACATGACCTACTTAAGGAATATCTTGACAAAGATATTCTATGTTTCTTTCTCACATAACTCTTTCTTGGACTCGAGGTCCTCCTTCTAGTGTGACTTTTGGAGTGGCTTTCTCCATTTATTCCTTCTTGTCCCACATTGCTTGGATTGGACGTAAGATTAAGTCACTACTGCATATCCATGATACTTTGGAGGATGGCATCATTAATATGGTTATGCTATTGTTTAACTCTAGTCGGTATTTCATTAAAACTCCACATTGTTTCCATCAAATTCTCAGGAGTAATTTTCTCTCTCCTTCCATTGGATCCTGTCCCTACATTTTCTTCTTGCATATTTTCCCCAAGAAAATATTCCTCATAATCATAAGGATCCTCAACGTCATTCAAAATTACCATTTTATCCGTGGAATTATTTCCCCTACCATGGCTGTTCAAAACTCTTAACTGCAAGTTTTGTGCATCATAAAAATATTTATTATACATCTCAGAAATATTTATGCAATTGCACACAAGGCTTCAATAAAAAGAAATGTACATGATTGTTTTATGCACGTTGGAAACAACACTATTGTCCATCTTTGTCAATCTGAACAATTTTAAATTTATACCAACAGTCTAAATTGTTGACCATACAACCTTAACTCAAAACTTATGATTCTCTATTCTAGAATTTGGCCCAAAACAACCCCAGTGAGATAACTAAAGCTTTGATTTCCCTGCTTGTAATGGTAGGTTCTGGCCCAAATAGCCCGAGTGTTGTAACCTTCACTCTTATACCACTCTATAGCGTCCATGGCCACCTCAATAGTATTTTAAGGCGACGGGGAAACTTATTTGGCATTATTTCTTTTCCTGATACTAAAGAGAAATACAAAAATTTTATCAAAACATCTGAATTCCAACTTCATAATTCATGAAACTGTGTACAAGGTAGAATAATACCTTAATATTGATTAAGGAGATACTTAATTATCCATTTAATCAATTGTGACATCCAAATCATGCCTTCATTGGTTTAATTCCAACTTGCTGACATTCACGAGCCTTACCAATTGATCTGACCGAAAATAAGAAGTTGGAACATCAAATCGGCTCCCATCGCATCACCTTGAACTCTCGACTCTGACCATTATACTTTGTACATCGGGAGTCGAAGATTGACACCATGTAGTGGCCTCTCAACCAAAGCGTTCTGGCTCTAATTCTACCTTCATTAGAAGTCGAGAACATCAATTTCGCCCTACTGTCATATCTCCGATGCTGATCTTGATAACTTCCTCTCTGATTCCTGTACATCGGGATTCACAAGTCGACACTGTAGGATTCAACCCATTCATGACCTTACCGATGTTGACTCGCCCAGATGACATTGTGGTGTCTGTAAGGCATAACCACATGTTCACCATTAATCTCACACCAATTCTAACGTTAACACATCAACATTGGTACCATTCCAACATCCACTTCACCAACCTGCATGCAGACCCCAATGTTTTCCCTCCGTCTTGGGCACATTGACTCATCTGCAATTGTGGACTGTTCAACACTTAGCTCAATTAGAAGAAATTTCAACTCAAAATGGGCCTCCTAAAAAAATTAATAAAATAATAGTTGTTGATGTTGCTGTCGGAGAAACCACAGTATCGAAATGACCGAGTCGACGTTTCGGATCCATATCAAGATCCACAGAAATTTGGCAACAGAAAATAATAGTTAAAATAGTAAAATAATGTTTATTAATTTTGGAGGAAGAAAAGAAAAAAACTACTTTTTTGTTTGTATTTTCAACATATCTCTCCGTTTTTTTACTCAAATTTCGATCAGGAGAGCTCGTTGGATGCAGAATTAAATTCCGCATCCAACGAGTACCCACTCAGCATACTTTTGACGGACCCCTCTACCCCCCAAAAAAAGAAATACCTAAAAAAACGTGATGATGACACCATCATCACGTTTTTTAGGTATTTTTTGTTTTTGGGGTAGAGGGTCCCGTCAAAAGTATGCCGAGTGGTATTCATTGGATGCAGAATTTAATTATGCATCCAACGAGCTCTCCCGATCAAAATTTGAGTAAAAACACGGGGAGATATGTCGAAAATACAAACAGAAAAAAGTAGTTTTTTTTATGATACCTATTCCCAAATTTATATTAAAAAAGTGTTTAAGACCTATACGGTATTTCAAATTTAAATAAATTTCATTGGCTAACACATGATGACATGGAATTTGAATTAAAGTTAAAAGGCCCATTTTGAGTTGAAATTTCCTCTAATAAGTTGGCCCGGGTACTTGGCTCTAGAAAATTGACAATAATCCTCCTTCCTTGGATGATTTCGACTATGGGAGTTTGGCCATGTTGCTCATATCTCATCAAATACCGTTGAGCCACTTTCATGCAGAATCATGGCATGCATACAAGCTTATGTCATCCTTGTTATGCCTCTACGAGGATCATAAAACTTATGAAATGAAACTACTCATGCATAACACACATACAACCTATCTATTGATGCATTTTATGTAAATATAGTATTTTCAATCCTAGACATAACCGCAATAATTCATGAAAGAATATGACTTTGCTTACATCTATGGACAACCATTCCATTAAATAATTTAGCCATACAATTCAATTCATCTTCCATACTCATTCATCCATTTACCATAGAATAAAAATAAACCTTCACAAGAAATAAAATGGGTATTCAAACATAACAAGTACTTATCTTTCCGTTGAATCATTCAAGCGACTGGTGTAAGTTTGAGCACATAGATTTGTAGACAAATACACAACTCACAAAGTAGATATCACAATTTACTCAGCAATTGAAGAATGAAACAATGCAAAAATGGCTTGCAGCTGTGAATGCTTTCATTAATAAAAAAGTAATCAGATAGATAATTACAGTGAAGTACAATGGCTTTAATAACCAAAAGCAATTCGAATCCACATGAGGAAGTTCGAATTGATTAGACTCTACTTGACTATAGTTAACCAAGACCTTGTCTAAATCACTATCGGAGGACTCAATAGTTAACTGACCTTGTCTAAACCATAACCGGAGTTCATCAGAGCTCTAAAACACAACTCAAGTGTTACATTCAGTGTTGACTAAGGTTAACTAACTGTGGTAGGTGAGAAATGCACCCCACATGTGTGCAGTCAAGTAAACCTAGCGCTAACTGAATGTAGAGGACTAGAACTGAATGTAACTGACTCCTAACTTAGCTTGACCAATCATTAACTGAAGTGAACTGACCTTGGTTGGTTTCGGCACTCCCAGTGGCTTCCTAAATTGTAGGGATTGGTCTAGGAGGCTCCTAAACTAATGCAATCAAGTGCAATCAGTGGTAGTGAGCCTCTATAGTGTTCCCCACACTTTAGTAACTGAAACATGTGCCCCAATTAGGTCAAGTTGACCCAATGGTGCTAATGACTATAAATAGACTGGATGGACTCCTGATTTAGACATGACTCCCAATTTTGACATATGACCAAATTTGGACAAGGGAGGATTAATAATCCTAACACCCCCCCTAAATGCTAACTTGGAAAAACTGTGGGCCGTGGTAACTACGACCATAGGTCACCCATTACATCAAGTAAAGTAAAGTAACTGCTCAAAAACAAGGTGCTAGGGAAAAACCACATGGGAAATAATCCCCCCCTCTAATTAAGCAGGTAGAATCAGAATCAATCTGGTTCTTCTGTGCACAGGTATCCTGTGGCATGTGAACCTATCCATCATTATGTCTGGAGGAATCTTCCTCTTTGGAAGAATAATTATATGCTCAACTAAATCAGAAATATAGACAGTTGCCGGATGAAGACTGGACCCATGTAGAGCAACTGAAGTCAACTGAAAAGTGAGAAAAGGCTCTTGAGAATTCAGAGAATGTGAGGAACACTCAAGAAACTGATATGTTGCAGCCATGAACAGAAAACCATGAGTGTTAAGAACAACCCCAAGTGTTAGGAGCAGGTGTCCAAGCGGATGCAGAAAATCTTCCTCTTTACTAGTTCTGTGAGGAGATGAGCATGTGATCAATGGTAGAGAAGCACTGGGACTGTTGAGAGCGAATGATTGAGCTCCATAGTCTGATATAGCTTCTGAAATATATAATGAATCACATAATAAAATATCAGCAGCTTCATATGAGGAAACTAACACCAAATCCCCATCAGCAGTTTTGAAGAGAAAGTGCGGTACTTGATTTTTCACACCGGAATTGGTGAGAGCAGCTACAAGCATGACTGAAGGCTCTTGAATTTTAAAATATGAACCAAATAATATCAGATCAGAAATTAAATCAGATCTAAATAGGTTCAAAACAGATCCAAAACTGTGAAATGGAATCAAATCCCTAGCAGCAGTTTTGTAGGAGACTTGCGGTACTTGTTTCTTCACACCGTTGATGAGAACAGCTACAAGTGGTACTGAAAGATTATGAATTTGATATATTAAACCAAGAAATATCAGATCAGATATAAATAAGATCATATCAGATCCAATAAGTTTAATATCAGATTCAAATAAATGGTTAACCGAGATGGTGGATGCACAGCTTTCTTCTTCTTCAAAATTCTGAATTTTGGTGCATGCAATCCTGCAGGAATTTGCTGGAAAATATAGATCACAGGGAGTGAATGGATCACTCTGGTAATCTGATATTTCTTCCAAAATATCCAAGGTATCACATATTTTCACACCATCAGCAACATTAGAGGGAGAAAAATAAAATTTCTCTTCACTTTCGGAAGCAATTACTAGTAAATTTTGCACAAAATTTAAAGGAAAATCACCGGTGAATGTTTGCATGGAAGTGCAGCAGAATTTTTCTTCAATATCATAGATTTGAATGTCTTCTTCTATTTCATAAATATGAGAAGATGAGATATCAGAGATCTCATGAACTTCCGAAGCATCAGAAGAAGGAGTCACCACACAGAGACTGTCTTCAATTCGAATTGACTGTGTAGAAGTTTCTGCTTCTTCTTCATCTTGAACAACTTCATCAAAGAGAGTGGAGGATGAGATTTTTGGATCAAGGATGCTTATGGTGTTGGATGTGCTCTCTAGAGAGCTATTATTATCCTCATCAATCATTCCAAAGGTTATGTCCAATCTTGTCTAGAGTTCCCGTGGATCTTTAATAGATCTACTGAGGTAGCACAAGCTAGGAGAAAGAGCCAGTTTCATTATTTCAAAAGCTGCATCCTTTGCATTTAGCCAGTCATTTTCACTCTCAAAAGACCTTCTACCAAGTCCATTAGACACCCAAAGGAGATCTTGTCTTTTCATAAATATAATTATCTTCACATTCCATTCATAATAGTCTAAGGATCGGGTCAGAAGAGGAACTGATGAATCCATTCGAAGTTGTACCTGCAAAACAAAAAAATGATCCAGTAGGAGATCTGAGGAGGAGAAGTACCTTTTCCACTGAGGCTCTGATACCATGTAAGTTTGAGCACATGTATCTGTAGACAAATACACAACTCACAAAGTATATCTCACAATTTACTTAGCAATTGAAGAATGAAACAGTGCAAAAATGGCTTGCAGCTGTGAATGCTTTCATTAATAAAAAAGTAATCAGATAGATAATTACAATGAAGTACAATGGCTTTAATAACCACAAGCAATTCGAATCCACATGAGGAAGTTCGAATTGATTAGACTCTACTTGACTGTAGGTAACCAAGACCTTGTCTAAATCACTATCGGAGGACTTAGTAGTTAACTGAACTTGTCTAAACCATAACTGGAGTTCATCGGAGCTCTAAAACACAACTCAAGTGTTACATTCAGTGTTGACTAAGGTTAACTGACTGTGGTAGGTGAGAAATGCGCCCCACATGTGTGCAGTCAAGTAAACCTAGCGCTAACTGAATGTAGAGGACTAGAACTGAATGTAACTGACTCCTAACTTAGCTTGACTAGTCATTAACCGAAGTGAACTGACCTTGGTTGGTTTCGGCACTCCCAGTGGCTTCCTAAACTGTAGGGATTGGTCTAGGAGGCTCCTAAACTAATGCAATCAAGTGCAATCAGTGGCAGTGAGCCTCAATTAGTGTTCCCCACACTTTAGTAATTGAAACATGTGCCCCAATTAGGTCAAGTTGACCCAATGGTGCTAATGACTATAAATAGACTGGATGGACTCCCGATTTAGACATGACTCCCAATTTAGACATATGACCAAATTTGGACAAGGGAGGATTAATAATGCTAACAACTGGCTACGTGAGTGCAATGTTCCACCCAACCGTAGGTCTCTGTCCATCTTGTATTATTTTAGCCAAGAGAGAACCCTTGATCTGGGCTATGATATACACTAGAGAGGAACTAAATAGGCTCACTCATAGCCATAAACACAACCGTTCATGCTAAGCCAGTATCATACTAGGTTTGTCAAACATACAAGGAGTCAAGGGAATGTGAAGGTTAAGCCAATGAGATGAAGCACAAAGATATAAGAATCTCTCCTAGTTCAGCTATCCCTACACCCAAAATACCTACTACACACAACACAAGGATGGTCCCCTTCACTGCTATGTAGTCCCTTAGGTTCCCTTTATCTCCAATGCTATTCCGGGTAGGCATAGAAAGGTTTCAACTACTAACTCTCAGAGATTATCGCCTTCACCGGTTTTATCAAGCTATTCCATCCTGGATTTTCCCTAACTTCCATTTTCTCAAGATCCACAATTCCAGACCTTGTTGGACTTAGCCGCGCGACTCACATTACACGTTTCTTGTCTATTACTGGTTCAATTAATTCCACTACTCTCAGGGTAGCTTGCTCTGGTAACACAAACTAAGTTGGGCATACTCTGCTCTCCCTTGTGTGCAAAGCTCTTCTGGGATGCATCCGTCTCAATAATCCCTGACGCACTTTCCTCTCTTCTCCTCCTCTCTTTTTGCTTGTCCGCCTGGAGATGTTGGGATGAAGATTCACGGGGAAATTGAATTCCAAGTTAAGTAATCTAACTCATAGCATTTCATGCCCCATACACCATTCTTTTTGTAGGATTCATTAAAATGGTGAGTTGATTTCATAGCTACTTCTTACAACATAATTAAATAATAGTTAAAAGTGTTTACTTGGACAACTACTTGTCATTTAGGGCACATGGATTCTGAAGGTGACATTTGGAAATATTGGATTGGATCCAACAACCCCCTCACCTCTCCCTAGTGGACAACAAATGATTGACCTTCATCATATATTTATTTGTTTTGATGTGGTGTCATTGTTTACAAATCTTCCCCTTGATGGTTCCTTAGATGCCATTAGAGGAGTCATTGATAGTGATATTGAAAATTTAATTAAAGTGTGCCTTAGATTCACTTTCTTTAGCTTCATGGGTCAATTCTATGAACAAACTAGTAGTGTTTCCATGGTTTCACCCCTCTCTCCTATTGTGGCTAATATCTTTATGGAGTCCTTTGAAAATAAGGCATTGAATTATTATCCCATCAAACCCAAGTTAAGGAAGAGATACATTGATGATACCAATGTAATCTGGCTCCAAGGTAAGGAGGAATTGGATATATTTGTTTAACACTTAAATAACCAATCCAAGCATTGAGCATATCTAGTTCACCATGGAGATTGAGGAGAATTCTAGCATCTCATTACTAGATGTCAGGATAACAAAAAACATGGATGGAACCTTATCCCATCAAGTGTTTAGGTAAAAACAAACCACACTTAACAATACCTCCATGCTAAATCCCATCATCGCCCTTCTTAGAAATTAAGTGTCATCATCACTTTGGCCTCAAGAGCCATCAAATGCTCAGACAAAGATAACCTTGATTTCTCATGAACACCTCGTTTAGGTGTTCATAGCTTTTGAAAGCCATTTGGATTAAATATATTCACTCACACAGGCAATGATGAAATTTGAAGGGTGGACCTTAATTTCAATTTAAAGGGCATATATTCTTCCATCCTTTTAAAGATGAAAGGAGATATAAATAAAAGTACTTCAATTGACGAGTACAAATTAACTAAACACTTGGAAAAAATTCACTGAAACAAATATTTTCCTTCCAAATTTTTACAATCTTAAAAAATTGAACACTCACTACATGAAAAAATGATAAATTTTCAATAAAACCTAAGAATTAAACAAAAATTTATTTGAAATTAGTAAGGTCCAAAAAATTATTATTATTTTACATAAATGAGTACATTCCAACAAAAATACTAAGAAAACATATTTTTCTTCAAATGATTTGATATTCTTCAAAATGATTTGAGCTTATATAATAGAAAACATCATTTTATTTTCCCAATGGAAGATGTTTTCTAGCTTCCATTTGTTTCCATACATCATAAATAACATTCCAATCTACCTAGTTTAGAACACTAGGGATATTAAGAGAGAGAAATATTAACACATCCAATGGCTCTGCTCATGCAAATATGGAGAGAGAGATTGTGTTTGGAGTAGTTTTCATTATCATTCTTTATTTTGGGAGATCGTGTTGAATTCAGAGTAATTGTCTTGATATTCATTCCTTCTTTTGAGAGATCGTGCTCATAATATCATTCCAAATTTTATGAATTCATGTATATTATGTTAACAGATGGTCACTGTTAAGTTCATGATTCCCACGGTATAAGGATTCATAAATTAAAATTAGACACATTAATAGGTAATTTAAAAAGTTGTCATTCCTTTAAAATATTGTTATAAATTATGCTCTTCTTAATTTGATTGGTAAAGATAAGATTTTAATGTTTTTTGGTACTTTGAGACAGACCAAAACCCTCTGGATAAGCTAGAACAGGTTTAAATTTAAACGTTGCCCACCCACTTCAAGAAAGTAAACAGTAAACATTACAGTGAAAGATGAAATACTTCAGTGTCTCTTATAGAAACTGGGTTAAAAGGAGAAACATACCAAGGTGGATTGTCCCATAGCGAAGAGGACACACATACATACCTAGAAAACTGAGTACACACGAACTTCAAGAAAACAAACGTTGCATGTGATGAAAGATGCATTACTTCATTGTCACACAGTGGATAGGAGAGAAGAGTACAAACATCGTAACTCACATGCAGTCCATAGAATCATCAAAATACCAAATAAAAAACAATATCAAAAAGTAAATTGTTGTCCGTAAAAGATATTTTGTCTTCCCCATGAGACAATATATCTTGGACAATCAAGAAGCACGGAAATTGATTGATTGTTGTGATTCAGAGTCCAGAGTCCTTGGCTCATGAACCTTCAGTCATAAGCTGGATCTTGAACTAAATTCAGGCGGCCCGGTTTACTTCTACTTTATGAAAGGTGCTAAGAAAAGTACCAGGTTTTATGAGATGATATATTGGTCAATTAATTTGCATACTTTTTTGGTTTGGGGAGAGGTTATGGGTTCGAATCTTGAGTTGGGTTAAGTCTTCTGCCAGAATGACCAGCGGTTTACTACCTTTACCATCCACTAATGTGGGGAAGTATTGCTGAATTTCCTGTGTATATTTCCATATGAAAAAAAATCTTGATCACTCAAAAAACACAGAAATTGACTCTTGTGATTCAAAATCCTTGGCTCGTCAACCTTGAATCAGAGTGTGAATAATATTCATAAAATTCAAAGTAAATAAGATCTAAGAACTAGTTAAATATAACCTTGGAACCGGACAATAAGTGAAGTTCTCGGATTCCATATGGCAGGTTTGTGACGTTGCATTTCTATGAAACACATGCAAAGTGTAATGCATGATACACATAACTCTGTAGAGTGTTAGGATGAAAATGTATATATTTATAAGATAAAAGTATTTTATTAATTTGTTTTATACATATATGAATAAGATGGTAAAATATTTATTAATGTTTGTGGGTTAAAGTTTTTAATAGATTAAATATAATTATGTATGATAATGATAATTTTGAGCATTTGAATTATATAATTATTTTGTAGAATAAGATATTATAGTAATCTTTTGGCTTTAGGATAAGAAGAAACTTTTATTTGAAACTCTCGACATTTGTATGGTTGGGAAATTTGGGATTACAACATTTTTAGAGAATCTTGGAGAAAGATAGAGCAAATCCAAAAACATTATATAAGTTATAATCTCAAAATTAAAGACAATACACCATGTCCTATCCTCTTCATAAAAGCGAGTCTTTCTCCCATTAAGAGCATGGCTATGACTAGGTACCTAATCTAGATAAACACCATGGAAGATGAGAGACTTCCTAAGATTGCTTCAAACACTAGTCAAAATCACATATGGCTCAAGTTAAGTTGACATAAAGATGCCAACTCTTGGCTAAATCATGGGGGAATCAAGGAAGAGGTTGCTATGTAGAATAATGATAACATTAGAAATATAATTACATCTAAATTTAAGGAGAATTTGTGGTGTTATAAATATTTAGAGGATAATATAAAATTAAGATATTACAAGGACGTAATTAAACTTAATCTAGAAGATAAAACAATAACTCTCTATTTTAAGCAGCATAAAGAGGAAAATCAACATTGTTGATTAAGAACAAACTCTCACAAGCTCCATAGTGAAACAATGAATTGGACAATTCCTAAAATGTCATGGGTCAAAATAGTTTGTCATCTTTGTGACAAGAGGGTTGAAAATGAAAACACTTTCTCTTAAAATCTTGTTCTGCAATTTCAAAATATTTCTTAAAATATTGAATTTCCTAACATTTTAACTCATTAAAACTATGGTGTTGTAACAACGATTCTCTTAAAACTTTTGGAGCACATAAATTTAATTAAAATAAAACCAAGAAAAGTATTACGTTTCTTAAGGCACAATAAACCAAAGTTATTCTTAATCACCACCACCATATATGATATAGTAAAGTATCAAATACCATCACTGTTGCCACCAAAATATATATATATATATATATATATATATATATATATATATATATNAAATTAATTTTAAAATAAATAAAATATTTCTCTCTCTCTCTCACATATATCTTCTTTTATACATATGCATTTTCTTTCATATTCAAATAATTTATATCTCTTCATATTTAAACTAAAATATGTAATAAAACATAACCATTTCACATCATGAGGGGATTTGGAACCTTTTATATCCCACTATCAATTATGAATTCTTAAAGATTTTTGCTCTAACATGGGTATGACTGTAAACACCGACAAGACAAAAATAATGATTATAAAATCTAAGAAAGACACCTATGCAAATTTAATTTATGATAATATAAATCTAGAGGAAGTGACTTCTTGCAGGTATCTTGGAATTGATATTAATCACAAGCTCAATTGGAACTATAGCATTGAGAAATGGATTAATGGAGGGTGAAAAGTTTATTTTGGTCTTGAAAATAACTGTAAATCAGCCAATCTAACCATGTGGGGTAAAAATTAAGAAGTTCCTCTTTGAACCTCTTGTCATCCCTGTTATCTTGTATCGTTGTGAAGTATGGGGGTGCAACATTTCTAGAGAATCTTGGAGGAAGATTGAGCAAATCCATACGCGGTTTATAACTTATAACCTCAAAATTAAAAAAAATTCCATTCTCCTCATAGAAGCGGGTCTTTCCCCACCGAGAGCATTGCTATGACTAGGTACCTGATATACAAGCATAAGATAAATAACATGGGAAACGAGAGACTTCCTAAAATTGCTTTAAACTCAAGCTAAAACCAACTACACCTCAAGTGGTGTTGGTGTAAAGATACCATGGCTTGGTTAAACCATTGGAGCATTAATGAAAACAACATTTTGCAGAACATTGATAATGTCAAAAATATTATTACTTCTAAGTTTAAAGAGCAATTATGGTGTGAGGAAAATTTAGCGGTTAAGAGAAAATTAAGATACTATAAGGAGGTCATTAATCATAACTTGGAAGATCATATGTATCTCTCGGTAGTAACTAGCTCACAGAAGAAAAATAATATAGCCAAGATTAAAACGAACTCTCATGAAATCCATAGAAAAATAGGGCATTGGTCTATTCCTGGAAACTCCATGGGAGGAAAGAGTTTGTCATCTATGTGATTCTATGAGCGTTGAGGATGAAAATAACCTCCTACCTTGCCAAAACTATAGTGAACTTGGAAAGTTTCTTGCCAATCTTTTTGAGCACATGAACAAGATTTTAAAGTAAACCAAGTATTATCCTTCTTAAGGTCTGAAAAACCAAATAAACTTTTAGTGAACATTAATCATCATCATACTAAAAACTTGCATTGATTTGTTTCGTTTGTCATCTAAATGCCACATGACTAAATACTTGGTCATCAAACTATAATGCCATGTCTATATGATGCTAAAACTTGCATTCATTTATTTCTTGTCATCTAAATGCCACATGACTAATTATAAATACTTGATAAGTGAACTATTTATATTTATTTTTATTATATAATACATGTACATAATAATATATGATTTGGAAAACATAATAAAGATCAAAAATATAATTTTACTTCAATTTCAAAATATCAAAGTGAGTGTCACGTCCCTGCCCCTCTACCGAAGAGAGGACGCAACTATCACTACTATATAATCCAGGATATCTAATTCCCAAGAACATACACATGATAAAATGAAATGCATTGAACTCATACATGCACATATGCATAAATATTTAACATATAGTGGAAGCATACACATGTTTATCATTTTCATTGTAATTCATTAAACAAAAACAATGCAGAGATTAACACAAAGATACTTATCTTATGAAGAAGCTACTTATCTTATGAAGAAGCTCGTCCCGCAATCATCTATGTCACTGCAACATTCCACCCAACCATAAGCTAGTGTGCTCACCAATCTCTTAGCATCACTGCCACCCTCGAGCTATGCATGATTCCCACAAGGAATAAGGAACACTAGCAGGCTCACACATAGTCAAGGATACCACAAAATTCAACCAAGCCAACATAGTTGGGTTTATCAGGCTACAAATGAGATGGATAGGCTTGACTGCTAAGCTAGTGAGCTCCTCAACAAAGCTATGGACACCTACACCAAATCTAGCCTGGCTTCTAAACATCTACCCACCCAACACAAGGAAGCATCCCCTTCTCTGCTACACAGTCCCTCGGGCTATGCCTTCCCTTCCAGTGCTATTCAGAGTGTGCAAAGAAGAAAACCAGCCCCCTAGATCTGTCTGTGAGGTTCCTTCATACACTAGGTTTATCAGGTTGGTCAAGCCCCATTTCCACTCCCAATTCAATACAGACCAAAGCACAAATGCATACACAACAATATACACAACTTCTGGGTTGAGGAAAATAGTTAGCAACAAAATGAATTGCCAAGGTGGGTGAAAACAACCCCCTAACAACAATTCGTATCCCAGGGACGTTTTGGCCCTAACATGGCCAAAAACGAATTCAATACACAACAATTACAGTGCTGGGCATGGACAAAAACGTCATGGAAGCTAAAATCAGAAATGGTAAGCGGGTAAAATAGCCCCTGGAGCCAAAACCGATTTCACCAAATGTTCATTGGCTTCACATGGGAAAAAACAGCCTCCACAGACACCCAGAAATCATGGCCTCTTCTCCAGTTCACAGGGCATTGCAAAAACGGATTCCTAGCCTAGGAAACAACAACAAAACATCAAGCCAAGATACTAGGCACTGAGCTTTGCAAATCTAACTTCCCAGTCATAGGGAAAATGAAGCTGTAAAAACATGGATGGGGAATGCACAACAACTCCAAAAACGTGAGTGAAGTGCCCAGGAGTTCCAAAATCGTGAATGAAGAACACGCTACAGACAAAAAAAACGTGAAGGTAAAAATCAGCTCCCAAGCTTCCTGTGTGAGGAAATGGAAGACGTGGGTGTATGGCCAAATGGGCATGCATTTTGGGTATTAACTTGCCCCAAAAGTCAAAAACGTTTTTCCCCAAGAATGGGTTTTCCCCAAATTCGAATTTCTTGCCCATACTCTTCCCATCCCCATGCAATAACTACTTCAACCAAATTCTGGCAGAATTAAATGATTGGGTGAATGAGACAAGAACAGTAGTTGACTATTTGATGGGTTCTCCCATTGACATTTGGTTTTTCCCCATTAGCCCCAAAGGGTAAATATTCCCCCCCCCTTATCCTTAGAAAATCATGCCCCCATCTCTTTTAGTGTTGCATTGACATAGCTGATTGTGGGTATTTTAATTAAAATGTATATTTACATGATGCGAAAATTATAATGTGCCGGCTAGCACGAAATACCATCAACAACGTTTTTAATCGCTGAAACATAAACGTTAAATCGATAGTGAGACTTTTGCATTCAACTCTACGCCATGATTAATTACAATATATACATCATATATACATTTTTAATGCAAACAAGGTCAAAACCAAAGTGTTACAATGAATATTCATATAATATGTTTTTGGTAAAGTTTATTAATTAGTAAACTCAATAATAATAAAATATAAATTCCAACATTCCATAATACAAATGTTATGCATACGGTACTCACAGTACTCGTGCTTAATATATTTTATATAACAACATATTAGTCCACAGATAAATTATTCAACTTTTAATTTATAACACTAAATATTAGTACACAGATAAATTATTAAGCTTTTAATTTATAACACTAAATATTAAATATTAGTCTACATAGATAAATTATTCAACTTTTAATTTATAACACTAAATGTAAATCTAATTGCTATTATTTTCAGATATACAATATTTTTTTGTTTTTATGTTAACTGCTTTATTTTATATTTTTTTTACAATTTCTTTCATTGATTTGATTAAAAAATGTCTTTAATGTATCAACATAAAACTGAATCTTAAAAATATTGTTACAATACGGAAATGAAATCTAATTGCTATTTTGTTCAGATATACAATATATTATTTTTGTTTTTATGTTAACTTTTTTATTTTATAATTTTTAAAAATTTTTACATTAAAATGATTAAAAAATGTCTTTAATGTATAACATAAAACTGAATCTTAAAAAACTTGTTACAATACGGAAGGAGGATATTAGACAAGATGTAACCATAACCTAAAGGAAAGTAAATTACCTGAGAATTAATTTAAAGAAAGAAGAATTCAAGGCTCTGAAGAAACTTTGAAAAAATTAGAACTTTGTCTTTCTTAAGGAAGACAAAGGTAGAGCGACAATAATCTTGGATAAACTAGTTTATGAGAGAAAGATGTTGGAACATCTTTCCGTACCTTCAGGAAATTTCTAAAAACCCTCTCAATAAGGTCACCAATGAAGTCAAGAAATCCATCCCAAATTCCCCTCTTGATGCCCACACCAAGAAACTACTTATGCTTAGTTTCCTAGAGATAGTTAAGAGGATTTATGGATTGCCCGATATTCATAAGAATGGTGTTTCCTTAAGATGAATTGTAAACATTGTTGGCTCACCTATCTATAACCAACTAACTAAATACATTGTCATAATCCTAAACCCC
>LPNX010157077.1:58194-93598 GCA_001517045.1 Pseudotsuga menziesii
TGTGGTGTCATTGCTTACAAAGATTCCACTTGATGAATCATTGATACTAATATTGATAGTTTGATTAAAGTGTTCCTTAGGTCCACTTTCTTTAGCTTCCAAAGTCAATTCTATAAAGAAACTAGTGGTGTTGACATGGTTTCACCCCTCTCTCCTATTGTGGCTAATATCTTTATGGAGTCCTTTGAAACTAAGGCATTGAATTATTATACCATCAAACCCAAATTAAGTAAGATATGCATTGACGATATCAATGTGATCTGGGTCCAAGGTAAGGGGGAATTGGATAAATCTGTTCAAATACTTAACTAACCAATCTGAGCATTGAGCATATCCATTCCACCATGGAGATTGAAGAAAATGCTAGTATCCCATTCCTAGATGTTAGGATAACCAAAAACATGGATGTCACCTTATCCCATCAAGTGTCTAGGTAAAAAAAACACACTTGACAATACCTCCATGCTAAATCCCCCTTCTCATAAATTAGGTAAAACCATAACTCTGGCCACAAGAGCCATCGAACTCTTGAACAAAGATCACCTTAATTAAGAACATGAACACCTTGTTCAGGTGTTCACACTTTTCCAAAGCCATTTTAGATGAAAAATATACTACTCACACACCCAATGATCAAATTTGAATGATAAATCTTAATTTCAATTTGAAGAGCATATATTCTTCCATCCCTTTAAAGATAAAAGGAGATATAGATAAATGTACTTCAATTGACGAGTGTAATTAACTAAACCCTTAAAAAATGAAAACAAAAATTGTCCTTTCAAATTTTTACAGTCTTAAACAATTGAACACTCACTTCATGAAAACATGATAAATTTTCAATAAAACGTAAGAAACAAAAAAAAAAAATTGAAATTAGTAAGGCCCAAAATTTTATTATTATTTTACGTAAATTAGCACATTCCAACAAAAAATAATAAGAAAACATACTTTTCTTCAATTCATTTGAAATTCTTCAAAATTATTTGAGCTTATATAATTGAAAATCTATTTTCCCAATGGAAGAGGTGTAATATCCCAAACTGATATTTTCTAGTATATAGATCAACTGATGGTGAAGAGACTGGTCCCAGCATGCAAAGATTCTGCCGAAGGAATAAGGAGATACACCAAATTGTCCTCCATAAGTGAATGCGCCCTCCTCTCAAACTATATAAGCTCCAGAATAATAAATAAGTTGTTGCTGGAAGCCCGAATGATGTGCACTAGGGTTATAATACCCCTCTGATGATGATGGAAGCAACATGCGGAAGTTCTGAACCCTGTAGGTAGGAAAATGAATTGCTTTGTCTATAATCACAGTGACACGGTGTGACGGTGAAACCCTATGGCTGGATGAATAATCAACCTCCCGAATAACTACTAAATGTAACCTGATGATGAACTAGTGCTGAACCTGGATGATCCAACCTGATGATGAACTAGGGCAGATAGATTTCGCTGCTGAAATACACTAGTTAGCTGAGCATGCGCTCAACCCCAACTTAGCTCCCCGAGTTCTCCAATTCGACTCCATAAATCAATTATTACATAAGTCACTTCTCCATTCACTTTATATTTCTTTTATAACTTTCAACTACGAAAACCCTAACTTTTGACCTAATTAGGTCGCTTTATCTTCTAATTTGTAGTTGACTTGCATGCATGCGCATGGAGACTTAATCGGGTGCATGCATCATTAAATAATGCCCGAATGTCATGCATGCAGGTGGCCTTTGGCTCTAGTGGCCCTCTTCGACCCAATGGTGATATAATATTGATGCCCTAGATCTTCTATATATGGCATCAGTCTTCAGTTGATTCCCTGACTGTCAGTACCCGCTCGAACCTATAGGAATCAAATAGGTTAGTGGGTTGGTCCTCAATTCCTAAGAAAAAGAGGACATTACAGTCCTCCCCGCTTGAATTTGCTTGTCCTCAAGCAACTGTAAAGCTGGGTGCTGTAATACCTGTTCTGCCTCCCAAGTAGCCTCCTCTATAGGCAGATCTTTCCACTGAACCAGGTAATCTCTGATGATTCTGTTCCTCAGTTTTCACTCTCACACCTCTAGGATGCACTCCGGAATTAGAACCAATTTCCCCTCGTCATTAAGGGGAGGCAGCTCGGAATATGTAACAATCTGTTGACCAACCACCTTCTTGAGATCGGAGACATGAAATACATTGTGAATCTTGCTCTCTGGGGGTAGTTCTAGCTCATATGCTACCTCTCCAACCTTCCAAATTATCTTGTATGGACCATAGAAACGAGGTTGGTGTTTTTCTACTCCTTTCTTTTTAACAGATGACTATCGGTAAGTCTAGAGGTGTAAATAAACGAAGTCTCCCACCTCAAAACTGCGCTCAACTCTGTGCCTGTCTGTATATATCTTCTGTTGATTATGAGCAGCCTGTATGTTCTCCCTAAGTATCTTGAGGATATCTTGAGCCTTCTGAATCCACTCTTTGGCCTTGGGGGTGGTATTGCCAAATATCCGGTCTGCAAAAGTGGAAGAATCATACCCATACAGGGCTCGAAAAGGGGTCATCCTAATGGTCATATGGTAGGTGGTGTTGTAACAATGTTCACCCAAGTGTAACCATTTGATCCATGTCCTCTGCTGACCTGATACGTAATTTCTCAAGAATCCCTCAATCCATTTATTAACAATCTCTGTCTTCCCGTCACTCTGCGGATGATAACTTGTGCTCATGGCTAACTCGGTCCCCACTAACCGGAAAAGCTCTTGCCAAAAGGCTCCTGTGAATTTGTTGTCCCTGTCACTAACAATGGTCTTGGGTAACCCATGGAGTCTAAATACCTCTATGAAAAATAGTTCTGCTACCCGTGCTGCTGAATAATCTGATGATATGGCAAAGAAGTGAGCAAACTTAGTCAATTTGTCCACTACTACGTAAAGCAGTCCCTGCCTTGGACCTTGGGCAACCCAATAATGAAGTCCATAGAAATGCTCTTCCATTTTTGCTAGGGAATAGGTAAGGGATGTAGTAAACCAGCTAGGTGGATGTGCTCTATTTTGTTTTGTTGGCACAAGCTGCACTCCCTCACATGTTGTATCACATCTTTCTTGAGGCCCTTCCATGAGAACCTTTCTCTAATCTGTCTATAGGTATTAAGAAACCCCGGATGCCCTACTAATGGTGAATCATGCGATGCCTGTAAGATTTTCTTCTTGAGGAGAGACTCTGGAACCAAGAAGATTCTGTTTTTGTAGTATATGATATCATCAATGACCCTGTACCTATCATCCTGAATCTATCCATCCAATAGCTCGCAAGCAAACTTATCTTTGGAGTACTCAACCAAAAGATGAGACCTCCAATCTGATGAGATGCTCATAAGGGATAAAGTAGCTGGTCGTCTTGAAAGTGTATCGGCCACTACATTGCTCTTCCCCTTTACGTACTCAATCTCGAAGTCATAAGCCTAAATTTTACTTACCCATTTCTATTGTCTCTCGTTTAGCTCTTTCTGCTCTAGGAAGTATTTCAGGCTGTTGTGATCTGTCTTAACCTTGAACCTGGAACCTACTAAGTACTTCCTGAACTTGGTTAGCGCATGGAGGATAGCTAACATCTCTTTGTCGTATATCAAATAGTGTCTCTCATAATCTTTGAGCTTCCTGCTCTCAAATGCAATGGGGTGGTTGTTCTGCATCAAAACTTCCCCAATTCCATCTCCTGAAGCATCACATTCTAACACAAAGGATTGAGAAAAGTCTGGTAAAGCTAATACTGGGCATGAACTCATTACCTCCTTCATTTTCTCGAATGTTTGTTGTGCTGCCTCCGACCAACTAAATGCTCCCTTCTTGGTAAGATCTATGAGGGGTGCGGTCATATATGAGAATCCGCTGACATACCTCATGTAGTAGGTGCAAAGGCCCAAAAAGCCCCTCAGTTTTGTCACATTTTTAGGTGTAGGCCAATCCAAAATTGCCCAAATCTTCTCTAAGTGCACTTGGACCCTGTTGGCCCCTATCACATGTCCTAAGTACAACATCTCCTGCATGCCAAACTCACACTCGGACATTTTGGCATATAGTGACTGCTCCTGTAGAATACCAAGTACTTCATCAAGATGTCTAAAATTTTCTTCCCAAGTCCGACTGTATATCAATATGTCGTCGAAGAATACCAAAATATATTTACACAACTGTGTCCTGAAGATATGGTTCATGCATGATTGGAAAGTAGCTGGTGCATTAGTGAGGCCAAATGGCATCACTAGAAACTCATAATGTCCGTAGTGGCAACGGAAAGCGGTCTTTGGAACATCCTGTTCCCTAACCCGAATCTGATGGTACCCTGAGTGGAGATCAATTTTGGAAAAGTACTTTGCCCCCTTGTAGTTCATCCATTAACTCATCAATCCTAGAGATGGGATACCTGTTCTTTATGGTCTTCTTATTGAGTGCCCTATAATTAATGCACATACGTAAGGTTCCATCCTTTTTCTTCACTAGCACTGCTGAAGATGCAAAGGGACTGGAGCTAGGTTTGATGTATCTCAGCTTGAGTAGTTCCTTGATTGTACTCTCGATCTCATCTTTATACCTCTTGGGATGTCTATAAGGAGTGGTGATAACTGCTTGGGTCCCCTCCTCTAACTCAATAATGTGCTCAAATCCCCTATCTGGAGGTCGACCTGCTAGAAGGTCTCCAAATACTACCTTGTGCTTCTGTAGTAAGGCCTCTATATCTGCTCGAAGTTATGTGGCCTCATCTGGTGGTTTCCTGAAGGTAACCATACACTCTGCAACCCACTCAATATCTCCCTGCCGGAGTACTGTATCCATCTTGTGTGATGTCACTACTATGGGAGGATAGGTATTCATCCCTCTCAATACCACCTTATGTCCTTCTGCTCCTGTAAACTCCATCTCCATGGTCTGGTAATTTGTGGAATACTTCCCTATGGAATACAGCCACTGAACTCCTAGCACCACATTCTTGTCAAGTACATCTACCCAATAGAATGTCTCTATCACTGTATAATTCCCAAGCATTACCTTTAATTTAGGAATCCTCTGACTACACTCCATGGTGTGACCTCCTGCTGCTACCAAAAACCCATAAAAGTTCTCAGTCTAAATGTCTCTCTTTTTAACCCATGCAGCATCAATAAAGTTTTGGGATGCCCCACTGTCTATCAGTACTACCACTATGTGGCCCTGTACGGTACCTCTGATCCGAAGAATGTGAAATTTAGGAACCCCTGTCATGGTAGCAATGGCACCTCATGAGGCCTGTCCCTCAACAACTGTCTCTGTTGTCTCTCCCTGCTCCTAATCTTGGTAATCCTCATCCTCCTCACTGTCGGAATAAGCCTCTATGTAGTAGGCCTTTCCTTTTCCTGAACATCTGTGACATGATATCCATGGTTCCTGGCAAGTGAAACATAAATTTTTTCTTCTAAGGTCCTATCGGGTATCATTGTCCATCCATTCTTTCTTGGGCCATGGCTTCCTTTCTTTATCTTTAATAGGAACATTGGTCCTGGGAGAAAACCTATTTTTGGGCACTGCATCCTGCAAGTCTCTAGTCCATCTGATGGCATCTGCTAGGGTGGTGTGCCTATAAGACTTTACCCATGCCCGTAAGGGTTCAGTGAGAGCCTTAGTGAACAACATAATCAACTTGCTCACTGATATATCTGTGACCATCACTGCTATCTTCTGAAACTCAGAAATAAAAGCATCTGCACTCCCTGTCTGCTTGAGCTTTGCCAGCTCCCTAAAGTGTACCTATGGATCCTTCCGATCAAACCGCTTGATGAGCCTCTGTGTAAAATCTGTGTATGAGGTGATGGTGTTGTGACCCAGTGTCACTAACCCATGGTACCACCACTCATGTGCTTCTCCATCCAAATGCAAAGTAGCCAATTTAATGGCATCTGTCTCAATCAAGGGGTTGAGCTGGAAGTATGTATCCAACTTCTGCACCCAATTCCTAGTTGGGCCACCCCGGGTGCCCTCAAAGGTAGGGATAGTCAGTTTCCCTATGGTGCGTTGTAACTCATAGTTTTGGGTGAATGGCCTATTGTAAGCTTTGTGTTTGTTCTTACTTTTAAAGTGGCAGAAGTCAGTGAAGGTCATGGTTGAATGGAAGTCCTCTCCTAAAGCCCTATATTCTCTCAGATAGGCACTCATGGGTTCTTCTAGTTCTACTTGTGCTAGAGGCACTGCAGCTGGACTATCTAAGAATTGAGGCATGGTAGGTCGGAAAGGCTTGTATATAAGGGGATGGCTCTGCATGTTGGTATGTAAGTGCTCCCTACTACTGCTGGTGGATACCCTATCACTATTGGGAAATAAGGGACTGTGTGGGGTGGGCCCATTCTTCTTAGTCATTTGCCTGAAGGTGCTCATCATTTCTTTTTTCCCAGTGCTGAGTTCTTTTATGGCTGATATGAGACTATTGAAATCTATTTTATCATCATCAGTCATTGTTTCTTTGCCTTTTTCAAACTGATACTCTTTGTTCCCCAAATCTATGTCCTCTAACTCCTCTTCTTTGTTTCTATACCTCTGTCTCCTGTGAGTAATGTTGTATGGGTCTCCTGGATTCATTTATAATTTTTGCATGCCCACAGCCGGCAAGGAAAATAGCTCTAATACCATTGTAATATCCCAAACTGATATTTTCCAGTATATAGATCGACTGATGGTGAAGAGACTGGTCCCAGCATGAAAGGATCCTGTCGAAGGAATATGGAGATACACCAAATCGTCCTCCACAGGTGAATGCGCCCTCCTCTCAAACTATATAAGCTCCAGAATAATAAATAAGCTGCTGCTGGAAGCCCGGATGATGTGCACTAGGGTTATAATACCCCTCTGATGATGATGGAAGCAACATGCGGAAGTTCTGAACCCTGTAGGTAGGAAAATGAATTGCTTTGTCTCTAATCACAGTGACACGGTGTGACGGTGAAACCCTATGGCTGAATGAATAATCAACCTCCCAGAATAACTGTTGAATGTAACCTGATGATGAACTAGTGCTGAACCTGGATTATCCAACCCGATGATGAACTAGGGCAGATAGATTTCACTGCCGAAATACACCAATTAGTTGAGCATGCGCTCAACCCCAACTTAGCTCGCCGAGCTCTCCAATTCGAATCCACAAATCAATTATTACATAAGTCACTTCTCCATTCACTTTATCTTTCTTTTATAACTTTCAACTACGAAAACCCTAACTTTTGACCTAATTAGGTCACTTTATCTTCTAATTTGCAGTTGACTTGCATGCATGAGCATGGAGACTTAATCGGGTGCATGCATCATTAAATAATGCATGGATGTCATGCATGCAGGTGGCCTTTGGCTCTAGTGGCCCTCTTCAACCCAATGGTGATATAATATTGATGCCCTAGATCTTCTATATATGGCATCAGTCTTTGGCTGATTCCTTGACTGTTAGTACCCGCTCAAACCTATAGGAATCACATAGGTTAGCGGGTTGGTCCTCAATGCCTAAGAAGAAGAGGACATTACAAGAGGCTTACTATTTTTCATTTGTTTCCATACATTATAAATAGCATTCCAACCTACCTCATTTAGAGCATGATGTGCACTAAGAGAGAGAAACATTAACACATTCAATGTCTCCAATGAAGGTCTTGATATATAGCATTAAAATTTGTCCTGTTTAATTTTTGAGAAGCCTCTTTCACACACTCTTGTACTTGCAGGAATAACAAGGATAACTTGTCATAATTACATCAAATAGAGAAAACCTTCAAACCATTAAATCTCATCTCCACGTAGATCCCATATTCAAAACATATGCTTTTTAGGGTATGATTTACCAATAGTACAAATAAATTCATCCATTTCACCCAAACATTTAGTAGTATTCACAATATGCCAAGCATCCATTTCTCTGTTGAAAGTCTCTATCATCCATTTATTCATAATAATATTGAGGATTGAAAACCTTAGCAGCATTAGATATAGGTAGATCTTTGAACCTCATATCTAGAGAGTCAATCTCCTTCATCACAAAACATTTTTCTAAAAATATGCAATCATCTAGTGTCCCTAATCTTTGTATATTTGATAAACTCTTAAACCTCAATGGATTTAAATATAACATACTTGTGTTGTCTACCATCTCAAGAGTCCCTTCTTGTGCTCTAATTAAAAAAGATGATATGTGCGTTGCACTTGCCCCAAATATAGCTCCCAAAAATAGTTTACGAAGCATGTTATTAACAACATCTAAAATTGAGCCCATAGAGGTAATATCAACATGATCCTCTTGGAACTTCTAATTCAACTTATTTAAGTCAATGAGCACATATGCAATCAAATGGATGCAAAATTGTATTTGAAATATTATTGCCTACTCATTTTAATTTTTATTCCTTAAATCTCAGTCTTTTAACAAAACAAGCATGAGTTTGATGAGTCTTTCGATGGTCTTCCCTCTAGAGAACCACCTAATTTGATGAATTTGTAAAACCTATAACTTAGTGATTTGAAATGACTCCATTAGCTCTTTCTATTCTCCATGTCTTGTACGCTTGGGATCCCTTATGATATCTTGCCATGCGTAACATGAACTCTACAATTTTGGCATCTACTCATGCAAATATGGAGGGAGAGATTTTGTATGGAGTAGTTTTCATTGCCATTCCTTATTTTGGGAAATCATGTTGAATTCAAAGTAATTGTTTTGATATTCATTCCTTATTTTAGGAGATCATGGTAATGAGATCATTCCAAATTTTATGAATTCATTTATATTATGCCGGAAAATGTTAATTGTTAAGTTCTTGATTCCCACTGTCCAAGGGTTTGTAAATTAAAATTCAACATTGATGAGTAATTTAAAAAATTGTCACTCTTTTGAAATGTTGCTATAAAGTATGCTCTTCTTGATTTGATTGGTAAAAATAGGATTTTATTTTTTATGGGCAATTTAACTTTGCACTTATAAGACAGTCAAAACCCTTTGAAAATACTGAGATGAATTTAAATTTGAACGTTGCACACACCCGCTTCAAAAAAGTAAACATTACAGTGAAAGGTGCACTACTTCAATGTCAGAAACTGAAAAGGACAAACATATGTAAAAAAAGGAGCACACAAGGTACAATACTTGATTGTCACATAGTAAAGAGGACAAATATACCTAGAAATACAATCACACATTGTGGAGTACTGCATTGTCCCAAAGTGAAGAGCACAAACATACTTAGAAAAACGAGGACACACCAACTTAAAGAAAAAAAAACATTGCAGTTGATGAAAGGTGCGGTACTTCATTGCCACACACAAAAGAGAAGAGGACAAACATCATAATTGACAAATACATAGAAACATCGAAATACAAAATAAACAACAATATAAAGAAAGAAAATTGTTGTCCATAAGATATTTTTTCTTTGATGAGACGATATCTTGGAGAAATTCAAGAAGCACATAAATTGATTGATGGCATTCACAGTCCTTGGCTCATAAGGTGAATACTATTCATAATATTCAAAGTAAATGAGATCTCAAAATTGGTTAAATATTAATTTGTAATCATATGATAGGTTAAGTACTTGTATGCCATGTTAGAGGTTGATGATGTTGAACTCGTATGAAACACATGTAAGTGAATGTGACAACTCATTACTATGTAAAGTGTTATGATGGAAAATCATTTATTTATAAGATATATATCTATCTATATATATATATATATATATGATTTTCCATCATAACACTTTACATAGTAATTTACTGTAATTCGATGTACCAGCATAGATTTATCTCAGTTATGGCTCTATAAAGCGTTGAGATGGATCAAATCTCATGAAGTGCTAACTTATTTTAGAATCTTAAACTTGATTCCTAGGAACACTTATAAATAACTCAAGGTATATTATCCATTAAAACACTATAAAGATAGAATTAAAATGATTCTATCGTATTTTACACCAAAAATTCTTATTCAAATAAAAATAATTTTAATAGGTAATAATAATTATATATTTAATAAATTTAAAGTAAAAAATAATTATATTTAAAATTATATAAA
This sequence comes from Pseudotsuga menziesii, assembly GCA_001517045.1. Taxonomy (NCBI): domain Eukaryota; kingdom Viridiplantae; phylum Streptophyta; class Pinopsida; order Pinales; family Pinaceae; genus Pseudotsuga; species Pseudotsuga menziesii. The sequence goes on from LPNX010157077.1 coordinate 68,257, forward strand.
CTAAACTAAATTTTTAAAAAACATGTTTTTTCAAAAAATAACTTATAATATTATAAAAATAATTTATTTTACATTGTTAATATCATTAAAAATAACATTTTACTATTGCATAATTATACAAAATCTCAAAAAATAATAATGTTATTGATTAACCTAAATTTTTTGGAAAAACCTCAAGAAATAATTATTTTTAATGTAAATATAAAATAATTAAAAAAACAACTAAAATATTATCATTATTAAACAATAAAAGTTTTATTTTAATTTTTTTCCCGTTGTATTCTTGTCATTTGTCTGATTTCAAATATAAAAGAAAATATTATTTTTTTATTATCAAAATTTAAAGAAAAAAAACAAATACTATCATTACTACATTGACTATCAAATACGTCAATCAACGCACTTATTAATTATCATTATTATTCATTGTAATTGCTTAACTTAAATGATTTTTCTTAATCTTTCAACACAACTTATTAAAGATCTAGAATTAGTATTTCCACTCAAATAATTTGTAATAAAGTATAGATGGGAATATTTACCATTAGATTCAAAGTTACTTTTTATATCAAAGAGGACATATCCCATTTTTTTTTGTTGGCAAAGTGGTGGAACCCCCTGACTAGTAGAGTTGCCATTGGCTAAGTAACCACGAACCAGGGGCATTTAAGCCATCAAAATCATATCAAAGAGGACATATCCCATTTTTTTCTGTTGGCAAATGGTGGAACCCCCTTACTAGTAGAGTTGCCATTGGCTAAGTAACCACGAACCAGGGGCATTTAAGTCGTCAAAATCACCCAAGGATCGTACCCGGCCTGGACCGCACCAACTCTTAACATGGTTGGATTTTTGGTATTCAGCAGGATTAGAACTGACGACCTTCCAGCTTGGGGGGTGTCTTAACCATACCCCGCCACCAACTGTTCTACATCTCACGGATAGGACATATCCCATTTTTAAAAGAAACAGTGAGATACTATTACTTATTATCGTTTGACCCTTTTGTTGTCGGGCGAGAGAAAATGTCCTGCAAAGTTGTTTTTTTTAAAGCTCTCGGTGACACGCCTCATGAAATACAATTAACTCGTATCACCGATTTTTAAATCGTAGTATTGAGTTAAAGGAAACTAACATTTAAGTGTCTTTTCTTTAATACTATTTAATCTTGCGCAGGGTAAATATCTATCTATATTTAGTGGTAATACTTTGAAGTTATAAATGAATATGCCTTAGAAGTTAAACAGGAGAGTCTTAACTTAAATTAAATGTTCATGCTAATATTTAAGAATGAAAAAATAGTTTTGAAATAGTCCTTGTATTTAAATACATGAAGTTTCAAGTTGTATGTATTTAAAAATATTCAAATATTTTTAAATTAATTGTTTAGATATTTAAATATTTAAGTTTGCAATTGTTTAAAAATATTCAAATATTTTGAAATTAATTGTCTAGATATTTAAATATTTAACTTTGAAATTGTTTAGGTTTGAATTTAATAGAATATGAAATTGAGATTTGATATATATTTATACAAATGTGTTTTATAATGCAGTCTATTTGAATTTGGAGTCGGCGTGTATTTAGTTATATAAAAAATTTAATTAATTTTTGGAATCTACATGTGTCACATCAACATTATAGACATGACTCATCTCGCCCATTTGGGTTGTCGAAAGCTCCTCTTGGCGCAATGGCATTGACAATTTGAAGGATGTGAAGGATAACTTGTCAGCTTCTTTAAAATAGACTTTCAGCTTCTTTAAGATAGGAGTCCACCAAGGGCGCTTGCGAGGTTATTTAATGAACAACAACAAGCAAATCCTCCATTTGAGAATTCATCGACCTCATATGCCTTCGTATGTCTTGGATATATGCTCTAGTTTATTGGATGCCATCTAAAAGTTCGTGTATCTTTCTCTATTTGCCCATTGATGGATTTATAGCTACTAGACATAACAAAACTTCCAACACTTCTGAATCCCAAGATTTCCAAATTAAGGATATAGGGAAATACCAGAACCAATCCTCAGAATTACTTCTTGAAGGATATCATCCTTGCACTTAGAAGACACTGCATTCAGAAGGAACTCCCCCAAGGCGTAGGGGGAAATGGTTATGTCATCAACTTCCTGCAACATCATCACCACACCGCAACAACCCTGCACATCTTTCCCTCAACTCTCTCAAAATGACAGAATAAACTATCTGTTCTAACTAGATCTTGTTCTTAGTTTATCTGTTCTTTTTGTCCTAATTTTCAACCGTTGGTTTAAAATGATTTTACATTTTATGTTGATTTTTTGACAATTAGTAATTTTTGTTGGATTTAATGCTTTTAATGGTTGAATTATTTCATTATTTTAGTTTTAAGGTTTGTCTTTTGGGCTTATTAGTTAATATGTATATTTTTAAGCTTTCAAAAACTTATAATAAAAGTTTATTCCAAGTTTGCTTTATAATCTAACCTTCATTTTGAGTCCTTTGTCAAATATTTTCATGAGGAGATTCATGTAGCAGCTCTGTTTTTCCTGTTTTTGTCATTGTCATTGGGAGCAGATTACAAGGTGATGGAAACGAATTCTGAAAACCAAAAGAGGTGTCCTGGATCGAGAGATATGAAGGTGTCTTTGAGACCTAAATTTTCAGAAATTCGCCAAATTTTCCCAAATCCGATTTGCTATTTTTGGGTTAATTGTCTTTAAAGATTTTGAGTTATCATGTAACTAATTGATGTAACTGTTTCAAATTTTGACCTAGAAGGTAGTTATGGAACTACTTTACTTTTGTAATGATAAAAGGAAGACAAACATACAGTTTTGGGGTGGGATTTTTCACTCAAGGAGAGGCTTTTGGAGCTTTGATTTCTCAAGCTAGCATTTATAACTCTTATGTAAGTGGATGATTGTTATTGATTATATGTAAATTGATAAGCCCTTTTACCTGTCATGCTTTTTCATTTCTGATCTGGTTGATTGCTCAGTCTACAATTCCATTTCCTGTTTAAAGGTTTATTCATGTAAATGCTTGTAGCTTGTGGGTGGAATTAGTATTTCATGTGTAATGTTTATGGCTTATTGCGATGTGTTGGATCCCTCGTTTATCTAACTTGCATGATTCAGTTCTGTATTAGCTTGTGGATGTTTATTTCCTCCTTGCTGATGAAGTTTTTTAAACAAAAACCCTAAAAACCTATTTTACTTAATTTTATTTTATGAGAATGTGTTGGCTTGTTCTTTAGTAGTCTGAGAACAATTTCTGGCACTAACATCTTTGGCGCCGTTGCCGGGGATGAAGCTAAAGTATATCTTCCCTGGGATATCATTATTCATCTAATTTTGAGAGGTGAACAAAGTCAGCGAATCTTTTAGACTACATTTTTTTTCCAGTGACTCCACGATTAAAGATTATACTTCAAGGAGAATTTTGTTGACAGAAAATTGAAGAAGCCAAATGGAAAGACTGGGTATCAGCTTGTTACTTTCCTCCATGAGGTTTTGTTCTTATTCATCAGTTCCTTCCCATCTTTCCCATTGCATGTCAAAAGAATTAGTTTTTGTTTTGTCTATTCCAATGATCATAAACCTTCAAGTTCATATCCCTCTTTGGAAGAAGAAAGTTTTCCTGCTTCTTGTTTTATTGATGTTGATCCTATTCCTTCATTTGAAATACATGTGCAACATGATATACATATATCCATATCTCTTGAACTTGATTATTCGGGTCATCTTGTAGAGAATAAAGCTGATCTATTACCTTCTACCATCACTGCTGAAACTTGTGAACAACTTGTTGAACCTCATTTTCAACTCACATATTTTCAGTCTAAACTCAGACAGAAGATGTTTAAACCTCTTAGGCTGCCATCTCTCTTACATCCTTACCCTTCCTACTTTGTTGAATATCTTTCCCATTTTACTAGAAAAGACCATATTACATCAGAGAAGCATTTAGGATCTTTTCATAATTTCATTGATAATTTTGAAATCATGCATGAGGATGTTGTCATGAGGTTATTTTTGAAATCCTTTGCTGGAGATGCTGGGTTTTGGTTCCGAAATTTAAAAGCTGATTCAATTGGATCATGGGAAGAGTTACATAATTTATTTTTAAAATATTGGGGTAAGAATAAATCTTATGATCAATTTATTTCCAAATTTTATAGTTTGAAAAGGGAGAATGATGAGCCAATTACTAAATTTAATTGGAGGTTTCAAAGTTTTTATATCAGTATGATTACGGAGATGACACCTTTGGAAAAAATTGCTATGGTATATTATGTTATGGCTCAACATTCAGATCTTGTCTTTTCCCTGTTAGAAAGGAAATCATCATCTTTAAGACAATTGTTTGAGGATGCAAAAGGAGTGGAGGAGAACATCCGAGCTTGCAAAATGCTTCGAGATCAGGCTCATGTTGAAGATATACACGTTTATGAACATGAGGAAGAAGGTAGGTATCATTCAGATTTAAGACAATTTTCTTCATCATTTTCACATTTTCATTTAAACAAGGATATAAATGATGCTTGTGTTGATTCTTCATATCAGTTTGATGACTTTTTTTATGATAATATACTTTCAATGGATTATAGTAGAAATTTCCTAGTTCCTGCTATGAGATTATCATGTTATGAAGAAGAAGTTGTTGCTCTTCAACCTCTTACTATTGATATAAGAAATAAGTTGCCATTCTTGACTTATGGTCACTTTCAGAATTTTATTTGTTCAAGTTTTGATCAAGGGTTTTATTTAAAGGTTGAGAAGCAATTTGAAAAGCCCTTGGTTTCCATTCTTGATCCAAAGTTTAAAAGGAACAGCAATGGAGAGGAAGAGAATGCTTCACTTTATGATGAATATAATGAAGACATTGAAGTTTTTAATCGGAAATTTCATGATCCCGTGGCTTCTTGGATAGAGTTGTATTTTTCAAAGGTTTCTAATGCTCCATCTTTTGGCATAATTCCTATTTCTAGTCATAAGTATCAGCTGCCTACAGACTCTTTATTGCATTTATCACATCTTTTGTGGGTTTTCTCAAACAGTAGCATGCATGGAATTATGATTCTCAGTCAAATGGTTTCTTGGCTTCACTAGAAGTATGATTACACTTGATTGGGTTTTTTCCTCCGATTAGAAGTAGGAGTAAATAATAGAATAATCTCGCTATACGAGCATGTAGATTCTTTTCAGTATGCTGGTTTGTAGTAGTATTTTGTCATTTAAGAGATATGTGTTCAAAGTTTGAGAAAGTTGCAGAGATTTGGTAAATGACTCATCACCCAATGAATAAGGCACGAGGTCTACAGGTTCTTGAAGCCTCACAAGGAGGACTTCATCCTGCAGCAAGAGCCAGATGTTATAACTAGATCTTGTTCTTAGTTTATCTATTCTTTTTGTCCTGATTTTCAACTGTTGGTTTAAAATGATTTTATAATTTATGTTGATTTGTTAACAATCAATAATTTTTGTTAGATTTAATGCTTTTAATGGTTGAATTATTTCATTATTTTAGTTTTAAGGTTTGTCTTTTGAGCTTATTAGTTAATATGTATATCTTTAAGCTTTCAAAAACTTATAATAACATTTTATTCCAAGTTTGCTTTATAATCTAACCCTGATTTTGAGTCTTTGTCAAATATTTTCATGAGGAGATTCATGTAGCAGCTCTATTTTTCCTGTTTTTGTCATTATCATTGGGATCATATTACAAGGTGATGGAAATGAATTCTGGAAAACCAAAAGAGGTGTCCCAGATCGAGAGATATGAAGCTGTCTTTGAGACCCAAATTTTTAGAAATTCACCAAATTTCCCCAAATCCGGTTTGCTATTTTTGGGTTAATTGTCCTTAAATATTTTGAGTTATCATGTAACTAATTGATGTAACTGTTTCAAATTTCGACCTAGAACGAATTTATGGAACTACTTTACTTTTGTAATGATAAAAGGAAGACAAACATACAGTTTTGGGGTGGGATTTTTCACTTAAGGAGAGGCTTTTGGAGCTTTGATTTCTCAAGCTAGCATTTATAACTCTTATGTAAGTGGATGATTGTTATTGATTATATGTAAAATGATAAGCCCTTTTACCTGACATGCTTTTTCATTTCTGATCTAGTTGATTGCTCAGTCTACAATTTCATTTCCTATTTAAAGGTTTATTCATGTAAATGCTTGTAGCTTGTGGGTGGAATTAGTATTTCATGTATAATGTTTATGGCTTATTGGGATGTGTTTGATCCCCAGTTTATCTAACTTGCATGATTTATTTTTGTATTATCTTGTGGATGTTTATTTCCTCCTTGATGATGAAATTTTTAAAACCAAAACCCTAAAAACGTATTTTACTTAATTTTATTTTATGAGAATGTGTTGGCTTGTTCTTTAGTAGTCTAAGAACAATTTCTGGCACTAACACTATCTAAGTGTGAATAGGAAGATACCAAATTCTCTCAAACCACCATCGCATAATCCTTTGCACACAAGGGAATACACCTAGCCTCATGTATTAAAATCCATAATTGATGGTTGCACCCATTTATGAATGATGGGACTTGCCTTTTGATAGTTTGATCCACCCCCAAGCCCATGAAGAAACACTTGGTTTCAACCTTGAGGGATCGATGTGACTCAAATGTCCTTAGGGAATCCAACATAGAGACACTTGTTGGACCCCATTAATGATCAAATTCCTAATTGTTAGACGATACATTGTATTTGCAAAGAGATCTGCTTCTCGATTGTTTTCATGTTTCACATGAAATATTTGAATATTAGGGATTTATTTGAGAAGCTTATTGATTCTCTTTTGCATCCTATCAACTAACTTGTTGTCAAGATCATTTTTTCCTAGTTTGAGAAAGGATTAATAAATAATATTCCATAATTACAATCAATTGGATTCCATGGTGGACAACATTCACAATACCTTGATAAAGAGCAAAGCACTCTACTTGATTATCAGTGGCCATTCCTAAACCCCATTCTAAAGTTAACATTGTGTGTCCTCCAGGATCCAAAAAGACCCCACCCACTCCCTCCTCGGGCCTTGGAGTCCATTAGAGGAATCATTGACATTGATAATACCACTTTAATTAAAGTGTGCCTTAGATCCACTTTCTATAGATTCTTGGGTAAATGTTATGAACAAACTAGTGGTGTTGTTCGCTTCAACCATGTCTTCTATTGTGGATAATATATTTATGGAGTTCTTTGAAACTAAGGCATTGAATTATTATCCCACCAAACCCAAGTTAAGGAAGAGATACATTGACAATACCAACATGATCTGGCTCTATTAGTAAGGAAGAACTAGATATATTTGTTCAACACTTAAATAGCTAATCTGAGCATTGAGCATATCTAGTTCACCATGAAAATTGAGGAGAATTCTAGTATCCCATTCCTAGATGTTATGATAACCAAGAACATGGATGGAAACTTATCCCATCAAGTGTCCAAAAAAAAACCCACACTTAACAATACCTCCATGCTAAATCCCATCATCACCCTTATTCAAAATTAGATTTCGTCATCACTGGCCACAAGAGCCATCAGATTCTTGGACAAAAATCACCTTGATTAATAACATGAACATCTAATTTAGGTGTTCATAAGGAATGGGTATAGGGAATCTTAGATCAAGACTATCATTCGAAAAGCATATTCTAGAACTAGAAGAAGAGATAAGGAAGACAATCCTAAGATTGTCCTCTCATTTATCCAAGGTGTTACCGATAATATATCTAGAATTATTAGAAAGAAGAATATTAATACACCTTTCAAACCTTTGAACACCATTAAAGGGTTGTTGAAACATGTTAAGTATCCTATCGATCCTTGTCAATCCAAGGGTGTCTATAAGATACCCTTCTCTCGTGGGAATTCTTACATTGGAGAAACTAGTCATTCCTTTCAAGAAATAATCAAGTAACATGAAGTTGTCATAAGGATTAATCAAGTAAAATCCTTTGCTCATGATGAGCACTCCCTCAATACCAAACACCTATTATGCCTCGAGGACATAAATCCTATTTCCAAAGAAGGTAAATACTCAAAACACAAGTTGAGAGAAGTCATTGAAATCATAAAGAATCCTCATAATCTAAATAGAGATGGTGGTTGGGAGATTAGTAGTTAGTGGATCCCCTTGCTTTGTGAAAGAATTATCCATTACTTATTTTCCCCTTATCGTTCCTTCTTCTTTGTTCATTCGTTTCTCTTCTTCTTTTTTCCCCTCAGCTTTTGGTTTATTAATATTTTCCTTTGTGTTTCTTCCCTATATTTTTTGTTTCTTTTAGTCCCTTCTTACTTTACTTGGTTGGTTTGTTTGTTTCCTAAAGTTTACTTGGTGTTTTGGCTTCTTTGTTTCCCTTAATTTTCCTTACCCTTGTTCTTTGGTTTCTTTTACTTTTCATTTTGTTATTTCCCTCCTTTGGGGTTCTCTTTTGCTTCTTTAATTATTTTGTTTTGGCTCTTTCATCTATAGTTTTGTTCTTATTGTTGGAATATTGGACAATATTGAGGTTTGACAGTCTTGTTGTATTGGTTTTTTACCCGTTACTTATGTGCTTCGTTCATTGTAAGCGCATCTCTATGATGTTCATCTAGATGTTATAGATGCAACAAACGTTCCTCTATATTAGAAGTATCATGTAGAACATGAATTTCTATTTTTAGGGATGGTATCTCGCATTCCACTGGTGTGACTGCTTCCATCCCATGAACGAGATGGAAGGGTAAAAACCCCATGGCATTATTAACATTATTTCAATACGCCCAAAGTGCAGGATACAACGTGGTATTCTAGTTTGATCTGCTCGCATTGATAGTTTGCTTGAAAATGGTATTCAATTTTTTGTTAATGGCTTCTACTTGCCCATTCGCTTGTGGGTAAAACGAAGGTGAGTGGTCTTTCCTAAAACCAAGCATAGTAGTCAACTCTGTCATCATCTTGTTCTAAAAGTGACTGCCATGGTTAGTGACAATATTCTTTGGGATACCAAACCTCACGATGATTGGATTGAATACGAAGTATGTTTTCATCTCACCATCGGATTTAAAGGTAGGCATTACCTCTACCCACTTTGTAAAGTAGTCTACAACAACAATGATATACTTATCCCCCTCAGACGATATTGGGTTGTAAGTCATGAAATACACCTCCCACTTAGTGAAGGGGCCAACCACGATGATGGTAAAGAGAGGAGCAAGATGTGACCACATATTCCTGGTATACAGTTGGCACAAATGGCAACGTTTCACATATTCTACGCAATCTTTAAATATGGTAGGCTAGAAATAACCAACACATAAGATCTTTTGGGCCATTACTAACCCAGATAAATGACCCACTCATGCTCCACCATGAGAATCATTCAGGACAAACTTGACCTCCTCATGGGTAAGGCATCGACGTAAAATGGAATCTACCCCTCTTATATACAATGTATCTTCGATAATAAGGTTGTTTTCAACGCTCAACTTTAACTTTCATCAATATTCCTAGGAGAAGGTCATGAGACACTTCAAAGTCTACCAGGATATCTCTGTACCAAGGGTCAGAGGTTGATATTAAGAAAATGTGTTCATTGGGTAATGGGTCATGTTCTATCACTATGCTTTCATCACTTGGGAGCTTTGATATAAGCTCCACGGAAACTAGGGACTTTTTGACTTGGCAGACTAGAAATCTAAGTCAAACTCCTGGATATGACTATCCACTTATTAAACTTTCCCCTGATTATTCATCAGGATAAGACATACTAAAATGAACTCACGCCCACAATGACAGTAGTTGTTCTTAGCAAAATGTAGTGTCTCATCCTTTGAATGACATAAACTGCCGCTAAAGCTAGCTTCTCAACGTGCGAATACCTATTATCAGGACAAGACAAACCATGTCTAAGGTAGTATATGACATGTTCTTGGAACTTGTCATCCTCCTAAACTAGCACTACACCAATCGTAGACTCAGATGCATCCAAATAGAATATAAATTCCTTCATGTAGTCTAGCAGACGGAAGAGAGGAGATGATAAGAGTGCTTTCTTTAGTGCCTCAAAGGATTGGTGCACGGATTCATCCCATAGAAATGGGGTGTATTTCTTGATAAAGTGCATGAATCCCTAATTATAGCTGATTTTACCACACATGGTAAATCACACTCTGATTTTACCACACATGGTAAATCACACTCTTATGGCCTTCCCTGTCCCTATGCAGACTCCTTAGACCCCATGGACTATTTTTGTTCCTTTGATGTTTCCTAGATCATCCCTAGAAACATGCGAAAATTGCCATACGCGACTTTTAAACCCTTTCTCTCACGTATATATGCGGGTTTGACCCCTAAAACCGCATACATTGGGATGTGTGCAAAAGGCCAAATTCTTTTGGAGTTTTCCTTGATGTGGATCCGACTCACTTGTCTCTTGGCCTCCCCAGAGGAGTCGCCAATTTTGTTACGGAGATAAATTCCTATGGCTTGGGGTACAACAACAGACAGCTTAACTCCATAAATCAATCCTTTACTATATGCAAGAGAAACCAAACAACTAACACTAAAGGATCTCGATTCGTACCTTATTCCGGACGGTTGGTGTAGATCCCCCTTGAGCTTTCCAACTTCAGCTTGAATTGATAAATTGCTTCCTCAACAATTAATAAACAAGACAAGCATACTATATATAATTGTGTTAGCTATACTCTAGCATATATAATCAATAACATATAAGGATTTGAAATCATCCATGGATAAAATATTCATTCAAACACACATTATTGGACAGGAAAAAATATTTCTATTGATATAAAATCAGAGATTACAATGGATACAACCTTTGTCGGCATGTCTGCAAATCAGAGAAACCGAGTACCCCACTTGGGCCTCCACCACTTCAATTCTCCATCTCTCGATAGCAAGCTTACAAGCAAAAGATAAGCTTAGGAAGAACACAACACAAACCGCTACGAGTACATGTCCTACTATGTGAATAGAGGTGTCGAGGTCGAACATAGTAGTCCATCGTCTGATTACCGGTCATTGATGTAGAAGACCTTCCAAATTGGTGGCATCTCATATATGCTACCTCCTTGATCGTGCCAGTGTTCATGAGATTTCAGCTCTCATGACTTGATTCCAGTAGATGTCATATATTTCCAGCCATTATGGAGATCTTAATCCATTGTATATCTTCAGTCTTCATGGAGATCATGATCCTTTGTCATGGAGATTCTCCATGACAAAGGATCATGAATCGAGATTCTGATCTATGTATATTGTACGTGGCGATGACCACATATGTCATATTGTATCATGCCTATTCATGTCCATTGTACTCTTATGTATCCGGGATTGCTATATGTATTCATAGTTATATGCAAAGTTGTATCACTGTATAGTGTTGATTGAGTGGTTGGTTCTTCCACTAGGCTCTTCATCACTTCATTTCTGGGATGGACTTATAATGTATTTCGACCATCGTATGACCCCTCTGACCTCACACATTAGGGGGCATCTGTTATAATTTATTTTACCACACATGGTAAATCACACTCTTATGGCCTTCCCTGTCCCTATGCAGACTCCTTAGACCCCATGGACTATTTCTGTTCCTTTGATGTTTCCTAGATCATCCCTAAAAACATGAAAAAATTTCCATACGCGACTTTTAAACCCTTTCTCACATATATACGTGGGTTTGAACCCTAAAACCACGTACATCAGGATGTGTGCAAAAGGTCAAATTCTTTTGGAGTTTTCCTTGATGTGGATCCGACTCACTTGTCTCCTGGCCTTCCATATGCCTTGAGATTGCTCGAATTCGACCTTTCATTACCCTATTATGAGCTATATAAGGAACCCTTTGGGTACATTGAAGGCATATGAGAAATTAAGAGCAAGATAACTACAGTCCATTATTGCCGGAACTTGTGCTTGAGTATACTCCCCTTTGTCCCTTGGAGCACTTTTGTGTTCTTCCCAAGCTTATCTTTTGCTTGTGAGCTTGCTATTGAGAGATGGAGGATTGAAGTGGTTGAGGCTCAAGTGGGGGACTCGATTTCTCCGATTCGGAGATGTGTCGACAGAGGTTGTATCCATTGTAATCTCTGATTTTATATCAATAGAAATATCTTTTCTTGTCCAATAATGTGTGTTTGAATGAATATTTTATCCATGGATGATTTCAAATGCTTATATGTTATTGAGTATATATGCTAGAGTAGAGCTAACAAAATTATATATAGTATACTTGTCTTGTTTATTGAATGTTTAGGAAACAATTCATCAATTCAAGCTGAAGTTGAAAAGCTCAACGAGGATCTACACCAACCGTCCGGAATAAAGTACGAATTGAGATCCTTAGTGTTAGTTGTTTGGTTTCTCTTGCATATAGGAAAGGATTGATTTATGGAGTTAAGCTGTCTGTTGTGGTACCCCGAGCCATAGGAATTTCTCTCCGTAACACCCTTGGTTATCTTGGCATAATTGACAATAAAATGTCAAAGAAAGTTGGAATTTCCTTGTAGAATTTGTAGTTGTCTAATGGTTCGAGGAGGAGGCAGATTAACAATCGCCTCGACTTTCAATGGATTGACCCTTATACACTTGTTAGAGACTATGAAGGATAGAATTTGCCTTGATTCAATAAAGAATATGCACTTATGGGGATTTAAGTGAATCTTGTAGTGCCTGCATCTTTCGAAAATTAAATGAAGATGATCCAGATGATCCTTCCTCTTTCAAGAATGGGTCAGAAGATCATCTAGGTAGGGCTCAAAAATGTGCTTGATATCATCAAAAGAGAAATCCATAACTTGTTGAAAGGTCACCTCGGTAGTTTTTAAGAAAAAAGGAATATTTTTGTACACGAACATACCCCAGGGGTAGATAAAGGCATTTTTATGGTGGTCCTTGGGTTTAATCTGGATCTCGTTATATCCCAAGAAGCAATCCATAAACTAAAACACTTCACTACCTACACATGTATCACTAATATGATCTATGAATGGTGTGGGGTAGTCCTTAGGACATGCCTTGTTCAAATCCCTGAAGTTGGTACAAACACGTATGGTCCCTTGTTTCTTATCGACCAAAATGAGATTGGTACCCATTTTGTAAAAGAGATAAGGTATATGAAACTGACCTTCAATAGTTTTTCCACTTCAGCCTTGATGGCTGTCACTTTTCGTGGATTCACAGGTCGAATATTTTGCCGAATGGGTTTAAAATTAGGGTAAGTTATAATCTCATGCTCTACAATGGATGGGTCAATTCCTGGTATCTCCTCGTAAGACCAGGAAAAGATGTCGTGGAACTCCTTAAATAAGGCAGTATAAATGGCAATTTTTTCTGGTGAAGAATTTGCTCCAATATAGGAATTCTCCATGACATCAGGTTTTGTGGAGATATTGATCGATATGGTGGTAGAAATATTTTCCATATTCCCATCAGCAAACACTACTTCCTTAGGAAAAGGGTTCATAGGTTGATCAATACCTTCAGTTAGTCTCACGTGAAACTTAGATTTTTCAATCCTGCTCAGATCTGATAGAAAGTAGGACTTGTGATGTAACTCTTCACAAAATTTCTTTGGTCCTATCATTTCCTCTAGAATGGATTCATCGGATGGTAAAACCATATCTAATCAATCATACAAATAGGTTGAGTTCAGTACCAATGTGGGAAATTAGGTTTCATCTAACTCCTTCGAGATGGAAGGAGTTGATATGGAATTAGCAGTAGCATCAAATATAGCTTGGTATGATACCTCTGCTGCTGATAGGGGCATATCATGATCTTCTTGCGAAGGGAGAACCCACGGGTGAGTTCCATCTACAATTGTACAAATTTTCTTCCCTAAAGTAGTCGTTCATAGGTAGTTTGTAGGAGCGGGCATATCAAAAGTGCCCATCAATGATGTATACATCTCGACTCTCAAACTCTCATTCGTTGGGCATGATTAATCAATCAATGATACATTAGACTCTGAAGTCTCCAAATGAAATTTCCGTGTAAATGAAATATGATCAACAATCACTAACTTTCCCTCATGAGGGAACATGAGGACACAAAAGAAGGATGATGGTGTTAGGGTACACATGGTACTCCCAAAGGACCGAACACCAAGAGCAACCACTTTACACAAATGAATCACAGATCAATACACCAATGTTTGTCATGTGGTTAAAACCCTCGAGAGGCAAACAGTCCACGGCCCCAGCCAAATAGCTACTTGGAGCAATTTATTATGCAAAAGAAAGAAAGTTACATGAGCTTCTCATAATCGATCAACTAGCCAAGGACCCTCTATGCTCTTTAAATAGAGATCATAGACCAATCAGGTGTTAAGCCACAGATCAATGGTAGGTATGATCTAAGAGAAGTTGAATCGTTGGATTACTATATGTCTAGAACATATCGCAACCGTCGGATTAAAATATTTACAAATGCATACTAATGCATACTAAAGAAACACACTTTTACCTAACGGATATATTACACAAGTTGATCTTAACTAACTCCTAAGTGTCTAAATATCCTAACATCCCCCCTTAAGAACAAATTGGGATAGGATTGAAGGATTTACAAAAGTGACACTATTAGGAGAAGGAAGGAGGCATTAGAGCCTATCCCCCCTTAAGGACACATTCATGAACTCCTTATAACATATACCGAAGTTTAGAAAACTTCACTTCTGTAAAAGGCTTGGTGAAGATGTCTACAACTTGATCATCTGTAGGGCAATAGAGAACTTCAATAACACTATCATGAACAAGATTTCTGATGAAGTGCATGTGTAGCTCAATGTGTTTGCTGCATTGATGTAGAAATGGATATTTGGAAAGATTGATGGCACTTTGATTGTCGCACCAAAGTGGAGTAGGCTGCTGCTACTTGAATCCAAACTCTGAAAGGATCTGTCGAAGCCATAAAACTTCAAGACTGGCATTAACTGCGGCTCGATATTCTGCTTCTGCTGAAGAAAGAGCAAGTGCTTGTTGTTTCTTACAAGCCCAAGTGATAGGTCCATATCCTAGACTGAAAACATAACCTGCAGTAGAATTTCGATCATCAGGATCACCGACCCAATTTGAATCAGTGAAACCAACCAAAAAAGCTTTCCCCCTTGTACTGTAATGAATCCCAAACTGAATTGTACCCTGAATATATCGAAGTATTCTTTTTGCTGCTTTCCAGTGAATTTCATGAGGAGTTTGCATATAACGGGCAACATGACCAACGGCAAAGGAAAGGTTAAGATGAGAATGAGTCAAGTATAAAATACTACCAACAAGCTGACGATACAAGGTGGCATCTACTTCAGGGGAAGTACAAGTGGCAGAAAGTTTGACTCTAGATTGGAAGGGAGAAGGGGCTGGTTTACAATCTTCCATGTGGAAGCGATGAAGAAGGTCACAAGCATACTTAGACTGGGAAAGAAAGATTCCTTCTTTGGTTTGTAAGACTTGGAGACCAAGAAAATAATGCAAATGTCCTAAGTCTGACATTTCAAAATTTTGCTTAAGATTGGATTTCACATGGGTTATAAGTTTAGGGTCACTACCAATAAGGATAAGATCATCAACATAAAGAACAAGTATGATGAGATGGTTTCCTACTTTCTTGGTATAGACATTGGGGTCATAATGGCATCTAGAAAAACCAGTGTCAAGGAGAAAGCTATCCATTTTGGCATACCAAGCTCTAGGAGCTTGCTTAAGGCCATATAAGGATTTATTAAGGAGACAGACAAGGCTAGAGTTATCCTGAACATATCCATGAGATTTTTCCATGTAAATTTCCTCCTGTAAATCACCATGTAAGAAGGCAGACTTGACATCCATTTGATGGACTTCCCATTTATGTGAGGCTGCAAGGGAAAGAACAAGGTGGATGGAGTTCATTTTTGCTACAGGGGCAAAGGTTTCATTGTAGTCAATCCATTCAACTTGGAAAAAACCTTTGGCAACTAACCTTGCATTAAGTCTTTCAACACTTCCATCTGATGCATACTTAGTCCTGTAGACCCATTTACATCTGACAAGTTTTCTTCCTTTTGGAAGAGGAACAAGATCCCAAGTATCGTTCGCCATTAAGGAACGATATTCTTCATCCATAGCTGCATCCCAATTTGGATTTCCTGAAGCTTCTGCAAAAGTTTCTGGATCATGATTCTCAGAAACTTGAGCCAAAAGAGAAGAGGCTCGCTGAAACTGAGAACGTGTTCGACGTTGATCTCTAGGATCACCGGCAAGATCACTAGCTGCTTCACATGTTGAACGGACCCATCAAGGAAGTATTGGTGCTGGTGCAACTGGAGGAACATGAGTAGGTGGAGGTGGATTTTCATCCTCACTGTCATCATCAGAAACTGGAGTTGGAAACCTGTCAAAGAAGCTGGAAGAAGAAGAAGAAGGCACAATCGCCGAATCAGGCTCACAGGCCAAAGATGGCACACCCACCAAGTCAGGCTCGCAGGCCAAGATATTTTCATCAAATTCAACATCTCTTCTAATGATTATATCATGAGAATGTGGCTGAATAAGTCTATAACCTTTTACATCTTCAGAATATCCAACAAATATGAACTTTTCATTTTTAGGCTGCAATGCTTTCCGTTTTTCATCTGGAATGTGAGTCCATGCTTCACAACCAAACACACGAAAGTGACTTACATCTGGTTTAATTTTACTCCATGCTTCTTTCGGTGTTATACCTTGTAAAACTTTAATGGGTGTGCGATTAACTATGTAATTTGCACAATTTATGGCCTCAGCCCAATATTGAAAACTTAGTCTGATCCGACGGATTATTCCTCTGTAAAGATCCAATATGGTACATGGTTCATAAAAGCCACGCGTGAAAAAAATCGAACAGCAGATACACCAAGAAGCCGCACAGATTGGAGGTGGGAAGAGCATCTTCTTCCGCAATGGCGGGCGGCCAACCGCTAATTTATCCGCGGGGTAACCGGGAAGCTTTTCCCCTTCCGCAATGGTGGGGCTCGGAAGCCTTTCCTCTTCCGTAACGTTGGGGATCGGAAGCATTTCCCTTTCCACAACATCGAGGCCCAGAAGCATTTCCTCTTCTGCAACGGCGGGGATCACAAAGACTTCTCCCTTCCGTAACGGCGGAAGCTTAACGAACGTTCGAACGGATTGGAAGCCGGAGCGATAAAAGATATTTTTGCTTCTGCAACGTCGGAGCTCACAAGAGTTTTTTCCTTCTGCAACGGTGAAAACTTAAGGGACGGATCGGAAGTCGGAGCAGAATGGGAGCCGCAATGGTGGAGATATAAAGGATCGGAAGTCAGAGCGAAACGGGAGCCGCAACGACAAAGATATAAAGGCTTTCGGGAGCCGCAACGTCAGAAGCCCCAGACTTACGGAGCGACGCACACAGCGATGCGAGGTTTGAAAATTCAAATCGGGAGACTTTGCCATCCGCCGTCTGCAACTGCGAAAACCAAAGCAACAAAACTTCCGACTCAGAAACCAATGACCACCGATTGAGATAGAGTTCACTCTTCCACAATAATGGAAGCTCAGATGACTAAAACTTCCAGAAATTTAGTTCGCATGGTTCCATTCTGATCCTTGGCATGGCGGGAATATCCCTCATGCGGAACATTGATGTGGCTGGATATTTCATCATGTGTACAGCTTCTTTGTAACGGTTTGGTAAATATTTTCTTGGCAGTTATGCCATAGTTGGGATAACACCAAAAGGCATATGAACGGCCTATTTGTAACGTTACGAGAATATGGAACGGTTGGTTATGATGAACGATTTGGCATTTGGTAGGAGGATGCGGAACAGACTCTTTGGTAACGTTTTGGCGAGTCAAACCGGTGACGATTCCTCCCACTGAACGCTTCAATAGCTCGATTCTAGCCACGATATAAGGGTTCTAGCCTAGTTTAGCCAGGGGGGGATTCCAGTTTTTCAGCCAGTACGGGAGAAAAAAAAAGTTTGCTGTAAAATTATTCCAGATGCTATTAGTATAAAGTTGACCATTCTCTGTTACATGTGGGATTCTTTGCCTTTTGAAGACCCGATTGTAATTTCCAGAGAGGAGTCTTGAAGACTTTCTGTTTAGCCTTCTGTTTACAGTTTTCTGTAGTTAATTTTGACAGAGACAAAAGATAGTAGGAGAGTTTTGCTGCAATTTATCCAGAGTGCTATTTGTATTTAGAAGTCGACCATTTCTCTGTTATAGTTTGGCTTCTTTATATTTTGAAGTCCAAGTTGTAAGTTCCATAGTGGAGGTCTTGAAGACTTCCTGTCCAGCATTATGTTTCTGCAAATGCTGAAGTTGATGCCAAAACCATTTTGTACCATTTAAAGCCATTAATTGGATCGATACCCATTGGAGAGGGACCCGGAGACGTAGCCCAGTGAAGGGGGTGAACTCCGTTATCAACTTCTGTTTGTGACTCTGTTTCTGTGTTTTCTTCCTTGTATCTGTCTATCAGTATTGTGGTTTTCATTCCTATTCTAAGCATTTAATTTCTGTTAATGCTGTTCCATTAATTAACCTATTGCACGCATTCTTTTACAACAAACTTTTAATGCACTAAAGTTGAGGTCCGACGGATCATATTATGGTATCAGAGCTGGTTGGCTGTTGTGCAAGTTTGTGAATGCTTACCAGGTCCAGGTTAAAGGTTGGTGAAAGAGAATTAGTTAAAGGAGATCCTGAGATTGTCTCCAGGAGAACATTCTCAAGAACCATGTCTTCTCCACGAGGGGAAGAAGAAGGACATACCGAACGGGAAAAACCTATCATTTCTGAAACTGAGTTTCTGGAGGCTTTTATGAGCATGAAAGCCGTGATGGAAATTCTACTCGATGAGTGAGCAGAAAGGAAGAAGAAAGAAGAAGGATCTTCATCCAGAGATGCAGAAGTGAAGAAGGAAGAAAAGGGTAAAGGAGTAGGAGGTGATGGTGATCCTCCTGACACTAATCAGACTTTTTCTTTTTCTCATACTTCTCATTCGAATATGCCTTATTTTAAATTGGATGTAAAATTTGAATTACCTATTTATAATGGAGATGTAGATGCTGAAAAGTTAGACAATTGGATCAAGCAGCTTGAAGTATATTGCAGGGTCTAGGGCATTAATGATGACCCTTCCAGGATTCAATTGGCCACTTTGAGAATGAGTGGAATGGCTCTTACTTGGTGGGAGAGCAACATTCAGCAAGATCTTCGAAAGAATGGTAAAATTATTTTAGTTTGGAATGAATTCATTGAAGTATTAAGAAAGCAATTTTATCCTTTAGGTCATATGCAGCAATTAATAATGAGCTCGCAAATGTTTGGACAAGCTAAAGGACAAATCATTCAAGATTATACTCATGAATTCAGAAAGAAGGCTATTGCATTGAATGTTTCATTGGATACGCAAGAAACTCTTCTTAAATATATTGGTGGTATGCATTCTTATTTGCGACATACTTTGTTGATGTTTAACCCCAGTAATTTGGATGATGTATGTGTTCAAGCTACACATTTAGAAGCTAGGGGTAAGCATGATGATGATTCGCTTATGAAGAAGTCATCTAAATTTGACAACAAAGATAAAAGAAAAGATAAGGGAAAGGAAACAGCTACAATCATGAAAGAGGGTGAGAGACCCACATGCTCACATTGTCAGAAAGGGCATGATGTTTCAAAGTGCTGGAAACTTCATCCAGTATTAAAGCCAAAGTGGATGCGAAGAAATAAAAACAAAGATAAGGATAATCAAGCAACTACTGCAGCAATAATTCAAGACTTGGGATCTAATTCAGGGGATGAGACTAAGATCACAACAATAGGGATCCGAGGTAAAGATGAAGGTATATCTCTTTCCATTGTGGCAAGTTCAAGTTCTAATTCATGTGGAAGTACAAGTACAAATCTGCTATCTACTTCTATGCATGGTGATAAAAGAAGAAGTGAACTGTTTCATGTTCATGTCATTACAAATCATACAAAGGTTGATACATTGTTTGATAGTGGTTCTCAAGTGAATTTGATATCAGAAGAAGTGGTTGATCCGTAGGGCCTCAACTTTAGTGCATTAAAAGTTTGTTGTAAAATATTGCGTGCAACAGGTTACTTAAAGGAACAACATTAACAGAAATTAAATGCTCAGAACAAGAATGAAAAACAAGACTGATAAACAGATGCCAAGAAGAAAACACAGAACCAGAGTCACAAACAAAAGTTGATAATGGAGTTCACCCCCTCCACTGGGCTACGTCTCCGGGTCCCTCTCCAATTGGAACCAATCCAATTAATGGTTTTAAATGGTACAATTAGTTCTAGACTAATCGCAGAAACCAGACATTAAAGTAAAGTCTTCAAGACCTCCTCTCTGAAAGTTACAAAAACTGGACTTCAACAGACAAAAGAAGCCAAGTTATAACTGAGAATAGTCGACTTCAAAAGGAACAACAAAATGCTCTTTGAAGCTTCTCATCACAAAGAAAACGCTGCACTGTGCTCCTATCGAATTGAGTCCCCAACTGGTCGCCGACTTCCCCTATTTAAGCCTCCACTTCGCCATTACCAAGGAGGCCAAACATCAAAGAAAATGCGACCATTCGCCTGCCCACTCATACAACAGACTGTTCATCTCCTTATCATGTTACAATCATGAATCAAAGAAAACCGTCACCAATGCATCTATTCCCGAACCATGGCATTCCCACTGTGTACTACTGCCAAATCGTTTGAAATGTCCCCGCGCAAACGAATTGTGGAATTTTTTGGTCAACTGAGCTTTTGCTGTTGTGGAAGAGGACAAGCAATGGCTCCGACGAACTCCATCTCCATTAGCTGTCGGTTGGTTTTCGAGTCAGAAGCTTCAGTCATTTTGGTTTCCACAGTTGTGGGCGGGGGAAAGGTCTTGTGAGCTCCACCGTTGCGGCTCTCGAATCGCTTCGCCTTCCGATCCGTCTGAATTTCCGCTGAGCTTCCCCGTTGCAGCTGCCGGAAGCCTTTATACTTCCTCCGTTGTGGCTACCGGAAGCCTTTATACTTCTTCCGTTGCGGCTGCCGGAAGCCTTTATACTTCCGATCCTTCTATCTTCGTCGTTGCGGAAGTGAAATAACTCCAGCTTCTGAACGTCTTTAAGTTTCTGCCGTTGCGGAAGGGAATGTCTTTCGATCCCCGATGTTTGCGGAAGGAGAAAGGCTTGCGAGCCTCACTGTTGCGGAAGGGGAAAAGTTTCCGATTCCCGATCTGCGGAAGGAAATCTCTTCCGATCTATGTATTTTTGCCGTCCATTTTTTTCCCTCCGTCATTTCAGAACCATGTACCATATTGGATCTTTAAAGAGGAATAATCCGCCGGATCAATCCTCCCCATTGGAGAGATTTTGGACCACCAAAAGCTTGAATTATTCTGCGAGTAAGTGAGGGTAAAGTTCCCTCACTTTACCAATCTCCATCCATCTTGCTTTGCTAGGATGCATTCCTTTCAGCCCCACTTGAAGGTACTCAGCATTCCCCCTTCGTGAAGTTCTTACATTTCTGTCAAGAATGACATCATCCTGCAACTCTCTCATATATTCAGGTGCCAAATCATCGATTGAAGGAATCTATATGTTAATTTCCTCATCCATGATCATAGGAGGCTCATACAATTTAAGATTCTCAACATTGACAACTGAATAAATTTGCATGTATGGAGATAAATTCAAGCGAAAAGAATTAGTACCGATCTTTTCCAAGATCTCAAAAGGACCATACCTGATAGGCTTAAGCTTTTTACCTTCACCTTTCATCCTTTCTTTGGTGATATGTAACCAAACTCGGTCACCAACCTGAAACTGATGATCAATTCGATGCTTGTCATGCCTGGCTCTTCTCCAACTATTCTTGAACTTCCTGTTGCACTGCTTGGATTCTCTGAATGAAATTTAAAGCTTTATCTGCATCATGATGTCCATCCACTGCATCTTTTCCAAAAGAGAAGTCCATCGGTGTTTTTGGCAGATAACCAAAACAAGTTTCAAAAGGAGATCTTTTCGTGGAAGAATGAACTGCATGATTGTAAGCATGCTGTATATACTGTAACTGCTCATCCCAAAGTTTAGGATGCTTACTACAATATCCCCTGAGTAGCTAAACCACTGTTCTGTTCACTACCTCTGTTTGCCCATCGGTCTGTGGATGAAAAGCTGTACTTTTCTTCAGTTTGGTATCCATAAGCTCCCATAAAGTTGACCAGAATTTTCCCAAGAACCGGGAATCTCGATCAGATACAATAGACATGGGTAGCCCAAAATGTACCCAGACATTTTGAAAGAATAAATGAGCTGTTTGTTCAGCAGTGATCTGCTTGTTACATGGCATTAAGATACACATTTTGCTGAACCTATCCACAACAACATATAGGTAATCATGCCCTTTTCTAGACATAGGTAGTCCCCCTACAAAGTTCATAGAAATACTTTCCCAAGGACGGGAAGAAACTGGAAGAGGAGTGTACAAACCCAATTTCCTATTGCTAGGCTTACTTGTTGCACACATAACACAACCCCTTATATATTTAGCTACAGTTTCTTGCATTTGAGGCCAATAACAATGATTCTGCAATACAAACAATGTTTTACTTACTCCAAAATGTCCTGCAATTAATGAACTATGTGCTTCTCGGATCACATGCACTCTTTCTTTCTCTGGAATACAGAGTTTACTGAGATGATACAAAAGATATTCATGCACAAAATAGTTCTCTTCCTGTTTACCATGTATTAGTGATGCATATACTTTCTTAAAATCTTTATCTTTTGCATACTGTTCAATATAACTTTCATATGTTAATGAACTGTTTTGAAGAATGATTGAAGCATTCATAGGTGGCCTTGATAACATGTCTGCTACTTTATTATGAATTCCATTTTTGTACTTAATTACAAGATGAAACTGTTGTAAGAATCCCATCCATCTTAAATGCTTACTTTGTTGTATTTTAGTTTGAGATTGTAAATATTGAAGTGGTTGATGATCAGTATGTATGACTGTCTCTTTTCCCATGATATAATGTTTCCACTTCTTCACACTCTGTACTAAAGCATACAATTCTTTGTCATAGGTCAGATAGTTACTTACCGCAGTAGAGAATGTTTCTGAATGGTAACAAGCTGGCTTCCTTCCTTGCATCAAAACTGCTCCCATGGCAAACCCGCTGGCATCGGTTTCGATCTCAAATGGCTGCTGCAAATATGGCAATGTCAGAACTGGTGCTGTGCTAATCTTTTCCTTCAAAGTGTCGAAGGATTTCTGATGCTTGCCTCCCCACTGGAAAATTTCTTTAATGCTTGTTAATGCATGTAATGGAGCAGCAATGGAAGAAAACCCAGAAATGAATTTCCTCCAATACTGAACTGCACCCAAAAAACTTCTGATTTCAGTAACGATGTTAGGCCGTGGCCAGTTTACAATGATAGCAACCTTGGCTGGGTCCATTCACAGGTGGCCTAGATATACTAAAGAAGTTTTAGCAAATTCACATTTGGACATTTTTACATAAAGCTTTTCCTTTCTCAGTACATCTAATTTTTTTTTCACATGTACAACATGCTCTTCCCAGGTGTTACTAAACACAAGGATATCATCTAGATATACAATTACAAAATCATCAATGAATGAACGAAAGACATCATTCATGACCCGCATGAAAGTAGCAGGAACGTTACATAGCCCGAAAGGCATTACAAGCCATTCATACAAATCCTGTTTCGTTTTAAAAGCTGTTTTCCAAGCATCATGCTCAACAACATGGATTTGATGATACCCACTACGCAGATCCAATTTTGTAAAATAAGTTGCATGTTTCAATTGATCAAGCAAATCATCAATACGAGGAAGAGGATACTTGTTTTTAATGGTGATTTTGTTAAGGGCCCTGTAGTTGATACACATCCTCCACGACCCATCCTTCTTCGGAACGAAGACTATGGGAGAGCCACAAGGAGAAGTGCTGGGTTGGATGACCCCCTTCTCAATCAGCTCCTAAAACTGCTTCTTGATCTCCTCATTCTACATTACAGACATCCGGTACATGGCTATGTTCGGGAGTGGCACATCCTGCTGCAAATGTATCTCATGCTGAATCTCTCTCTTCGGTGGTAACCCCTTCGGATCTTGAAACAAATCATCATACTCAGAAATAATTTCAATCAGTTCAGATTTCTGTTTAGGGTCACATCCTTCAAAAGATTTAGAGACTTCATCATTTTTCATCTTAACCATCATCAACACAAAATTCTTACTATCATTTATCAACCTCTTCATTTGTCGTGCAGAGACTATTGCTAGATTGGTTTTCATCTTATGTGCTCGTACAATATATTACATACCTTCTTTAAAAATATGATACTTATTCTGCTCTCTATAAAAGATTGCTTTCCGGTCATACAAATATGGACTCCCAAGTACAATCCCGCAAATGTCAAGTGGTACTGCATCCAATTCTACCTCATCCCTAAACTTTTCAGTAATTGCAAATTTTAATACACATTTCCTTGTTACTTGCAATCGTGTATCATTAGTAACCCAACCTAGAGGAGAGGGCTTTTCATGAGGCATAGTAACTAAATGCAACTTCTTAACCACTTCTTCTGATATCAGATTTACTTGTGAACCACTATCAAACAATGTATCAATATTTGTGTGATTTGCAATGACACGAACATGAAACAGTGCACTTCTATCTTTATCATTTTTCTTAGAAGTAGATGGTAGATTTGTACTTGCACTAGAACTTGATTGTGCATCAATGGAAAGTCGGATCCCAAGTCTTGAATAACGGTTGCAGTAGCTTTGGATTTTCCTTTATCGTTGTTTCCTCCGTAATTCTTTGGCCTTAACTCCAGATGAAGTTTCCAACACTTAGAGACATCATGTCCCTTCTGACAATGCGAACATGTAGGCTTTTCACCCTCTTTCTTAATAGTAGCCATCTTCTTTTTCCCCTTATCTTTACCTTTTGATTTGCTGTCAAATTTAAATGACTTCTTCACAAAAGTATCATTAGCATGCTTACCCCTGGCTTCTAAATGGGTAGCTTGAACACATACATCATCCAAATTACTGGGATTAAACATTAACAAAGTATGCTTCAAATAAGAATGCATGCCACCAAGGTACTTAAGAAGAGTTTCCTGTATATCTAATGAAACATTCAATGCAATAGCCCTCTTTCTAAATTCATGAGTATAGTCTTGAATGCTTTGTCCTTTAGCTTGTCTAAACATTTTCCAATTCATGGTTAATTGCTGCATGTGACCTAAAGGATAAAATTGATTTCTTAATACTTCGATGAATTCATTCCAAAC
>LPNX010157077.1:100305-182732 GCA_001517045.1 Pseudotsuga menziesii
TGGGGTTAGATCTTGGTTAGCTTACCTGAAAAGTCTACGTTTTCAAGTTTTCTCGTTGTTTTTTATTTGCGGTGATTGCACAAGGTGCACGACAAAGAGCATACGTATCCGAAAAGACAAGAAAACAAACTTTCCCTCACTATTTCTGATTTGCTGCGATCGTGCAAGGTGCATGGCAAAGAGCATAGATAGCCAAAGAAGTCAACAATCTGAGACTAAAAAAAAGATCTAATAAGAAGTCTGATAAAATATGAGAGATTTAAAAAAAAAACAAATCCATCATTGTAACTTTATACCTTTAGATTTGCCGAAATGGGTGTTTCTGGAACAAACAGAAATATTTTCGGTGAAACAAAAACTGTTTCCAAATGGAAACAGCACTCCGGACACAATGGAACAGCTCCCATAGGCAAAAAATGCACAAAAAATCTAGAACCAGAAACCCTTTCAAAGTTTCGGCAACACTGGTTCCAGATCTTGATCAAAACTGAAAGCGGCTCTTCATAAAATCTCTAATACCATGTTAGGGTACAAAGGGTACTTCCAAAGGACCGGACACCAAGAGAAACCACTTTACACAAATGAATCACAGATCAATACACCAATGTTTGTCACATGGTTAAAACTCTCGAGAGGGAAACAGTCCATGGCCCCAGCCAAATAGCTACTTGGAGCAATTTATTATGCAAAAGAAAGAAAGTTACATGAGCTTCTCATAATCGATCAACTAGCCAAGGACCCTCTATGCTTTTTAAATAGAGATCATAGACCAATCGGTTGTTAAGCCACGGATCAATGGTAGGTATGATCTAAGAGAAGTTGAACCGTCGGATTACTCTATGTCTAGAACATATCATAACCGTCGGATTAGAATATTTACAAATGCATACTAATGCATACTAAAGAAACACACTTTTACCTAACGGATATATTACACAAGTTGATCTTAACTAACTCCTAAGTGTCTAAATATCCTAACAGATG
The DNA here is from genome assembly GCA_001517045.1 of Pseudotsuga menziesii. Taxonomy (NCBI): domain Eukaryota; kingdom Viridiplantae; phylum Streptophyta; class Pinopsida; order Pinales; family Pinaceae; genus Pseudotsuga; species Pseudotsuga menziesii. The sequence continues at coordinate 101,290 of LPNX010157077.1, forward strand.
GAATAGCGCACATATCATAGGTCCAACTCCTCCCTAAGAGTAAGTTATAATCCAGAGGGGCGTCAACAACTTCGTTCAACTCAGTCCATTTTCCCTTCTATTTTTATATCAAAAGAAGGTAGGATATCGTGTGGGCAGAAAGATCTTCCATCGAAAGTGGTCAACAAAGTGTTAGACGGAACTAACTCAAGGGACCCCAGAGTTTTCCAACATGAAATAGACATTACACATGTGGATGCACCTTTATCTATCACGGTTCGTTTAATGGTTTTTCCACCATGGACTACATTAATCGAAAAGGCCACATGGTAAGGTAGGCATGGTTTGACATCACATGGGTTAAAATTAGCCATCAAGCTCGCAAATTCCATACAATCGATGGTCTCCAAAAGTGTATCTCGCTACAAAGGACAAGTTTGGAGCACTTCTAAGGATGACATCGCACAAGGCATTTGGTCTAGATATTCTATAATTGAGTAGTTGGGAGTGGCCCTCACGTTAGGATTTGAAATGTCTTTTTGAAAACACATTTCAGTATTTTCGGCATAGGATCAAACGATTTCTTAATCGAGAGTGGGGATGATGTTTTGGCAGTCTGTTTATCCTTCTACAAAGACTCGGGTTCATATTTTTTAGATCTGGTTTGTAGTAAGGTTTGTGATTGGACCATGTTTATATAATATTGATTAGCAAAGGAAATAGTTTCTATGCCCCCAACATTCTTTGGATCACTAGAAGTTACATTTTTTCCTTGCAGGAACTAGTCCTTGAGGACTGCAGCTTGTTGTTGTTTCAACAACTTATGTGCTTGATCCATTAAGGGGCATTTATAGGTCAGGTGATATTCATGGTATATCTTGCAAGGAAACTTAACGTTCTTCTTATATTCTTACCCCCCTCAACATTATTTGCAGGTTTTCATTTATTCTAACCTCCTTCACCCTTCTTACCCTTATTCTTTTTCCTACCGGACTGTTGAGTGCCCTTCTCGGTAGATTGCATAGTATAAACATTCGCATTATAAGGTGAGGGAGTTGAAGCATAAGCTGTATCCGCTGCAGATTGTTTCACTGGAAATTCATGTCTATTTGGCCAGTGATTCTACATTCGGTGACTCAACTGAACTCACCATGCCATTAGCATGTGGTCTAGGATTCAGTTTAGCAAATTATGTATTGGACCTTGGCACCTCAGGTATAATTTTGTATAGAATATCAGGTTGGGCATAAATCAAGTCTAGTTGCTAGGCCCTGAGTATGGATTCCTCCTACAAGGTCACTCTTGAAGTTGAAACATCCTTTGAAATATACAGGCATATCAAAAGTGCCCATCAATGATGTATACATCCCGAATCTCAAACTCTCATTCGTTGGGCATGATTAATCAATCAATGGTATGTTAGACTCTGAAGTATCCAAATGACATTTTTGTGTAAATGAAATTTGATCAACAATCACTAAATTTCCCTCACGAGGGAACATGAGGACACAGAAGATGAATGATGGAATAACGCACACAGCATAGGTCCAAATCCACCTCAAGAGTAAGTTATAATCCAGAGGGGCATCAAAAACTTCGTTCAATTGAGTCCATTTTCCCTTCCAGTTTTATATCAATAGAAGGTAGGATATCATGTGGGAAGAAAGATCTTCCATCGAAAGTGGCCAACAAAGTGTTAGACGGAACTAACTCAAGGGACCCTAGAGTTTTCCAACATGAAATAGACATTACACATGTGGATGCACCTTCATCTATCACGGTTCGTCCAATGGATTTTCCACCATGGACTACATCAATCGAAAAGGTCACATGGTAAGGTAGGCATGGTTTGACATCACATGGGTTAAAATTAGCCATCAAGCTCGTAGATTCCATACTATCGATGGTCTCCAAAAGTGCATCTCGCTACGAAGGATAACTTTGGAGCACTTCTAAGGATGACATCGCACAATGCGTTTGGGCCAGATATTCTACAATTGAGTAGTTGGAAGTGGCCCTCACGTTAGGATTGTGAAATGTATTTTTGAAAACACCTTTCAGTATTTTCGGCATAGGATCAACTGATTTCTCAATCGAGAGTGGGGATGGTGTTTTGGCAGTCTATTTATCCTTCTATGAAGACTCAGGTTCATATTTTTTGCATCTGTTTTGCAGTAAGGTTTGTGATTGGACCATGTTTATATAATATTGATTAGCATAGGCAGCAGTTTGCGTGCCCCCAACATTCTTTGGATCACTAGAAGTTACATTTTTTCCTTGCAGGAACCGATCCTTGAGGACTGCAGCTTGTTGCTATTTCAACAACTTATGTGCTTGATCCATTAAGGGGCATTGACAGGTTAGGTGATCTTCCTGGCATATCTTGCAAAGAAACTTAACCTTATTCTTATATTCTTACCCCACTCAACATTATTTACAGGTTTTTATTTATTATGACCTCCTTCACCCTTCTTACCCTTATTCTTTTTCCCACCGGACTATTGAGTGCCTTTCTTGGTAGATTGCACAGTATAAACATTTGCATTATGAGGTGAGTGAGTGGAAGCCTAAGATGCATCCGATGCAGATTATTTCACTGACACTTCATGTCTGTTTGGCCAGTGATTCTACATTCGGTGACTCAACTGAATTCACCATGCCATCAACATGTGGTCCAGGCTTTAGTTTAGCAAATTCTGTATTGAACCTTGGCGCCTCGAGTATAATTTCGTATAGAATACCAGGCTGGGCATAAATCAAGTTTAGTTGCTAGGCCCTGAGTATGGATTCCTCCTACGAGGTCACTCCTGAAGTTGAAACATCCTTCGAAATATACGACAATAGAGACTTCAAAAACCATTCCAACAGGAATTTGGGAGGAATATTACTTTTAATCAACCTCTTTCTTCTTCTCCACTCCTGAATATGGTTAGATATATGAGAAGCCTTATTTTTCCAAAACATCGCCAGAAGGTATGTACCAGCATCATACCATATAGGAAGTTGAAAATGATTCAGAAAAAATGGTTCCTAGGTCAAGAAAATTGTCATAGGTGGCATACGAGAGTTCGATGTACCATTTGGCCACAACACTAGTGAATTCTATAAAATAGCCTTATCCAAATTGAATCGTCGTTCAACGAGTTAGAGGAACACCACAAATAAAATAGTGTGACATGGTCACTTGGATCCTCTCCATTTTTTCCTTCAAACTTGGGAATGTCATAAGGTAATTTGATGGGGACCGGTGACCAAGTCGAATCGTGGCACACAGGGTCATTCATGAGTTTCGAAAGGTATGAAAAGTTTAACATTTCCAAAAAAGGTAATATAGACCTAGCTGGAGTTTGATATTGAGGATTTTGGGATGAGGAAGGTCCTGACCCACATTCCCAAAACGTTGGTTGGGGTTTCCCCCAACCACCCAATGTGAAGAAGTAGCAATGTTATAAAAGGGGTTCCATCCAAAGGCCAAAGGATTGCTGACCTGTGGAGTGTTATACTGTGTTCAGATGATACCAATTGAAGTTGAAGTCACATATCTGGGAACAACGATTCCTCTACTGAAAAGTGAGAAAGGATAGCTTTCAAAAGGTGCATCCAAAACTTGACTAGAGGTTTGAAACATGGAACCTGAAAACTTGGTTCTGGCTTTCAGATGACACACCTGCATAAGTAGGTGAGAGGCCTACATAAGGTGAGGATGTATAAATGTGTCCCCCAAATGACAAAAAACCTTGGAAAAAGGAAGTGGAACCACTAGGAACACTTTGAGTGTTTTGAAATGAAATATAAGAGGTAAAGGGTACACTAGGAATCCCAGTGACAACCATACTAGAAGGACCAACAATGTTTGTAGGTGCTGAGGGATTAACCACTCGACCACTCGGAGAAAATGGGGTTGAAAAGTTTAAAGACACCACTGACATGGTAGATACATTCAATCATGGTGCACTCATAGGTGAAGGAGATACTCCACTGGAAACCATGGATGAAGTGGGGGCAGACATATCCCCTGAACCTTATCCTAATTTAGACATGACAGAACCCAAAGATATACCAAATTTAGGTGAACCGAATGGACGAATTTGTATTAGCACATGATCTCTTAAGTTAGTAAGAGGTGAATTGTAGTTCCTTGCAAACTCTTCAACTTGCAAATCTTCAATTTCTACCAAAAGAGGATCAGTCTGAGTGTATCTAAGTTTAGGATCACCTGAAACGTCGCTGATACCAATTGGTTGAAATGAACCACTTTTTTTCAATCTATGCCTTCAAGGTGATGGTAGACGCTCCACTGTTATGAGTGAAGGAAGGATTTGCAACCTTTGATACATACGAGGAGGTTGGTATTCCACAGCTAAAAGTTTTATTAACACACCTAGAGATCAGAATAAATCACAGGAAGTTCAAAGAGCACACCACTAAAAACATTCCTAAGTATCACAAACCAAGGCAGGTAAAATATACACCTTCCAATGGAAAGTCTGGGATGATTAGGGCCCATAATAGACTAGTGAATATCGAATACCAATTACCTGGGGTCCCATGACAATTTTTTTGGGTGCAAGCATTTGAATCACCAACCTCCCTCCCAAATTGTTGTATGGGATTTCCTCCTAAGTATGCCCTAGGTACAGTGTAAATAACCTTCCACCATCACCTGTGAGAGAGCCCTAAGTTAGGATACTAAGGTTACCGAGTCTCCAAAAAGAGTCCAATGAAACAATCGATGGTTCGACCAATGTGCATGGGCAGGGTAGCTAATCCTGAAATCCAAATAGTATTGACATCGCACAGGGCCAAAGGGTGGTACTAAATGAATCCCCAACTGCACAACAGTCCTAGTGTATGGTCGAACTAAGTATTGGAGGGGTATGTCTGCAACCAAATCCTTCCACGACCTCGTGCTTAACTCCCATGTTAGAGGATATTTCTAGATAATCCTTTGTAAACTTGGATTTCCTAAAGACAAGTCACTATGTCTGAGTTTTAAACTATCGTGGATAGTCGTAGATCACCTAATCCTAGACCCTATCCTAAGCTAGTTGGTGTAGTCCCTAAAAAGAAAATGTTACTAGTTGATTTTAATTAATGGCATTCTTTTTAGGGTTGTTCTTACTCAGGGTAGTGGAAATGAAACTTGTGGTGTTATGACTCAACTAAAATAAAAAGTATAAATGGTGTAAAAATTTCAAATTACAATTGTCTTCCAAATTCCTTTTTTCCTTTTTCAAAACAAATGAAATTTACCTAAATGAACTTTGAAAACAAAAGACTTTTTTGCTTTTATTTTTTTTAAACAAATTAAAAAACAATCATACAATGAGCCTATCTAAGACTATCAATGAAACTAAATGTTTCGTTTTTGTTTTATTCTTTTAAAAATCGAAATACTAAATGCAACTTAATGCACCTACGTAATTCAGAACTATGAACATATGTAAATGCAAAAAACAATATTCAGATCTTACAATCACAACCTTGAAGACTCTGCAAAGTTGGGGAAAAAACCTACTTGGGATGAACTACTGAAGTTGGAAACGAAGTAGATAAAAATATTGGAAAAATCAATGAGTCAAGATAACTACTAAAGAAATCAGACACAGAAGAGTAGACCAGAGTACTGATAGAGATCAAAACACTCAGAACCACTCACACTTCAACCAATAATGACAAGAGGAAAGACCTAAACAAAATAATGCACATGCATTCAACCTAACCTACCCAAAATAAATATTTTAAAAACAAGTTAATTGTGATTTGCAACATACAACAGATCAGTAAATACCCAGGGCACAGTCCCAAAAGTAGTCAAATTCCAAAAATTGCTCAAAGAAGGAAAACCCTAGAGCTTTGGACACCGTCTTATAGGAACTCGTGATTGTTCTTTAGCAGAACCACGAGTCACTCACGACTGTTCTTAAGGAAACCGATGAGTTCAGTAAAGAAATCACAACTGTAAGTACATCAACCCGCGAGTGATTCCAAAAATTTTCAAAAAGAAAAATTAAAATAACAAGAACGCTAAATATCTAGAAATACTGACTGAAAATCAATGGTTGCAAACTATGAAAAGAAATAGAAAGAGAAAAAACTGGAAATAAAACCCAATTGAAGAAACCCAAACACAAACTAGACTCCCTAGTGGAGTTGCCAATTTTGTTGTGAGGGAAATATACCTTATGACTTGGGGTAAAAGGGTCACCAACATACTATGGATGTGACTTGAAGACATATGATTTAGAAACATATGTGAGAGAATAAGGATTAGTATAGCATGCACCAGATTCCAGACGGTCCTCCAAGATTTAACTCTCCTCCTCAAATTCTCCTTGGCCTTCTGACCTTCAATACCCACAACAAAGATGGATGTTTCTTCACAATATATTCTATTGTTATATAAAGAGACATGAACATATCACCATTTCATTCAGAAATAAATAACAATGTACATCATAACTCATAACAATAAAAGCATGTACTAAAACAAATGTGGAAGAAGGACACTCCATATTAATGAAGTTCAAGAAACATTACAACCCTGTCTAAGACAAGCTTCTTATGATAGACCAAGATCTGAGTCCTCCTTGCTCCTCTCTCCAATAGATTCCTCAGCTAGCATAACCTTTCTCTCAAATTTGCTTCCTGTTGCTGGCAACAACAGATCCCATCTTAGTTGCTAAAATGGGAGGCCCATTCATTTACTAAGATAACATTTAAGGTTATGTTTTTACTCGTGGGGTCTCACTTATCCCTAATGTAAGTATTATGTTTTGGATTTTAATAAATTTTGATAAAGCCTTTTTTTTTGGGGTTTTGTGGATTGCGAAAACAATCCTTTTAATTTTTTTCTTTTTTCTTTTTTGCAGCCCGCATTCCGCAATCTGCAATGCGGATAGCGAAAGTCCTTTTTTTGGAGGTTTTAAAAAATGTTTTCCCGCAATCCGCAACCCGCAAATGCAGATTGTGAATGTTGAAATTTCTTTGTTTTATTGTTTTGGCCTTTTTCGCAACCCAAAACTCGCAAATGTAGATTGCAGATGTCAAAGAATCTTTTCGTAAATAAAATATCATTTTGTTTGGTTCCTGATTTATGCAACACACAACACGGATTGCGGAAATTGGAAATCAAATAAGTAATAAAATTGTGAAATTGCCTCTCCGTAATTTTTCAACCCACGATGCGTGTTGCCTATTATGGAAGTTAACAAATCCCTTTTTATTACAAATATCATCACACTTTTCCGCAACCTGCAATGTGGATTACGGATTGCAGAAATCAAAAGTTGAGGAAATTTGTTAAAATTTACCTCCACATTTTGGTTTCTCGTTATAATCTCAACCATTGATCCTTTCGAAATCTATGGCGTAGATTTATTTCGTTGTTGGGATTGGCTTATTTAAATCATTTGAATTTACGAATTGTTCACCATTTTAACCTGAAATTTTTATTGCGCTTAAGATTTTACTGTGATTTTGTCACCGAGCCCACGAATCCTCCTATTTTCGAGCTATCCACGGATAAGTTTCTCAAATTTATGGATTTTAACCGACTAAATATTGTTACTTTTATCTCGAATAAATATTAATTATGGTATCTAAATTTGTATCAAAATTCGCTTCCCAATATGCAAACATGTCCAGAAACACAAGATCTAAGACCGATCTGAATGAGCAGAAGAGTAAGGACCCAATGCTAGCATCTTCTCTGACACAAGTGGATGAGTGTCGAAAACTTTCTACCTAGAATGGTCCATAATTTACTCTATTTTTGACAATGACAAATTTTATGCCATTACCCGTGACAAGCCAACTTTCATCAATATCGGTAAGTCCCAGATTCATTGTATTACTTCCAGACCTCCATTCATGCCTTTCATGGACCCAGTCAAGTGGGAAGTTGACTATGCAAACCCTAAAGAACGGTCTTTTGAGGACCACACGCAGACCCATTTAGCTTATTTATGCCGTGAGGTTTTAGAAAAAAGCATATGCTCTTAACACGCCCCAACAACTGTTGAATGCTCAATTCCTTGGCGTAGACATGACCTGGTTTAACTTTGAAGAAATGATAAAATCAGAAAACCCTGCAAAGTTCATCCCTAAAGCTAATCAATCCTATCCCATCTCTTGGTTTAGGAATTCATTGTCTCTGTTGGTGGAAATGCTATGCAGGTTGTACAAATTACCCTATTGTGTTGCGTTCAAAGATGAATGGGCTCCCATCGCTCATCATATATTGAAAACATGTGAATTGTTCGATTGGGCGCAAATTCTCTCAGCTGTCTTGAAGGAAGCAATTGATAAATATAAAAAATACCCGCCATCCAGGAATTCGGTATTCTACCTCTTAGGGTATGTAATGGACATGTTCTGCGCAACATCTCCATTCCCGGAAATGGGATGGAACTGGACCAGGATGTCACCTCCTGTTCAGGGTAACTTTTAGGGGAGAAATTTCGCCAACTGGCTATTTTTTGGCTTTTTTTCAAAAAAAAAAATTCTTTTTAGTCTCAATGTTATTTTATCATAATATTCGCCAAAATTTACACATTTCAATGTTAATTATATGTTTCATATTTAATATTCGCCTACCTATATATAAACATGTTTTTTTCAATCCAAAACAATCGCCTAGAATACTATACTTAAGTATAATATTAGAATCCTTAAAAATTACCTTGCTCCTGTTCACATATATTGCTTAGTTTTGTGGGAGGACAATTTTGTTCCTCAAATTTATGAAATTTGTGACCACTTCATTGGGTCAATCTATCATAATATTTTAAAAGGGGATTCCACCACTTTCTTGGAAAGGGCCCTAGCACTAATCTCCCTCATGGGGTATTGGTATGTGGGAGAATATTTCTCTTACATTTGAATTTGGGCAGCAACATGGTGCATATGCTTCCAATGATAGTGTCATACTGGATGGTGCTTCAAGAGAAATCCTTTTGAATTATTATCGATGGGGTCTTCCCAAAGCTCTTAGAATCCAAGAGGAAGTGTTGGCCCAAGTTTCCACTGAATTTTGGATTTTTGACTATGCAAAATTCCACACATGTTGTTATTCTAGACAAATCTATTGCTACAATGAACTTGGGGGAGGAACCTAAATGAATGCATGATCCTAAGGCATTCTTGGATAAAATTTTTGTACAAGAGCATATGAAGATCACCTATGTCCACCAAGAAGTCCATGATGATTCAATTTACAATGGTGCAAATGATTTTTTAGAGGCAATGAGTGGAATCCCTACACCTCAGGAGAAAACCTTTATCTTCCAGTATCAAAAAGAGCTAAAGAAAATAGTGTTACATTACAGAAATCTCAAATTCACAGTGGAAGAAAATGCTCAGAAGTAAGCAATAGAAAAGGAAGCAAAAGAGTCACTAGCTATATCCTCTTCCACCCCTGGTGAACAATCAAAGGATAAATGCAAATATGTTGCTGAAGGACCTATAAGGACACAACCTTCCTCTACTCTTCAAATCCTACACAGATCAGTATAGATGAAGGAAATTTTGAAAAGGATGTGTGTTATCTCCTAAAATAACCAGTCAGTTTTTCATTAGTTTAGGTGATAGGTTTGGGTCCAAAAATTTATTTTAAATTTTTTTAGAGTCAATAAGGAGGTCCTCATTCTTAGTGCTAAGTCAAAAATTTGGTTCCTTTGAGTCTTGGCTTCAAAATTAAAAAAAAACAGGTTTCGGTAGCTAACTCTGTTTTGTAGAGGCCAGTTAGCTGTCGAAAAGGCTTAGTTTCGGCGGCTAAGAAGGTTAACTAGAATTATGTTAGCTGCCGAAAACGATCTTATCAGCAAAATAAAAAACTCGTGTCCGTACTCGACTTCACATCAAGCGAGCCTGTTTTTTTTTCCGCCGAAAAGAAGATTGGAACGCATCTCATATGACCATCATGAGGTTTAGTGTTTGATAAGCTGCCGAAAGCAAGTCGTGAAGCACCCACATCATTTCATCTCAGACTGCACAGGGTTACACAGAAGCTCATGATGCATACTTCCATCTGAGAGTTATTCGCAAGCTGATCGCTTCATAATTTCACACGAGCTGGACGATATCATAAGTAATCACTTGCTGGGCTCATTCGAATGGGCATCTTATTTATCAAACGTTGAGAGCAGACCCAAAGTCCCTGGTTTTGTTAGGTTATCACGCAGTTGAAGTTCCTGTTCCATTCAGGTGTTTTTCATCAAAATAGAGCGTCGATCCAAGGGTGTTCTCATCAGGACAAGATTCCAGCACGGTGCCTCTCTATTATCTGCTACAAAAACAAATGCTCAGCTCATGGAAAAAACAAATCTGCCACTCAGGACAGAGCTAGACGGGGTCTGGTATCTCGAGTCCCATCCACAAGTGGCCGAGTTTTTCAAGTCTGCAAACGTTTTTGACTACTGTGAGAGACTCACTAGCTTCAACCAGCCACTTGCTGAAGCATTTTCTCAGAGCTACAATGGGACAACAGTGAAGTTTGGCAGAGAAGAGTTTCATGTGGATGAGGAAGCTATATCCGAATGTACAAGTCTCCCTAGGATAGGGCAGAGTCGGTTTAAGACCATTAAAGCCTCAGATATTGAGTTCAGGTCGTATCTCCTACTAGCCCATAAAGAAATCATTTGGAGAAAGGATATTCCCATCACCTTTCTTGAACCTCAATGGAAGGCTCTTTTAAAGGCCATTTTCGTTTACATAACTTGTGAAGGCCGATATCACAGGGTGTTGCAGTACCACTTCAAGCTGTTGAATCATTTCACAGGGAGGGAAAAGATAAATTTGCCATACTTCTTCCATAAGACCCTCACTAAGATGGCAAAGCAAGTCTAGTCTAAGCCAAGCAAGATAGCTAGCAAGATCTCTCACCAGGGTCTCATAACTTTGATGATCAAAGAGCTTTTAAAGAAGAGAAATGTGGAATGGAATTATTTCTTGTTTTGGCATGAGTTCCCCACAGAGTTAGCCAATGAAGAGGCAGCCGAGCAGGGTAAGGGCGAGAAGAGCAGCACTCCCAAAACCAGTAAGAGAAAGAGGAGAGCCATCTCTCCCCAAGCCCAAATGTAATCCCCTTCCTCATCAAGCAAGAAGAGAAGGTCAAAGAGAAAGCTGGTTTTTGAACAAGCTGAAGGGACCCCTCAAGGGAAAAATCCACTAAACCTCCCCTACTCAGGATATGAATATGGAGATGAGGAAAAACAAGGAACAGAGCAGCCCGTGGAAAGAGAGAAAATTCAATACCCTCCCTTGACTGATGTACCAGGTCCCGAACCCTCCACACTAGAGACCAATAAAATCAATAGGCTGCTACAGGAACTTTCCCATGCAAGACATAGTGAGAAGCAGGTTAAGTTGCACAACGCAGAGCTGATCGGAAGGAATATGGCACTGCATGATCGGAGCCAAGAAATAATCGAAAGACTCAAGAAAACAGTCGAGAGGAACACGATGCTGATAAAAGAGAATGCCAAGCTCTACCGCAATCTCAGGACGCTCAGGTTAAAGTTGAAAGAATTGGAGGGGACAGAAGTACAACCAGTAGCTACAGAAGCACCACCATCTGGTTTAGACGTGTTGGCTGAGGTGGCCACGATTCCTGAGGAAGTAACGCCTATGGAAGCTCAGCAAAGACAGACTAAAATATTGACTAGATCAAAGGAAGCAGCTTCAAAGAAGTCCTAGGGACTGATCACGGGCTTGCAGGAAAGCATTGTTTTGGTCTCATAAAATTTTGGACAGTTTTCCAGCTTTCGGCAGCTTAGGCGAGCCTCACAGAGCTCATTAGCTATCGAAAGGACTGAATTTCGGTGGCTAAGACACGAAATCAACAGAAAAGTTAGCTGCCGAAAGCCTGATTTTGCCAATTTTCTCTAAATTCGCCCAGATCTCAGTTTTATTCGCTGGACTAGCAGAAAGCCGACCAAAATGAAGGGATCATAAATTATTTTGTTAATATCTCAAAGGATTTGAGCGAGTTTTGAATCAACCACCGAGCCTTGGGAGGCCAGCTGCTCTTCACCAACCACCAAGCTTTTGAAAGGAGATCTTCACATCATCATTTCCTTGATTTTAGGGATCAGTCCCTATCTTTTTGCATTTACTGTCAGTTAGTGTTTTAGTTAATTAAACAGATCCATGCTTTTAGGATCTGAAAATTGTTTGTACAGGCTTTAAAGCCTAAGAACTCAGACTCAAAGGGGGTTCAAGTTTGGAGAAATTTGGCCTATGTTTTGATTGCCTATTTTAATACAAAATCACAGTCTTCTTTTGCTGCTGTAATCAGATTTTTCATCCATCTTTATTCTGCACTCTGTTTTAATTAGCTCAGCTTATGCTCATGATTCGAATGGAGGAATTTCTTATTGTTTAGTGTGACCCTGCATTATTTATGTACTTGGTTATTTAAACCCTGCATTTCAATGTACTTGGTTGTCTAAGTATTATTCTTCATACCTTTTCTGTTATTTGGCATCTGATTTACAGTTCCTAAAAGCACTGGTTTATTAAGCTATCCTGATAGGTAATCTCTCCATTGTGCCATCTTAGTATCCCATTGATCCACCTTTACAAAAACACAAAAACATGATTTCTTAAGTTACTAGGCATACCTAGCTTATAACCCTAGGTAGTTTCCTGGAGTGATAACAAAATGGCGCCACTGCCAGGGAGCGAGTTGAGAAGCTGAACTTCCTGGGAGACGACTATGCTCATGATTCGAATGGAGGAATTTCTTATTGTTTAGTGTGACCCTACATTATTTATGTACTTGGTTATTTAAACCCTGCATTTCAATGTACTTGGTTGTCTAAGTATTATTCTTCATTCCTTTTCTGTTATTTGGCATCTGATTTACAGTTCCTAAAAGCACTGGTTCATTAAGCTATCCTGATAGGTAATCTCTCCATTGTGCCATCTTAGTATCCCATTGATCCACCTTTACAAAAACACAAAAACATGATTTCTTAAGTTACCAGGCATACCTAGCTTATAACCCTAGGTAGTTTCCTGGAGTGATAACAAAATGGCGCCGCTGCCAGGGAGCGAGTTGAGAAGCTGAACTTCCTGGGAGACGACATAGATCTATTCCTTGATGATAGACAAGGATTAGACACTTCACTGGTTATATATCTTCTATCTGGCGACTCCACAACATCATTCTGGCTCCAAAGAGATCCAGTACCAGAGCGAATCCACAAGGACCCCTGGTGTCTCCGGTGTCAAATCCAAATCAGATTTTGAAGAAGGGGAAGAAAATCAAAGGTCAAGCTGTACAAGAAGGTAAATCTGGTAACCCTTTGTCCCATTTTTTCAAACCTTTGGCTGCGCCCTCCCCTAACTTTGTAAGCTCGACTGCTGTCACTTTCTCTGCTGTACCTAACACCACGGTCATCATGGCTGGGGGAGGGGGAGCAAATATGACCCGAATGGAACAAATACTAGCTAACAGATATGCTCCACTGGTACTAGTACTTCCACTTTCTCAAATTCCTGTCGGGGACTACCAAAAGTGTATGCCTAAATTCTTTGGGCCAGGCAACTACACAACAGAAGAGCACCTTGAAGCATTCTATGCTTATGCAGAAAATATCAACATCGAAGCTGAATATGTTTGGATGAGAATCTTTGTCCAGAGCCTGGATGGAGAGGCCCGGAAATGGTTTAAAACACTGCCAGCTGCTTCTATAGGAGACATCACCGCTCTTAATGATGCCTTCTTGAAAAATTGGGGAGACAGAAAATATTACCTGCATTACATCACTGAGTTTGGCAATCTCAAACGGAAAACGGGTGAGTCTGTATCTAATTTCACCAAGAGGTTCAATAAGATGTATGAAAAGATCCCTGAGGTAGTCAAACCTTCCGAAACATCTGCTATGATCACATATTCCGAAGCCTTCGATTACCAATTCTGTTTGCTACTCAGAGAGAGAGATTCTAAAACTCTTGTAGCCATGCAAGAGGCTGCCCTGAAAGTTGAATCAAATCTGTCATCTTCCGAGAAACTGAAAGCAAGTTCCGAGAGGAAGAAAAGGGGTGAGGAAGCCTCTTCTTCATCCAATTCAAATCAGAAGGTGGATAAGTTGGCAAAGATGTTAGAATCCCTGACATCTGAAATGGGAAAGATTAGGAGCAGCAACAAACCTCCTGACAGAGCGAGGAATCAAAACCAAAATGATTACCCTAATAGGAATCAGAATCGAGCTGATTATCCAAACAGAAATCAGAATTGGAAAAGAAACCAACAACAAGTGCAACTCATGCAGAGAGAGAGGAATCCCGCTGATGATCAGAGAATCAGGGCTCCTTTCCAGAATGTAGTGCTTGATGAAGAAGATGAGGAGGAGGTTCAAGAACTTGAAGAGGACATTCACTGTGTCGAGGCTGAGTACGAAGAGATCTACTTGACCGAAGCTGACTATGAAGGGTCATTGTTTGATCAGGAACTGAACCAGCTTTATGAAGATCAAGCCATGCTGCAAAATGAGGAACCAACTGGATATAATCTGAGATCCAAAAAGAATGTTGGAAAACAAAATACTCTAGTTCCTCCGAAAAAGACTGCTGCCCCTGCAAAGCAGCCAGCCAAAGAAGTTCAGAAAACATCTCAGTCACAACCCATGGTAAGAGCAAATCCCCCTGAATCTGAAAAAATTTCTTCTTCTTCTTTCAATTTACAAACAAAAATTCAAAAACTAAAAATCCATGTACCTCTTATTGAACTCATGAAGAACGAAGCCTTCCGAAAGGACATTTGTAAAAGTCTTGATCACAAATCTGTCTCTTTTTCCTCTGACACCATAAACTTGTCTGATGATAAACCTAGCATTGTGCTAGGCCCTATGATTGAAGAACGAGATGAAAGCTGTCCCCCTTTTTATGTCTCTTTGAACATCCATGAAAAGACCTTGCACAATTGCCTCCTCGATTCAGGTGCTTCCCATAACCTGATGTCAAAAATAGTCATGCATGGACTAGGCTTAGAAATCACCCGCTCTTACCATGATTTGTTCTCCTTCGACTCTAGGAAGGTGAAATGCCTCGGGTTGATAAAAGACCTTGCTGTTTCTCTATCCTCTTCCCCGATGAAAACCATGGTGATGGATGTTGTTGTGGCTGATATCCTGCCCAAGTTTGGGTGTTTACTGTCCAGATCATGGATGAAAAGACTAGGTGGAACCTTGCAAATGGACCTATCTTATGCCACTATCCCAGTATTTTCCGGAGAAAACAGAAGGCTATACCATGAGTCTCAGCTTTCTTTCATCATCAGTGATGAAAAGAATCCCTCTAACCATCCCATTTATTCAGTAGACACGGGAATGGGCTCATGTATCCTGCAGGTGGATGACTCTTTACCAGAATCCCTGCCATTGAAAAAGCCTGTGGTCTAGCCTATTGACAGTGAGAAAGAGAATGGAGTGTGGAGGATGTTCTTTGATGGAGCTTGTACCAAAGAGTCTGCTGGAGCGGGGGTTGTGTTCATTTCCCCTTCAAAGGAAAAGACACAGCTGTCATTTAAGTTGAATTTCCAAGTGACAAACAATATAGCCGAGTACGAAGCCCTGCTGTTGGGGCTGAATTCAGCCAAAGAAATGCAGATTAAAAAGTTACATGTCTTCGGGGATGCTAATCTAATTGTTCAGCAGGTCAAGAAATCTTTTCAGGCAAAGCAGGTGAGGCTCAAAGCCTACAGAGACGAGGTATTCAGGCTCATCCCTTATTTTTCTGATTTCAAGATAGCACATGTGCCAAGATTGATGAACGAAATGGCTGATTCTTTAGCTGTTTCATCTTGTGCTTTTATTCCACCTCTGCCTCCTAGATTATCATATGAAATACAAGTAAAGTATCGGCCATCATTGCCTGATAATGTAAAGTTTTGGAAAGTATTCGAGGATGATGCAGAGCTGACCAGATTTTTGAATGTGATAGATGAATTTGCTGACCTTGAAATTGATGAAGACAATCAGAATGAGCAGGCTGCCCCAGAAAAAACCAGATTTAAAGGCAGAATCGGGGCACACGAAATAGTTCAGCTATCTTCCAACAGGATTCCGAAGGGGCTGGTACCTTTGAAGAGACTGTTCGATAGCAATGATGTCGCTGTTAAGCTTGAGAAGAAAGAGGACGAATCTGATAGCTGTCCTCTGAATCTAGCTGATGAATCAGATCCGAAATTTGTAAATCTGGCTTCCCATTTGACCGAGCAGCAGAAGTCTGAGTATGCTGGCCTTCTGAAAGAATTCTCTGACATCTTTGCATGGAAGTATTCGGATATGAAGACTTATGACACAGAGATCATTCAACATAGGATCCCACTGAACAAAGATACTACTCCTTTCCGACAGAAGCTGAGATCATTCAATCCCATGCTGCTACCCACAATGGAGAAGGAAATCAAAAAATTGCTTGAGGCCAAGATCATTATCCTGCTGAGATATTCCGATTGGATTGCCAATCTTGTCCCTGTGAGAAAGAAGAACAGTGAAATCAGACTCTGTGTCGATTTCAGAAATTTAAATAAGTGGTCTCGGAAGGACAACTACTCGCTGCCCAAGATGGAACACATATTGCAGAGAGTTTCCGGGGCGAGTGTCATGTCTTTTATAGACGGTTTCTCGGGATATAACCAGATTGCTGTCCACCCTGAGGACAGAGAAAAGACATCCTTCATGACTCCATGGGGTACATTCATGTACCAAAAAATGCCTTTCGGTCTCATGAATGCTGGGGCTACTTTCCAGCGGGCAATGGATATTACCTTTGTCAGAGAAAGGGATAAGTTTGTCCTCATTTACCTCGATGACATCACAGTGTTCTCTCACAGCCATTCAGATCATTTGCTACATTTGAGAAAAGCTTTCGAGAAGTGCAGGAAGTATGGGATCTCATTGAATCCAAAAAAATCATTCTTTGCACTCAAGGAAGGTAAGTTGCTCGGTCACATTGTTTCGGCAGAAGGGGTTAAAATTGACCCAAAGAGGGTGGAGGCAATCCAAAATCTGTCATTGCCTAGATCCAAAAAGGATGTCCAATCTTTTCTTGGCACCATTAACTTCATCCGCAGATTTATTTCAAATTTTGCTGAACTAACTAAGCACATGACCAGCATGTTAAAGAAAGATTCGGAAATTAGGTGGACTGAGCAGGAAAAGGCTTCATTCCAGGATATCAAGAAAGCAATCACTTCAGCTCCGGTTCTAATCAGTCCACACTTTGACAAAGAATTTTTTATCTTTTCATTTGCTTCACATGACACTATTGCAGCTGTCCTCTTACAGAAAAACGATGATGAACAGGAGCATCCTGTTGCCTTTTTCAGCCGAGTACTCCGTGATGCTGAGCTCAAGTATGAACCTTTGGAGAAGCAAGCATATGCATTAATCAAAGCCTTGAAGGCATTCATAATTTACATTCTCCAGTCCAAGGTAATCGCTTATGTCCCCTCTGGTTTAGTCAAAGATGTTTTAGTGCAGCCTGACATTGATGGCAAAAGGAGTAAGTGGGTGGCAAAGCTGATCGAGTTCGACATAGAAATCAAACCTGTCAAGCTGGTTCGAGGGCAGGGACTTGCTCGGTTACTAGCTGAAGAGAATCGCAGAGCATTAAAGATTGATGAATAGGAGAAAGGTACAACAAATTTCCAATTTGAAATCTCAGCAAATCGGACAGGGGAAGATTTACAGGTAACCTCTTACATATCAGAGTGTGAATGGTACAGGGATATTGTTTTCTTTTTGCAAACTCTTTCTTTACCAGAGGGACTCACAAGAACACAGGGAAGAGCTCTTAAGCTTAAATCTACAAGCTTCTGCATCAAAGATAACTTGCTGTTTTGGAAGGACCCTTTAGGGGTGCTCCTGAGATGTGTGACAAAGGAGGAGGTTGTCAAAGTGATGACTGAATTTCACGACAGTATCTGTGGCGGACATCACTACTGGAAGACAACTATCCACAAGATACTGAGAGCGGGTTACTACTGGCCCTGTATATTTTCTGATGTGTTTGCCTTTGTGAAAGCATGCGACAAATGTCAAAGGTTCCAGGGAAAAGGGCAGCTGAAATCTCTACTGTTGAAGCCCATCACAACTGTTGGTCCATTCCAGCAATGGGGCTTGGACTTCATCGGAGAGATACATCCTTCATCAAGCAATAAGCACAAGTGGATATTGGTTGCCATAGATTATTTCACGAAATGGATTGAAGCCATTCCCACGAGGAATGCTAATCATAAGGTTATTATTGACTTTCTGTTTAGTAATATCTTTTCAAGGTTTGGCTGTCCCAGGAAGTTGATTGCAGACAATGCTCCTGCCTTTAATGACCGGCATTTGGTGAGTTTATGTGAAGAGATGGGGATCAAACTAGCTTACTCTACATCCTACTACCCGCAGGGAAATGGACTAGCTGAGTCCTCAAATAAAAGCCTGTCCCGTATAATCAAGAAGTTGCTGGAGGAAAACAAAAAGAGCTGGGACAGAAAAATGAAATTTGCTTTATGGGCTGACAGAGTCGCTATCAAAAAATCTATCGGTACATCTCCATTTAAATTAGTCTATGGCACTGAAGCCATATTCCCAGTCCAGCTGGCTTTACCGGTGGCTAGTTTCCTTCAAGAAGAGGACTCTGAGCCTGATGATCTCACTAGGAGAGTTTTTCAACTGGTGGAGTTACATCAAGAGAGAGAGGAGCTGATTGAAAAGTCTGAAAGTCATCAAATGAAAATGAAGAAAACTTTTGACAGGAAAACAAAGGCAGGGATGTTCAAAACAGGTGATTTTGTCTTGAAGTGGGATGCAGCTAGGCAAAAGAAGGGACAGCATGGTAAGTTTGATGCTTTATGGACTGGTCCATACGTTATAGCAGAGGTATGTCACAACAACACTTTTGTTCTTCATCATCTGGATGGAGATATTCTAACAGGTGGCCCATTCAATGGGCGATTTTTGAAAATCTATGTCTCATAAAGGCCTTGGGTCTTTCTCATTGTAAAATATTCGTCTTTTCTTTTTGTTTAGAGTCAGTGTGTCAAATAAACTCCATGCCCAATGGGAGTACTAGACTAGGTGTCATTTTTATTTCCAGGAAAGGAATTTGGTTCTGGGATTCTTCGGAACCTCACTGGGAGGATTCCATCCCCGAGTAGGAGCCAGATGTTATCTCCTAAAATAACCAATCAGTTTTTCATTAGTTTAGGTGATAGGTTTGGGTCCAAAAATTTATTTTAAATTTTTTTAGAGTCAATAAGGAGGTCCTCGTTCTTAGTGCTAAGTCAAAAATTTGGTTCCTTTGAGTCTTGGCTTCAAAATTTAAAAAAAACAAGTTTCGGTAGCTAACTCTATTTTGTAGTGGCCAGTTAGCTGCCGAAAAGGCTCAGTTTCGGCGGCTAAGAAGGTTAACTAGAATTATGTTAGCTGCCGAAAATGATCTTATCAGCAAAATAAAAAACTCGTGTCCGTACTCGACTTCACATCAAGCGAGCCTGTTTTTTTTGCCGCCGAAAAGAAGATTGGAACACATCTCATATGACCATCATGAGGTTTAGTGTTTGATAAGCTGCCGAAAGCAAGTCGTGAAGCACCCACATCATTTCATCTCAGACTACACAGGGTTACACAGAAGCTCATGATGCATACTTCCATCTGAGAGTTATTCGCAAGCTGATCGCTTCATAATTTCACACGAGCTGGACGATATCATAAGTAATCACTTGCTGGGCTCATTCGAATGGGCATCTTATTTATCAAACATTGAGAGCAGACCCAAAGTCCCTGGTTTTGTCAGGTTTTCACGTAGTTGAAGTTCCTGTTCCATTCAGGTGTTTTTCATCAAAATAGAGCGTCGATCCAGGGGTGTTCTCATCAGGACGAGATTCCAGCACGGTGTCTCTCTATTATCTGCTACAAAAACAAATGCTCAGCTCATGGCAAAAACAAATCTGCCACTCAGGACAGAGCTAGACGGGGTCTGGTATCTCGAGTCCCATCCACAAGTGGCCGAGTTTTTCAAGTCTGCAAACGTTTTTGACTACTGTGAGAGACTCACTAGCTTCAACCAGCCACTTGCTGAAGCATTTGCTCAGAGCTACAATGGGAGAACAGTGAAGTTTGGCAGAGAAGAGTTTCATGTGGATGAGGCAGCTATATCCGAATGTACAAGTCTCCCCAAGACAGGGCAGAGTTGGTTTAAGACCACTAAAGCCTCAGATATTGAGTTCAGGTCGTATCTCCTACCAGCCCATAAAGAAATCATTTGGATAAAGGATATTCCCATCACCTTTCTTGAACCTCAGTGGAAGGCTCCTTTAAAGGCCATTTTCGTTTACATAACTTGTGAAGGCCGATATCACAGGGTGCTGCAGTACCACTTCAAGCTGTTGAATCATTTCACAGGGAGGGAAAAGATAAATTTGCCATACTTCTTCCATAAGACCCTCACTAAGATGGCAAAGCAAGTCGAGGCTAAGCCAAGCAAGATAGATAGCAGGATCTCTCACCAGGGTCTCATAACTTTGATGATCAAAGAGCTTTTAAAGAAGAGAAATGTGGAATGGAATTATTTCTTGTTTTGGCATGAGTTCCCCACAGAGTTAGCCAATGAAGAGGCAGCCGAGCAGGGTAAGGGCGAGAAGAGCAGCACTCCCAAAACCAGCAAGAGAAAGAGGAGAGCCATCTCTCCCCAAGCCCAAATGGAATCCCCTTCCTCATCAAGCAAGAAGAGAAGGTCAAAGAGAAAGCTGGTTTTTGAACAAGCTGAAGGGACCCCTCAAGGGAAAAATCCACTAAACCTCCCCTACTCAGGATCTGAATCTGGAGATGAGGAAAAACAAGGAACAGAGCAGCCCGTGGAAAGAGAGAAAAGTCAAGACCCTCCCTTGACTGATGTACCAGGTCCCGAACCCTCCACACTAGAGACCAATAAAATCAATAGGCTGATACAGGAACTTTCCCATGCAAGACATAGTGAGAAGCAGGTTAAGTTGCACAACGCAGAGCTGATCGAAAGGAATATGGCACTGCATGATCGGAGCCAAGAAATCATTGAAAGACTCAAGAAAACAGTCGAGAGGAACACGATGCTGATAAAAGAGAATGCCAAGCTCTACCGCAATCTCAGGACGCTCAGGTTAAAGTTGAAAGAATTGGAGGGGACAGAAGTACAACCAGTAGCTACAGAAGCACCACCATCTGGTTTAGACACGTTGGCTGAGGTGGCCACGATTCCTGAGGAAGTAACGCCTATGGAAGCTCAGCAAAGACAGACTAAAAGATCGACTAGATCAAAGGGAGCAGCTTCAAAGAAGTCCTAGGGACTGATCACGGGCTTGCAGGAAAGCATCGTTTTGGTCTCATAAAATTTTGGACAGTTTTCCAGCTTTCGGCAGCTTAGGCGAGCCTCACAGAGCTCATTAGCTGCCGAAAGGACTGACTTTCGGCGGCTAAGACACAAAATCAACAGAAAAGTTAGCTACCGAAAGCCTGATTTTGCCAATTTTCTCTAAATTCGCCCAAATCTCAGTTTTATTCGCTGGACTAGCAGAAAGCCGACCAAAATGAAGGGATCATAAATTATTTTGTTAATATCTCAAAGGCTTTGAGCGAGTTTTGAATCAACCACCGAGCCTTGGGAGGCCAGCTGCTCTTCACCAACCACCAAGCTTTTGAAAGGAGATCTTCACATCATCATTTCCTTGATTTTAGGGATCAGTCCCTATCTTTTTGCATTTACTGTCAGTTAGTGTTTTAGTTAATTAAACAGATCCATGCTTTTAGGATCTGAAAACGGTTTGTACAGGCTTTAAAGCCTAAGAACTCAGACTCAAAGGGGGTTCAAGTTTGGAGAAATTTGGCCTATGTTTTGATTGCCTATTCTAATACAAAATCACAGTCTTCTTTTGCTGCTGTAATCAGATTTTTCATCCATCTTTATTCTGCACTCTGTTTTAATTAGCTCAGCTTATGCTCATGATTCGAATGGAGGAATTTCTTATTGTTTAGTGTGACCCTGCATTATTTATGTGCTTGGTTATTTAAACCCTGCATTTCAATGTACTTGGTTGTCTAAGTATTATTCTTCATACCTTTTCTGTTATTTGGAATCTGATTTACAGTTCCTTAAAGCACTGGTTCATTAAGCTATCCTGATAGGTAATCTCTCCATTGTGCCATCTTAGTATCCCATTGATCCACCTTTACAAAAACACAAAAACATGATTTCTTAAGTTACCAGGCATACCTAGCTTATAACCCTAGGTAGTTTCCTGGAGTGATAACAATGTGCTCAGAAGTGGAGGCACAGGTAGCATTTGCTGAGACACAACCAAAGAGGCATAAAGTTCAAGAGGTCACTCCACAGGCGCAAATACAGGAAACAACCCCATAGCCTCTACCAAAGGTAGTTCAAAGGGTAAAACAACTAGTTCTACAAGAACAACCATTTATGTTGGTCCAACCAATCCAAAAAGTTGATCCAATTCCCCCAACAAACATTGAGGTACGAGATATTGAAAGTGACCTTGAGGAGGAAATATCTCCTTCTACATATGTGTGTCTTGTCACCATTCCTACTAGTTTATCATCAGCTCTTACAACCACCCAACCACCTGGGAATATTTTTGAGACTATATTTCCTCAACACACTTTTTATGAAATTAATTTATCCCACATCATTTATGCTACTAATGGCACACCTTCAGTATCAATAATACCCATGCCCATTTATACCCCTTTTCCCACCTTACCCATTCTTTCAGTAGCGTTTGAGCTGCCTACCATTTCCACATTTCCACATTTATACAAACCCATGCATTAGCTTCACATTCTACTAGCTCTCCCATCATTGTCACTTCCCCTGAACCCATCACATATGTTCCCACTTCCATCTTTTCACCCCTTCCTCTATTATTTCCACCCATTTCACTACCAACCCTTCCATCGGTATGTATTTCCCTACCCATGAAAATTCCCAACCCGCACCCATAGTTACAATCCTCGAGGGAACCATCTCAACAACAAAAGAGATGTATGGCTTTGGTGAAGATGTTATTGTCTCATTGGGGCAATATTTTTGGAGCAGAAAAGAAAAGGTTGTGGTTAAGAAAGGATCCAAGAGATCCATAGAAGGAACCTTCAAGAAAGGGTCAGTCCCAAACCATATTATTTGGAAGAGGGCCTCCACTAATGTCAAATAGGAAGCCCTAGAAACTGTAGTTGCTATGGGAGCTTTTGCTAGGGAAAACTTTTATTCAGTTTCCCTGTTGAAAAAAGAAGTGGAGGAAAAGGAGCAGGAATTGCAAAGGTACAAACATGACCAAGAATGGTCTAATACACACCACCAGCAAGAACTACAAGACATAAGGGATGAATATGAAGGGAAGCTAAAGCAACTTCAAGACTAAAATGATCACCTCAAGCAGCAACTTGAAAAAGTAGAAGGTTCGAATGAGGAGCATGCTCATAATATTTCCACCCTTAAGCAACAACTTAAGGACTTCCAACGTGTATATGTCACTTCTTCATTCTCCAAGTTTACAGAAGAAGAATTCAAACACTTGGCCTACAGGATTCGTGATGATCTGTATCAAAGAAGGGTCAACCTTTTTGAAGGACTCAATGAAATTCAAGAGACATATGATGCAATTGAGCGCCAATATGACATTCTCTATGATCACAACGGGAGGAGGAATGAAGCAACCAATGATTTTGATACCTTAGTTAACCGAAAAATCTATATCAAGGACAGACCCGAGGATTTTCCAGTTTTGGAAAAAGGTAAGCTCAAGAGGATAAAAGTTTCAATTGAGACATGGGAAAGTGTATGTGACCTGGTAGGGTCCACCATTAGAGATGGACGAGTGGCTTGTAAGAAAAGGTGGCTTGCTTTAGAAAACTTGCTTGGTTTTCTAGATCTTCAATTATTGGATCCGATTGATGAGGCCATGCCTCTAAAGCTAAAGCTAGAACATATTGAAAGCGAATTTGCAAAATCCAAGGGTTAGATCCAAGACATCAGTCAGCTTCACTTGGACGAGATCAAGGAATGGATTGAGGCTCCTCTCACATCACAGATGAATATTGAACTTTTCCTCTAAGAATGAGGAAAGGTTAAGAAGAGAGAGAATGGATCTATGATTTGTAAAGCTGGATTGCACTTGGAACATACAAAATACCTTACATACAGGATTTGTTGGATTTATTTGCCAAGTGGCAGTATGCCCTTGGCAAATCCTAAATTGGATATTTTGTAATCCCATATCTTGGGAATATTTTTCTCTTTTGTAAACTATTGTAATAATTATTTAAAGGGAAGGATGTTTCCCAAGAAGGGGGGCTCGCAGGTGTAATTCTAGGAGGACCATAGGAGAAAGGAATACTGAGAACATAAAAGGGATGTTTTGTAATTTTGGCAAGATCGTAAATTTCTATAGTTTTAATAAAAGTTACATTGTTTCTTATGTTATGTTTTATGGTCATTCATTAAATTTATTTCATGGATTTTGGTCATTCTTGTATTTTTCTGACAAATTGATCACATGTTTCTTATTCATTAAACATGATAACTTATGTATTGATGTTTCACCACAATATTAACATGTTGAATATCCATTGAATAAATGTTTTTTTATTTTAATTCATATGTTATTTCTTGCAACTATTGAACAGTCATTTATTCCCATTACTAATTTTTGAATTGGTATTACTTAATAGAACAATTTTGCATATATAACACTTTGAATAAAGCATTGCAATTTTCATTGTTTAGTTTTATTTAAGGTTGACTGAAGGGAACAAACCTTATCTATATTTTTATATGTTGGGTAATTATTTCCTTGTCATAAATCATACATCACAACTATTCTACTTTAAAATCATTCACAATTACTGTCTCATTTTCCTTAGAAAGTTTAGTCTAGTATCCAATTACTTCAAACCTTTCTCATATCTTCCTTGTAGGAAGAATAGATCTATTCGATCTGAAAACCCTTATGCCAATGGAGGCCTTGTATCCATAGGAGTTAGTCATCCCAAACAACTTGAGGGATAGAATCATATCTGTGTGGGATAGATTTGAAGCCTTTATGGTTGGACTATCTTCTTGTGTTGATTTCCTGTAGATTATCCAACAACCTACAAACCTGAGCTATCAACACTTCCCTATAATTTACTACTCCCCTCTCTTTATAGTTGCTGGTGAGGAGATGTTTTGAGGCCTAGGATGGTTAGGAGAGTTAGGGAATTTATCAATTGGAACCCAACTACCCCTAAACTAATATTATTTTTATTTTTAACTTGTCTTAATGGAACTCTCAGGTATATATAAGGAAACTCGTGAATGACTCATGGATTTTCTTCAAGAAACTCGCAAGTGCAAATTCTTAGGGATAACTCATGGGTTGCATATGAGTTGACCCACGTGTGACATGTGAGTTGTACTAAGAGGATCCGTGAGTGAAAGGAAAACCTATCCATAAAAAGTGGAAAGGATGAAGGAGTAAGTATGCATCAATGCTTCGACTCATCTATTATGTTAAGGCCACTTCAATCCACATTGTCCTTTTGTGTTCCAACACATTTGGTGTCAGTACTCAGACAAAGAAGTGTTGTTTCATGGTATAACAAGTATCTCTTGAGAAATATTATTTATTTGCAGAGGTTTTCCCCTCACACCCCTCAATGAAATGGCTTTGTAGAGAGGAAGAATCAGACATTGCTGGAAATGACATTGTGCCTATTGTAGACCAAATCTATTCCAACTAAATTTTGAGTAGAATTTGTTTACTATTTTAACTATCTCCTAAACCTTGTCCCAACTAGAACAGTCGTCAACATGACTCCAGTCAAGAAATAGAATAGAAATAAACCATCTATCAGACACTTGAGAACCTCTGGATGTGTTGCTTGTATATATACTAGTGATAATTGTTGGAAGGAATTGGATGCAAAGAGTCCCTCTTGCACCATGATGGGCTATTCTGATGAATCAAAATCCTATCGATTATTTGACCCTGTCAAACAACATATCATTTTGAGTAGGAATGTGAATTTTTATGAGAATATATCAAGTAATAGGTTGTTGAATTCCACCTCTAGTCTATTTTAGAGTTACCATTTGATATTCTTGAAGAATATGGATCAACTATACCCCTCTTTGGAGTTTCGACCAGACCAAAGAATTCTACTCCTGAGTCAATGGTAGTCAATATACCATGATTGAATACATCATACACTGATTTATTCAAATCCCAATCATAGACCTGAATCACCACCAACTTATTTACCTCGGCGGGTTTCTAAAACAATCGAAGTTGTTCAATAAGATGTTGGAGATGCTAGTATTGGTTGATATACTCACAGTCAAAAATAAAATGGCAGTGTTGCAATGATGGCACATGTTCTTGAAACTTATGATCCTTACACTTATGTTGATGCTCAATGAGTGACTAAATGGGAAAATGCTATGACTACTGAAATTGATTCTTTGAAGAATAATTAGACTTGGGAACTTATTCCTCAACCGAAGAATGTCATGAAGTGTTTATGGGTCTATAAGACCAATTTTTCTTCTGATGTTGTTGTTGAACGCCACAAGGCTCATTTTGTATCCAATTTATTTTCTTTACAAGAAGGAATCGACTACACTAAAACTTTTTCCCCTGTTGAAAAAATGAAGTATATTTGATTGATTCTTTCCTTTATTGCTCATTTATATGGGAACTTCATTGAAAGGATGTTAAAAGAGCATGTATTCATATATATTTGTTTGAAGAAATATATATGGAACAACCTCTTATTTTTGTGAAATATTCTAGCTTGTTTCGACTTAAGAAGTCATTGTATGGCTTGAAATGAGTACCTTGTTCTCGGTATGAGAATATTGATCGTTCTTTATCAATATTGGATTTAAATGTTGTGAATATGATCATAGTATTCATGTATTACATGTTCATGGTGATAATTTGATTGTGGAATTGTATGTTAATGATTTATTCATAACTAGAAATAATGTCAACCTGATTTTGGTTTTGAAGAAACAACTTGTAGATACCTTTGAAATGTATGTTGCATTTCTTTTTTGGGAATTCCAATTTTGCAAATGGATGATGGTATTTTTATTTCTCAATGAAAATATGCTTTGGATATTTTGAAATGATTGAAAATGGATGGTTGTAAGTCTCGTGCTACACCTTATCAGTCCGACATAAATTTGTTGAAATACTGTGACTCTCCACAACTCAATGCCACGCTTTATTGATAGTTGGTCGGTAGCATGATTTACTTAACTTGTATTTGATCAACTCCTTTGTTGTTAGTTTGGTCTCTCGATTCATGCAATATTTTTTAGCCAACCACTAGAAACATACAAAGAGAATTGTTTGTTATATGAAAGTAACTTATAAATATGGCATTTAGTGTTGTTGTAGTACATAACCATGGTCAGGTTTACCGATTCCAACCGGGGAGGTTACATTGAAGATTGAAAGTCCACTTCTAGTTATGTGTTTCAACCAAGTTTTGGACCCATGGTCTAGTCATGTAAGAACTAATAGCTCAGTATTTCTTATGACTATAGAATCTAAATATCTTGGCATTATCAATGTAGTTACAAAGGAAGTTTGGATCCATCAGCTTCTGCAAGAGCTTCAGTTTCATGCTTAGGCCTTAACTGTTATCCATTGTTACAATCATAATACAATACAAGTTGTTAATGATTGTATTTCTCATAGCAAGACGAATCACGTTGAACTGCATATTCGTTATTTGAGACAATTTGAGTAGGACAATGTTGTCACACTTGTTTATTACATGAGAGATGATCAAATTGATGATATATTTACAAACCATTTATCAAAATATAAGTTTGTAAAACTTTGGGTTATGTTTGGGATTCAGGAAACTCCAATTCTGGAGGGATGCTCAGGGAATGTAATTGGATGGAGTTGGAACTTAAGGTTATGCAGGCTCATCACGCTCATGGATCTTCTAGAGATAATCACTCGATGACAATAGTCGACTAGAAAAGTAATCAATTGGTGGATTGAATGGGAGATTGAAAGGATTGACCAAATGGTTGACAAGGTTGTGGTCATTTCAACTACAAAAACTGAATAAACTATGGGACATTGTGGATTTTGTGGAAACGGTTAGTACCAACGACCCTTGTTTATAGACCAGATCTTCCTCATTTCAAGGGAGTTTGTTAGATTTGGATAATATAAAGGAACAACCCTATGGGTTATGATTCATATGATTGTCATTCTTAACATGATTTGATAATGCATCATGATGTTCTAATCATAATGTGTTGTGCTCAAGTGTTGTAACAGTGTATTTAGACACCACATCTCTTGTTGGAATATTGTTCCCTTCTATTATTTTATTTTATGTTCTATGGTTTAAGGTGAAGAGGTTTCACCAACAGTGACTGAGAGGATTGGAAGATTGAAGCTTGAAGAGAATGAAGAACCACCAGTTGAGAAACTTGTACCCTAAAAAAATGGTCATGAAGACACTTGAAAGTGTTCATCTTGATGAATTCATAAATACAAGAACCATAAGTTTGAGAAGGAAATAATATGGGGGTGATGTAGATGACTCAAATTGAGTGATATAGATTATATGGATGTTTCATGCGATCATGAATTGATTTATTTACTAACCTTGAACCAACTTTCTTTGAAGAAGTTCATTCTCAAGATGAGTGGAAATAATCAATTCATAATGAATACGATGTTGCCATCAAGAATGGGACATGGAATTTGGTGGACACTTATTGTGGGAAAAACAACCACAAGTGTGAGTAGTCCTCCCATAGTGTTGAGAAGCAATCCTTGAGGTTGCATCAAGGACCCAGTATTGTGATTGAGAATTAATAATTAAAACCCCAAATGACCAAGAAAATTCTTTATTAGAAATAAAACAAAATAACAATAAATAAAATAAAATAAAAGAGGGTAAGTGCTAAGCAAAACAATATGGAACAAGTGTGTTCCAAACCAAGATTTTATTTCTCATTGGTCCAACTAAATACAACAGTGTAACCTAGGAGGTGCAAGCTTCAAGTAATTCCAACAACCTCCCTTAAGGAGGTCCATTTTGTCCACACAATTGCAAGATAACTTGGATAGAATAATGGAGAGACACTTGCTTCTTAGGGGAATAAATCAAGGGAGATTGTGTATGCTAATATGATGGAGGAAGTATATTGAAAGTGGATCTATTAATGTAATTCCAATACAATAACTACAAATAAAATTTCCATTGCAAATTCAACCAAAAGGCCAAATATTGGTGGAAATTTGTGTACATGGGAGGAAGGAGCAAGATTCAGTAACAAAGAATCCTAAAAAGAAATGGTTTTTATTTGATATTTGAATTAATGAGGTTTTGTGGCATGAAAAATATTAAATTAGATTGTATATTTTTCATAATTAGCTTACTTACAAGTTTGAATGTGTCATGTTCTTGTTTGCATTGGAGTACATTGTGTGGGATTTCTTGAATATATTTGTTTCTAGAATGATACCACTTGATTGAAATCATGGAAAGCTTAGGTGAAGGAATGTTTGCAATTGTATTCTTCCCAAACAGTACATGTTTAATTTTCCTTTGCTACAACCCCATTGTTCTCGTGCACTGACGAAGTGATTTAAATATGATTATATTATTTCCAAGTTTCATTGAAAGTAAGAAGACCAAAGAGAAAGTTTGAAATCATCTTCTTGAGTTTTTATAGGTTAAATGAGTATTCTCATTGGCAAGGAAATAATTGTCTTGGATCTTGTTTGAGTAATGGTTAGATTGATATCACAGCCTTTTTTAAATAAATGTGCAGCTTGAAAGATGAATATTCATTGACGGTGCCTTCCCTCAAATTATTTCATTTTCTATTTTTTGTGAGTCCTCGGACTCAAAAAAGTGTTTCTCTTGTTTGATAAATCATCAATGGAAAAGCCTTGTGAATCCATTCTTTGATTTCATTTTTTCCTCCTGTTGTTAGGTCTAACACTCAAACTACGATGCATATTTTTTAGGAATATCATTTGAAGTTTGCTTCTTGTATTTTTAGTTCTTTCATTCATGAACTTGTATGGAAAAATATGAAGCAACAAGCATACAAATGTAATTGCTCACACCTTACCCTTGTTATTATATCTCGATGGATGAATTTTTTTTATGAAAAGTTGCATGAATGAATGATATACCTTGTGTAGTAGCAATCCAAAACACTTGAAGCTCATTGGAATTCTCATCTACCTTGCAACAATATTCTCAAATATCTCCCAATCTAAAAGTTTCAGTTTCACCATGATGACATCACCTTGAAGAAAATTTTTACATAAGTTTTCTACTTAATGCTAATTCAGTTGATGGAATGGTTTATCACTTACAATAATGTGCATATTTTTTTGAATGTATCGAATGAAAAGCATTGGAACTTTCTACTTGTGCTTAAATATGATGCTATAAGATGCATCTTATTGAAAAATTCCAATGTATAACTTGCTTACTCGAAAAATCTGGTTTGATCAATGGTATGTTTTGACACTTACATTTTATGTGTAGAATTTTGAATAAGTTTTAGTGAAATCAAATTGAAAAAGAAAAACATTCATTGATCAATCACTACCTATATTTGTTAGAAAGAGATTGAATAACAAAATATTGGTTTTATTTCAATGGCTCACATAATTTGCATACCTTAAACCATTTGAACCAAAGCTTGTAGTGACTATTTTTTCAATATTCAAGATTATGCACATTGTTTGAAATTCATGTTAGAAATGGAATAAATAAACTTGTAATATTATAGGTTGAGAAGCATCACAAGAAGGATCTAATGATGTTTTCTTATGTCATTTTGAAGAATTTTGGCAAGGGAAAAAACACCACTGGATCAAAGATTCATTCATTTAAAAAACATCAAAAACCCTTAATCAATGCTTCCTATTTGTAATTTTTTTTATCATTTATGTGTTAGAATATTAAAAACCTACTCCATACTTAGGATATATTTCATTAGTCATTTTGATTAATTTCCTAGGTGATAGACTAGGTAGTTGGCCACTTTTAGTCATATTTGAACCACACTTTCCATCATTAGCCTATGGAGCACACTTGGATAGATTTTGGATAGAACCTGTCTACTTTTAGACTATTCTAGAATGGAAACTACACCTTCCTATTTTAGACTGATTTTGTCCCTCTTTTTCTTTTTCAATTGATAAGAATAAAGCTAGTCAACTACCCATCTATTTATTTTTGGACAACACATCCTCCCTGATTTTCTCTCCAATTTACATGATTAGATTACTTTTCCATCACGCATCACACATCATTCATGCTTTATCCAATTCGTGATATTTTGGTGTGATTTGGAAATTATTTTTTGTCACCTTGGGGGGTTTTCACATTTTTAGTAATCCTACTTTATGAGTTATTTGAATTGCCTCTTTGGAATTTGATTTTCTCTCTATGACATGTATTAATATTGTACACATACCATTATTCAATGATGCATTGGAATTTTATCCACTTGATAAATTTTTCTCGTGTCTACTTAATACTTTCTTCATAATTCTTCTATCTTTCTATAACAATAGAATTCTCTTAGTGAAATCTTGCTATGCACTCTAGATCACATGTTTGAATTGGGATTATATATATGTGAAAGGTTCCTTAGGGGTTTTATTATTGCTTATTAAGTGTTGAAAATTTTAAATAGGCACTCGGGTCAAGTTTGGACCAAATCTGGCCCATTTCCATAAAACATGGAAATTCCATGATTCAAGGGAAGTTGTTGGAATTCTACATTGGGAATTATATTTAACCTCCCTTGAGGTGGTTATGAGTTTTAAAAATGAATATTGATTCCAATAGGTGTTCTAGGGGGGATGCACTTGTGGAGGTTCATTGAAGAAAATGTCAAACCCAAAAATATTTGACTATATCTCTTCAAAAAAGTTGGAAGTTGGTTGATGGTTTGGGGAAACATGGATTATTCTTGTCCATGGTATTTTATCATGTTTTTGGGGGTCCTATACGTATTTATAAACAACATCTAGAACACTTCCATGGGTTGGCTAATTTTGATATTGAAATTATTGTGAGTTTGCTTGAGCAAATTCTTCAGCTTGGGAGATGTTCCCCTTGTTATCCATGAGGGAGATGGGACCCTCACATTTCTATTGAGGAGTGGGTTACTCAGATCCATTCACTGCTTTTTCTTCATATTTTGACAATAGCGGTGTCTGGTGTGTTGTTGTGGTGGTAAATCATATGTCAAATTTTGTTGATGTCAAGATTTCTATGTATTTTTAGGTGTTCTAGTGAAGTAATCTTGTTGTAGAAGAGACATTGGGATCCACTGGATGAAGAAAACAATATTCAATGTATTTTTAAACTCTACATAAATATAATAATAAATATTGAGTTCTGGTTTTGAGTTTAGGTGTCTTTGTGCACCATTGAAAATTGCATATGCTCTTTGTGGGGTTAAATCTGATTAGTTTTCACTTTAGAGTTGGAAACCTAACTTCTGGGTGTCCAAATTAAAATATTAAGGTACCCAAAAATACATAAGAAAAAATTGGACCATACCATACTCTCGTTCCAGAAAATAGTGGAAATCACATTCCTATGCAATCCCGATCTAGTAACTTCCATTTCCGGAGCTTCTCTTTCCCAAATTGACATCTGCAATTTTTTGAAGAGATTCCTACTATAGGCCCTTTGACACTAGAGACCAAATACCTATTCTAGAACCCTTCCTTAAGTTCCATATAGCCTCTTACGTACCTACAAGTTAATTTTTAGTGTTTTTCTTGCCTCTTTAAGCTAATGTGCTTATTCCCTTAGTAATTTTATCCTAGGTACATCACACAACCTCTCATATTTTTAGTGTTACAATGTATTCCATATTGGATAAATTTATGCACAATGCTTCAAAATTCACTATTGAAGAACCTCCTTTGATTTAAATAATATAGAAATCATGACAAGATGTCTCTCAACACCTCATAGAACTCTCAAGGGCTCAGCCATGGAAAACATTTGAATTATATCAACATATGGTGTTTTGTATCAATTGCAAGCTTGTTTGGATCTGATTTTAAATACCTTGCCATAAAATGTGTTCCTAATTGATTAAATATTTTTGGGATAGGGAGAAGAGATTGGTTATCTTAGATAGATATTGTGTGAACCTTATTACCCCTTTGTTAGATAAGATCTCTCCACTGGCCATCGGTCAGAGGTCCATCTTACATTTCAAGATGGTTCACATGCCTTGGACGCTCATTTCAAAAATGTTTTTAGCTGCACTAGTGTTGTGATATCTCTAACCCTCATTGAAATTTAGAATGTTCGTTCATATGAAAATATGAATTCATGGGATTTTACTTCTATGCTTGTATAATGATTCATAACACTTAAATCAATGAATAGTGTCTCAATCTAAGCTTAGCGTCATTTTTCCTAAAAAAATGTGTCATTCCAAAGGATAAGTTATACCCCAATGAACTAAGTTAGGTGATTTCACCCATTTCATAACATTTTTCCCAACCATTCTTCATTTCACTATCTAATTCATCCATCCCCTTAAGTTCCCCCTTTTCAAATGATATATCACCAATAACAATGATTCGAGAGGATCTAAAAAGGTCAAATTTTAAACTCATCAAATCTTAGATAGGATGACATGGTTCAAAGAGTTTGTCGGATCAATTCCAACAGTGTGAATGGCACATCAAACGGAGTTCGGATTAGGGAGATAAAGCATTCTGAAGTTTTGGAGAAATAGGCATTTCATTGACAGGTTGGGAAAAAAAGTACCACATGGCACCACTACAAAGGTGCCACATGGCAGACCATACTATACAAATATTGATATGGCAGCACCAAGTGTACACGTGTCACCCATATTCACATTTTCACGGTGCCAAGTGGACTAATTAGGGACCGACATGTGTTGTCCATACTGTACATATGATGACGTGGCATATGAGTTCGTAGTGATGTGGTGATAGGTGGACCAATGTGGACTCAAAACATGTCCTCTAATGATTTGTCTGAGTTGGCTTGAAAAACCATTTGGATGAATTGGTGGCCAAGTCTCATTTTATATGTGTTAAAAGGAAGGCCAGGAGGCTTGAACCGTCGAACTCCCATTTGCAAACCATATGTGTTATCACTAGCCCATGAGGGAACCATTGTAACAAAACCCTAGGATTTTATATTTAAAGTTTTTGGGAGTTGTTAAAACAAGAAAACAAAGGGCCGGAATCCCACAGGTTTTAACCCAGGGATCTCGCCCCTCTATATGCTCTCACCCCCACATTCCAAAATGTGGCATGAATGGATACGGCCACCAACAAATCTGGACTATCGGTTAATATATCACATGGGTATATTAAAAATTTGGTTTGGGTTTTAAAATTGGGTCTTGGCTATGCCAACGACCTCACTTATATTATTCCAAACTTTGGTTATGGAGTTAAAACAAGTTGTAACCACATAATAAAAGGGACCTAGCCAATGGATTAATGAGGAGCTCATGTGAAACATGCCAAGGGGGGTACTCCAACACTATATAAACCCCCTCTTATTTTCCATAGAGGGAGGCCATTCTTGGTGTGGAAAAAAACTTTAGAGTTAAACTTGTGAGAGAGTTTGGAGAGTATTTTGGATACCTTGTCCTCCTTATAGACATTATTGGTCTAAAGAGAGGAAGGTGTTGTAGTAGCTCGTGTAAAGAGGAGGTGGGAACATGTATACTCGTTTTTCACCATCTTCAGACTGCAGAGCTTCTGGTGCAACCCATTCAAGGATTCAAGTCATGGTTTCTCTCCATTTTCATCCACTAAGGTAACAATGTATTGTAGCCATGTATTTTTCTAT
Source organism: Pseudotsuga menziesii (assembly GCA_001517045.1). Lineage (NCBI taxonomy): Eukaryota > Viridiplantae > Streptophyta > Pinopsida > Pinales > Pinaceae > Pseudotsuga > Pseudotsuga menziesii. The sequence continues at coordinate 136,179 of LPNX010157077.1, forward strand.
CATTATTGTCGAGATTATAAACTGACCTCTCCCTTTGAGAAGCGGGTCCAGAGATGTAGTTCCTTTTTGGAAAGAAGTCTATTATCACTTGGTGTCTTGTATTTATATGTGTTCTTTATCTTCCATGTATTTGTTACTTCTTATGTGCTTTTGAGCTTCATTCCATTCTTTCACTCAATCTAAATTGTATGTCATAGAACAAAAAAATCTTGGATCAAACAACCTAAGGTCTGATAACTATTACCATGTATGCATCCATCAATAAATCTAAAAGAGTCTAGCATTGCAAAGTTTATGCTACTAAATTATATTGGAAACATATGGGAGATATTATGCCTTGCTAAAAGCCAAGATCCCTTAGTCCCAAGCTATCAAATCCAAATCTAAACTAAAGGGACTAAGCCATTGAAAAAGCTAAGAAATGCATATAAATGAAAAAAGTAAAGTAAAAAAGGATAAAAAAAAAGGCACAAGGATGGGTGACCCATGACAACACTTCCTTTTACAACATGAATATGGAAGAAATATCTTAAACCCTAACTTTTGGAAGTTAGTAGTAGACCTATCACATTCAGTTTCTATGATGGTTAATTTACAATGATCCCTTTCTTTCCCTAAGTATAAATTCACTTCATGTACACACTTACCCTAAAAATTTAGGATATGCACCTTAAATTAGGGCTTTCACATGTAATACAAACTTAAAAATTGACTCACCAATGTTTATACTAGATGAGTAACAATTAGATAAGTCATTGAATCATTAGAAAGGTGTAATTGTAATTAATTTCATGTATTATCTTCATATTTTTTAACATTCCCTATGTTAGATGTGGGATAACCCCTTAGCACTAGATCATTATCATATCTACATGTTATGATGGTTAATGTGATGTCTTATGATGAGAAATAGGTGTTTTTTGTGGAGTGCTCCCTTTGATAAGTTTCACTCAATGATTATTAGATATTTAGGATGGGGTCGTACCCTTGTAACATGATGATGACCCTAATTTCCTTAGCAATTGGGAGACGTTGAACACCTTTGGACAATTCCTTTATCACATTGGACAGTTGGATATTTATCTAGATACTTCTATTGGATTGTTGGAAATTATTTTGGAGGGTTGTACCCACACGTGTAATGTTTTGGAGATGTTTAATTGATTATTTGGAGGATAATTCTAGGGATTGACCCTAGGTTTGTTCTTTTCTACCACTTGGCACTCACTTTATGGAGAGTGGTCCCCTTCTCAAGGAATATTCCACTCATTCTTTGACCTTGGAGCCTAAACGTCTCCTTGGAGAGAGAATATGAAGAAGACATGTGGGGTTTTAAGATGAGAGTTCCATGTTATTGGAGCCTATTCATGTAGTTGGTTTTCCTTAGGACCATTTGGAGAAGAGTGGTCCCCTTCTTCAAGCTTCTATTGTATCAATTCCATGTATTGACCCTTGATAAGGTGGTGTGCCCCCCTTAGCTTGAGATTATTGTTGGTTAATTGGAGTTGTTTATCATTTTTTACCATGTATATAGGACTCTTTGAGCCTCCCTATGATAGATATAGGGTTTTGGTAGATCTATTATTATTTTATTGTAAAGGAAGTTAAGTTCCTCTCCTATATAATAACGTCTCTTTCTCATTATATCTTTTTACAATAAAAGCTCTTGGTTTTTTTGGGATATTTCTTATATGTGAGGAATATCTTGGTAAATATATATTAAGTTAACATGTATTATATTTCATTGTCAAATTTATAGATCCAATACATAAGAAGGGTAATCTTATCCATTAGAATTAAGTAAGAAACAATAGATTTACTTGTTACATGTTTTAGTTTTGTAACTTTCTTGTGATCATCATCTTAGGAGAGTTGCAAGTATAAGTTTGCATAGCCAAAGGTATTTTCTATAATCTATATATTGAAGGTGTATTCTCTAGGGTGACCCTTCCCTGAAAGGATTTTCATGAAACCTCAAAGGCTTGGGACGAATTTCTCATGTTTTGAAAGCGTTCCCTAAAAATAATCTTAAACAAGGCCCAAGGAGAAGTATTATAAGACCCCATTTTCCCAAGGATCAAAGGAACTAATATATTTTTTTAGGGTGAAATATGGTTTCTTCAATGTTATATTATTACAATATATTTCCAAAATATCAAACATATTGAGCATCCTCTCACACAAATAAATCATAGATTTATACACCAATGTTTTTACGTGGTTTAAACCATTGAAGAGGGAAATTCTCCACGTCCCTAGCCAAACAGCTACTTGAGGAAATATTATTATGCAAAAGAAAAGAATGTTACAAATGAGCTTCTCATAATCTATCAACTAGAAAATGAACCTCCATGATCTTTAAATAAAGATCATGGACCAATCGAGTGCCAATCCATGGATCAATGGTCATTAAGATTGAGGAGAAGTTGAATCGTTAGGTCACTTTATGTCAAGAGCATATCATGACTGTCTAATTACATATGTACAAATGCATAATAATGCATACTAAATAAACACACTTTACTTAATGGATATGTTATGACAAGTTGATCTTAACTAACTCATGAGTGTTTAAATATCCTAGCATCTCCCCTTAAGAACAACTTGGGATAGGATTGAGGGATTTACAAAAGTGGCATTCTAGAATAAGGAAGGAGGCATTAGAGCCTATCTCTACTTAATGAAAAATTCCTAAAATTTTAACATATATTTCAGTAACATAGTTTGTGAACATGCCTGCAACTTAATCATCTATAGGGAAAAATTAAGCACTCTGAGAATATGATTATGAACAAGATTTTTGATGAAGATCATATGTATCCCAATTTGTCCATTGTGTTGATGTTGAACTAGATATTTGGAAATATTTATGGTGATTTAATTATCGCACCAAAGGGTAGTTGTATTTTATTGGGTTAATCCAAAATATTAAAGGATCTATCGAGGCCACAAAGCTTCTCGACTAGCATTAATTGAATCTCAGTAATCTCCTTAAGTTAAATAAAGAGCAAGGTATTGTTGTTTCTTACAAGCCCAAGTGACAATTCCAGAACCAATACTAAAAAAAATAACATGTAGTATACCTCTAATCATCATAATCGCCAAACCAATTTGAATCGATGAAATCAACCAACAAAGGATTCCCCCCTAAACTGCAATCAATCTCAAACTAAACTATACCGTAAATATATTGAAGTATCATTTTTGTTGCTTTCCAATGGATATCATGGGGAGTTTGCATATAGTAGGAAAAAAGGCCAATGGAAAAGGAAATATCGGGGTGGGTATAAGTCAATATAAGAGACTACCAACAAGCTGGCGATACAAGGTGTCATTTACTTCTGGTGAAGTGCAAGTGGTATAAACATTGACTCTAAAATTGGAAGGGAGATGGGGCTGGCTTACAATATTCCATGTGAAAGAAACGAAGAAGATCATTTGCATACATTTATTGAGAAAGAAATATTCCTTTTTTAGTTAGCAAGACTTAGAAGCAAGAAAGTAATGCAAACATCCTAATTCTATCATTTGAAATTTCTTCTTAAGACAAGATTTCACATGGATTAAAATTTTATGGTCACTACTAGTTAGAATAAGGTCATAAAAAAAAAGAACAAGGATAATGAGATGGTTTTCTACTTTCTTGGTATAGACATTGGAGTCAAAATGGCATCTAGATAAACCAATTCCAAGGATAAATCTATACATTTTGGCATATCAGGCTCAAAAAGCTTGCTTAAGTCCATAAATGGATTTCTTAAGGTGATAGAAAAGGATAGATTCATTCTAAACATGGTCAGCATATTGTTTCATGTAAATTTCTTCATGCAAATATCCATGCAAGAAGGTGGACTTGATATCCATTTCATGCACCTCCCATTTATGTAGGGATGCAAAGGTAAGAACAATGTGGTTGGATTTCATTTTGGTGACAGGGGAAAAGGTTTCATTGTAGTTAATTCCTTCAACTTGGGAAAATCCTTTGGCAACAAACCTTGCCTTATGTCTTTCAATGCTTCCATCTAATGCATACTTAGTTATGTGGACCCATTTATATTTAGAAATATTTATTCATTTTGGAAGAGGTAATCCCAATTATCGTTTTCCATTAAAGAATAATATTCATCATCCATAGTTGATTCTCAATTTAGATTTCCTGAAGCTTTTCCAAATGTCTCTAGATCATGATTCCCTAAAAATTCAACCAAAAGGGAAGTGGCTAACTCAAACTAAGAACATGTTCAAATTTGATCTCTAGGATCATTGGAAATATCACCATCCACTTTGCATGTTGAACAAACTCATAGAGGAAGCGTTTGTGCTGGTGAAACTGAAGGAAAATGAATAGGAAGAGGTGCATTTTCATCCTCCAAAGTAGAGAGACTATCATGGAAGTTGGGAGTAGAATATGGCACAAACGTCGAAGATGGTTCGCAGGCCATCTGTGGAACAAATGCCAAATTAGGACCCCAAATTGAAATATTTTCATTAAATTTAACATTTCTTCTAATAATTATATCATGATAATGTGACAGAATAAGTATATAGCCTTTGACATATTTAGAATATCCAACAAATATGCACTTTTCACTTTGAGGGTGCAATGTTTTCCTTTTTTTTGGGAATATTAGCCCATGTTTCACTGCCAATCACACAGAAGTGAATTACGTCTAGTTTAATTTTACTCCACGCTTCATCTGGTGTGATAAATTCTAACACTTTAGTGTGAGTAGGATTAAATATGTAATTTGCAAAATATATGGTTTCATCCAAAAATTAAAGACTTAATCCCTTAGCTTTACGCATACAATTAGTCATTCATTTGGTGTGATTATTCCTTTTAGCTACACCATTTTGATGTGGTGTATATGGAACAATGTGTTGTTGTTCGATTCCCTATCATTAGTACATAAAGTAGTGAAAGTGTTCTTAACATACTGTCCCTTGTTTTCAGAGATTAACTTAAAAAATTTATGACCGGATTGTATTTCAACAAGAACCTTATAAGCCAAGAACATGTCAAATGCTTCGATCTTAATTTTTAGGAAATAAACCCAAGTGCATCTAGAGTAGTCATCAATGAAAGTTAACAAATATTTTAAGCCAGAAAAGAAAGCAAACGGAAGAGGACCACACAAGTCACTATGCACAAGTTGTAAGGGGGCCAAGGCCTGCAAAAAGGAATGCTTGTAAAAAATGTCACGATGATTTTTTCCAGGTGCACAATCGAAGAAAACACCATCCATGCAAGATACCATCAAAATACTTGTCACCATATTTTATTTACATAGTTATTGCAATGAGATATAATTTAAGTGACCAAATTGCTCATGCCAAAGTTTTCTCAAGTCATCACTATGAGCAACAAAAATTGAGGGAAAAGGTGACGACCCAAAGTTATTAAATTTGTACAATCTACTAACATCATCAACATTTGCAGTAGCTAGGGCATGCTTAGGATATTTAAAATCCTTGATTGCGTATTAGTGAGGTGTAAATGTTATAGTCTTACCTTCACTAGAAAGAGTGATTTGATAGACTGGCAACAAATTACAGGAAATTATTAGAACACATAGAACATCATTAAATAAACCATCATCTACCTAAACTATTCCATATCCTACAACACTAAGAGATACATCATCACCAAAAAATATTTGTTTGGTGTTATAATCATTCATAGTAGAAAATATGGATTTATCCTTAGCCATGTGATAAGATGCTCCATAATCAATGAGCCACTTGTTTGAAGAAAAATAAGAAGAAGAAGAAGATGCATTACAGGAAAAACCAAAAGCACAAAGTGCATGTCCTTGAAATGTGGATTTTGCAAACAAATCAAGGTTGATGGTGTGCTTCTTCATTGTTGCTTCTAAGGCGGCCATCTTCTTAAAACATTTATATTCATCATGATTATCTTTCTTGCAAAAGTTGCAATGATGCTCAGTCTTCTTACCTTTTGAATTGGTTCATTTGTCATTTTTGGAAGGATGAGCTGGATGAGAGGTTTTGGCACCCTTATTTTGCTTATAATTGTGAAGATGTTGTTTCTTGGGATGCTTGGAATTATCCTTTTGTTGTGCCACTAAGGCTTTGATAGATGTATCATCATTTATTAATACTCCAAGATTTATGAGATTATATTGATTTATAATCATGGAATCACAAAAAGATTCAAGAGTGGGTTTTGTATGGTGACTGTTATATCCCAAATTGGCACTTCCTCATCTTCGATGACAGTTGCATGACAACACTTCAAATGCCAATTGTCAGTAACACAATATGACTCTATGGATGGAAGAGATTTTATTTGGTGTTTGATACATTTTCCTTAATCATTCAAGTGATTCTTAGCACCCAAAAGATTTGTAACTAGGCTTGGAGACAAAAACACTCCTTGTGATTTGTAAACCTATTTTTTTCACCCTGAAAATGCTTGTTTCCTTTGTATGACATAGGTGTATATCATTGTTTCATTTTCCTTACCCTCGTTTTTTTGTTAAATATATCAAACTTTTTTCGTTAAATATATGCTTGTTTTTTCGTTTAATCTGATCCAGGCGCCGGAACCCAGCCGTGCTTTCCTGTTGCCCCCTCCTGATGAGATCTAGAGCCTCTCGTATCCCTTGAGAAATTTGAACCTTTGCTTGAATATCTCGTGCAAGAAAAATATGAGCAATCCAGGACGGGTTGATCATTAGGGTGCCAAGTCTTTGGCCTGAAAATGAGGTTTAACAAATTCTCTAAATTTGGTGATTATTGAAAGAAGCGTTGGCCTGTAAAAGGAGGAGGATGCTTCAAAACAAATCAATGGAGAAGGCATTAATTATTGTAATAAGTTTTGTGAGATTCCATGAGTAATTATTGTAGTAAGTTTTATGAGATTGTTTAATGATATCTGCCAAAGATTGCACACTTGGAGCAGATGGTTCACTGGATGGTTTCACAAAAAAACTACCACATATACATAATTACTTCTCACATTTCATTATGTGAGGAAAATCGAAAGATTACTATCGAAATGGCCAGGGAAAGGGAAGTTTCTTATACTTTTTCCATCATTTTCATCTTTCTTGATTTTTGATATACAGATTTGATGTAAGGAGGACTTTGATTAATTTCTTGTTATTCTTATTTGCATGCAGAGATTTCTTTTGCAATCATAAAGGTTATAAAGCATTGGGAATTTAAAAATAAAATAAGTTACCGCAGGCTAGGCTCGTGAAATGAAAGAGGGAATATTTCTTATATCACTTATTATGTCACCCCAAGCGGTGACATATATATTGTTGGTTCTATTAATTATTAATTTGTATAGTACAGTGGATTTAAAAAAAAAAAATTTATAAATTTTTTAAATGTTGAAATTTTTTTATATTAAATATAATCAATAAACAAATTATTTATTTGAAATTTTATTGGTTTAGTTTCAGTTGGTGTCAACCTGGGAATTTTTGTCTCAAGCGTTCGCGGCTTAGTGATGTCTCTTGGTCATATGCCAATGGATCCATATTAAAATTATTTTGCACCTTCACATTAATAATATTAATCTAAAGTAACGTCATAAGGTATAGTGAAACCATGTTTGAAATCACTAATTTTACAATTAGTTTATCTCACGCCTTCAACGCAGCCCACGACACACTTCAAGTCAGGCGCATGTCGACTGCCACGTGACCATTGAAAAGCAATGGTGGACCATTCTATGCTGATTCCGTATACCAGGGAGTGGCACGGCGATGAAGTACTTATTATTACCAGCTCTGCTGTTTCTCGCACACAATCTTCATTTTCTTTTTTTGTTCCACTGGCTTCGTTGTTTGGTTTCTTGCGTTTCACCTACAGACTTAGAAGGATGAGGAATACCAGTTGCTTGCTTGCCCTTCTCGAGAGTAAAAATGGCCGTGACAATTAACTTGAGTTACCCCAGAGCAAAACCTTATGTTTTCCCCTTTTTACTTTTTCAAAAATCTTGTGACTCGATTTTCTTGCAGCAGAATTTACTGCACGATGAAATGATTGCACGAAGAAATTATTGCGCAATGGAATTACTACGCAAGAGTTACTGCGCGAGAATTACTGCAATGAAGTAACTGTGCAAACTTTTCACCTTGACACACTTTAACTTAGGTTACGACCGGCTTTGACTACGACATGAATTGGTTGCGACCAACTCATATGCGAACAAGTTTTCACTTTCACGAAATAACTTTATATTTCCTAGTCTGACATAGGAATATGAAAAACACTTTTCACTGCGATAACCTAGGATTAACTACGACACAACTATATTGTGAATCACTCACAATATCATATAAAAAATAAATAAGATTTGTGACGAACCTCTACACTTAAAACTAGGAACTTGCAAGTAAAACTAGGAACTCTTACACAGTTAAATATTTATGAATTCTTGTTGTCTTTCACTCATAGTAAATGTAAACAACATTCACTCAGGTAAATATGCAGAAGATGTGCAGCTATCAAAAACATTCATTCAACCATAAACTTAAGGATTTGTATTTCATGCGACGACATAACAAAACTTACAGCCATGAATACAAACTTGGTAAATACATAGAAGCTTGAGCTTCAAACTCTTCAGTGAGTTTCCCTTCTTCTTCTTCTTCTTCTTCTTCTTCTTCTTCACTGCAATCTGTCTCACCTCTTCACAGTTTGATTTACAATTTCATTCTTCATATAGAAGATTTTTGTCGACTAACCGTCTTAACATTTAAAGACTGCAATTACTCTCTACCTAGAAACTTAGCTTTAGCAACTAAATTCTATTGACTTATATGTAAGAAATATGAACTCTTGATCCTGTCAAACTCTTTGGCACTTTTTGACCTGCTACAGACTCCGACAAAGTTGGATGATTGGATTATGGATCAACAAGTAATTAATATTTCCAACACTCCCCCTTAATTATGAGCAGATCTTAATTTAAAAAACAAAATATTACAAAATGTTTTTCAGAGCAGAAAACATGCTCTGTTCATGACAGTTTTCACTATACAGAACTTGTCATTCCCAAATAACTTCGAAGATACTGAAATGTATCCCTTGCCAATGGTTTTGTAAATATGTATGCAATTTGATCTTCAGACCTGCAAAATTCTAAACAAATTTCTTTATTATTTACCAGCTCTCTTATGAAATGATACCTTGTATCAATGTGTTTGGTTTTCTTGTGAAACAAATAATTATTTGACAAGGCAATGGCTGAATTGTTGTCACAGAAAATGGTTGTTGGTTCTTGCTAGTTCTATGATAGATCTTTTAACATTCTTCTCATCCAAACAGCTTGACATGTAGCACTTGTAGCTGCAACATACTTTGCTTTTGCTGAAGATAGAGTTACTATGGGTTGTTTCTTAGAAGCCCACAAAACAACACTTGTATCGAAATGAAATGTGTACCCAGATGTGCTTTTCCTTTCATATGTGTTGCCTCCATTGTCACTATCAATATATCCTATGAGTTTAAAATTTTCTGAAGTTGAATACATTATGCCAAGATCTTTTGTACCACTTACATACCTCAGAATTCTTTTACCTGCTTGACACTGTGAGTCTTTTGGTGACTCCATGAATCTTGAGATCAGAATTACTCCATACATGATGTCTGGTCTTGTCGTTGTTAAATACATAAGGCCTCCAACAATCCTCTTAAACAACGTAGGATCTACAGTTGATCCATCATCATCTTTGCTCAATTTTAAACCTATTATTACTAGTGTTGGGACTGCCTTGCAATTTGACATATTAAATCTTTTTAAAACTGTATTTACATACTTGGACTGTGATATGAAAATACCACTTTCAGATTGCTGGACTTCAATTCCCAAAAAGAACTTCATGAGCCCCAAATCAGTCATTTCAAATTCACTTTCCACGACTGTTCTAAATTCTTTTATACCAAAATCACTAGTGAATATTAAATCATCCACATATAGGCAAACAATTAACATGTTACCTTGCTCATTCACTTTGGTGTATAGTGTTGTCTCACTTTCACTTCTGTGAAATCCATTCTCAATGAGATAGGAATCAATGCAACTGTACCAAGCTCTTGGAGCTTGCTTTAAACCATAGAGTGCTTTCTTCAGTATGTACACTTTTTATTCTTGTCCTAGAACTTCATAGACTTATGGTTGTTCCACATATACTTCTTCATCCAAATAAATATTTAGAAATGTTGACTTAACATCCATTTGATAAACATACCATTTGTTTTGTGCAGCGATAACCAAAACAGTTCTAATTGTATCCATGCGTGCAACTGGTGCGAAAATTTCATTGATATCTATGTTGGGTTGCTGTGTGAACCCTCTTGCTACCATTCTTGCCTTGTGCTTCTACACATTCCCATCAGCATCTTGCTTGGTCATATAAATCCATTTGATGCTGACTACATCTGTATCTTTTGGTACATCAAACAATTCCCATGTCTGGTTTTTCTCAATACATTCTATTTCTTCATCCATGGCTTGTGCCCATACTTCTTCTTCAACATCTTCTTCAATTGTTAGTGGATCATCTATTTGAGAAAATAATGGAAAGATAGAGAAGGAATTTAGTGTACCAGATTCATATATCTCACACAGACTTCTTGTCTTCACTGGATCTGTTGATGTCGAACCGCTTGATAGAGTCTGCTGTCCTCTTAGTGTGCTTGTTGGTGTAGCTTGAGCTGCGATTTGTGTTGATGTTCCTTGTGTTGAACCATGTCACGGTGTCATGGGAGTCGACGGTTCTATGATCGGTTGATTTACTTGTGGTATTTGAACCACTTCTTCTGTCATGTCTTCATGCTCGACATTCAACACAATATTGACATTCTTCTCGATGGTTCCATCCTATGATTCATTCTCAACGAATTGAACGTCACGACTAATGATTACTTTCCTTGCGACATGGTCATACAACTTGTATGATTTTGTGTCTTCAGAATAGCCAACAAAAATACATTTTTGTCCCTTGTCTAACTTCTTTCTTAGCTCATCTGGCACATGAGCATATGCGACACAACCAAAAACTTTTAAATGAGGAACAATATGATTCATACCTATCCATGCTTCTTAAGGAATATTGTTCTTCACACTCTTTGTCAGACATCAATTCATAATGTATACAACAGTTGCGATTGCTTCACCCCAATATTCATTTGGCAAATGCTTTGTTGCCATCATGCTGCACACCATTTCCATAATGGTTATGTTCTTTCTCTCTACGATACCATTTTGCTGAGGTGTATACCACGCAGTGAATTTCTTTTGTATGCCATGAGTTTTGCAGAAATTTAGAAATTCATTTGAAACATATTCACCGCCTCTGTCTATTCTTAGTATTTTTATGTGGTGTCCACTCTAGTTCTCCACGAGTGCCTTGAATTGCTGAAAACAACTAAATGCATCAGATTTATGTTTCAAAAAATATACCCATATTTTTCTTGAGTAGTCATCAATAAAAGTAAGAAAATACTTGTAGCCACCAATGGACGTTGTCTACATTGGACCACAAATATCAGAGTGCATAATCTCAAGTGGTGTGTGCGCTCTATATGACTTTCCAACTGGAAAAGTCTCTCTATGTTGCTTGCCAAAGATGCAGCCTTCACAAAATTTGGCTGGTTTGTCAATCAATGGCAATCCTTTTACCATTTTATTTGTCTGCAGCAACTTCAGTCCACCAAAATTCAGATGTCCAAATCTGAAATGCCATAGCCAGGAATCATCCTAAACTTCTGTTTGAAATGCAACCTGAAAATAAGTGGTGTCATTTTCTTTCTTGTCGCAGTACACAACTTCTTCTTTACTTTCTATCTTGAATGAATCTTATGTATTGTCTAAAACTATCCTCAATGGAAACAAGTGATTGCTTGTCATTGGAACTCTTGCTATCAGCTGATTACTTGGACATACATCTTTAATCACCCAGTGATTATCTTCCATGTAAACTCTATAACCTTTCTATATCAGCTGTCCAAAACTCATCAAATTATGTTTCAGACCTTATACATGGTAAACATCAGGCATATACTTATGCTCCCCCTATCTGGTTAAAATACTAACAATACCCTTTCCCAAAACAATGACTTGTACATTATTTCCAAGTGTAACATTAGTTTGAACTAAATTACCTAAACTGGAAAATAAATTTAAATTACCAGTTATAGGATTGCTGCATTCTGAATCTAAATACCATATGTTAGACATACTTTCTTGGATGGTATTGCATTCAATTGGGGATGTGCATGCCATCAACATTACGCTCGACGAATTGCTAGTGTTCATCGACTGATTTTGGCTTTGCTTTCCTTGGTCATATCGCTTCTTCCTGCCTTCATATGCATAATGACCAAATTTTTTACAGTAATGACATTGAATCTTTGATTCATCAAACCTATGACCACTTGGCTGACTTGTGTTTCGGTTCTATCCACTACCAGCAACATCTGCAAGAATACTGCTATGTCCTCCTCTTGAGAAGTTTCTTCCTCTAGCTCTAAAATTATTTCTCCCCTTGCCTCTTCCTCGACTTATAGATGATTGTGCTATGAATGCACCTTCCAATGATGTTTGAGTTCTACTGAGCCTATGTTCATGATTGATGAGTGAAACTTGTAGCTCATCAATATTAAACGTTGTCATGTCTATGTGTTCTTCCAAGGTTACAACCAAGTTTTCAAATCTTGGGGGAAGACTTTTTGAGAATTTTCTCAACCACCCTTTGGTCTGTTATGGTTTCTCCATGAGATTTCAGTTGATTTATCAAACCAATAACTCTAGTATAAAATGAGTCTACTGACTCTGAATCTTTCATGGGCAGAGATCCAAAATCTCTTCTCAGAATTTGCAGCTTTGAAGTCTTTACCTTATCCAAACCTTGATAAGTTGTCCCCAATGTGTTCCATGCCTACTTTGTGGTAATTGCTACTGCTACTCTTGGGAGTATGCTTTCATGCATGGCTTGATGTATGTAGAACAAAGCTTTTCCATCTTTCTTCCTCTGTTCCCTTAGAATATCTTTCTCAGCTTGTGAGAGATTATTATATGTCATTTGATCTGCTAATTTTGCATAACTAATATGGACAATATCCCAAACATATTGACCTCTAAACAAAACCTTCATTGTTAGAGACCAATATTCATAATTCTTTCTTGTAAAAATCGAAGTTTGTAAACTCGACATATTTGAGCTGGAAGTAGAAGCCATTTTTTTATTTTTAACTTTCCTTAGAAAATTACTTTTGTCCTTTTAGGACAAGATTTCTTTCCTAAACTAGCTCTAATACCAGATCTTGGGAGAAACGACGACCACAACAATTAACTTGAGTTGCCGCGCAGCACAAACTTATATTTTTCCCCTTTTACTTTTTCAAAAAACTTGTGACTCGATTTTCTTGCGGCGGAATTTACTGTGTGAAGAAATTACTGCGCAATGGAATTACTACGCGAGAGTTACTGCGATGAAGTAACTGCGTGAAATTTTCACCTTGACACACTTTAACTTAGGCTTCAATCAGCTTTGATTGTGATATGAATTGGTTGTGACCAACTCATATGCAAACAAGTTTTCACTTTCGCGAAATAACTTTATATTTCCTAGTCTGACTTAGGAATATGAAAAACACTTTTCATTGCGATAACCTAGGATTAACTACGACACAACTATATTGAAAATCACTCACAATATCATATAAATAATAAACAAGATTTGTGTAGAACCTCTGCGCTTAAAACTAGGAAATTGTGAGTAAAACTAGGAACTCTTACACAGTGAAATATATATGAATTCTTGATGTCTTTCACTCACAGTAAATGTAAACAACATTCACTCAGGTAATAATGGAGAAGATGTGTGGCTATCAAAAACATTTATTCAACCATAAACTTAAGGATTTGTATTTCATATGACGGCATAACAAAACTTACAGCCGTGAATACAAACCTGGTAAATACATAGAAGCTTGAGCTTCAAACTCTTCAGTGAGTTTTCCTTCTTCTCCTTCTTCTTCTTCTTTGCTGTAGTCTGTCTCACCTCTTCACAGTTTGATTTACAATTTCATTCTTCATATAGAATATTTCTGCCGACTAACCGTCTTAACATTTAAAGGATGCAATTATTCTCTACCTAGAAACTTAGCTTCAACAACTAAATTCTATTGTCTTATATGCGAGAAATCTGAACTCTTGATCTTGTCAGACTCTCTGGCACTTTTTGACCTGCTACAGACTCTGACAAATTCGACTAGATGGATTATGGATCAGCGAGTAATTAATATTTCCAACAGCTCTTTACCTGCAGACTAAGAAGTTGCTCTTTACCTACAGACTAAGAAGAGGGAAGGAAAGACGGTGAGTGAAGAAGTCAGTCACTTCATTTACTGGCACGATGGAAGAAGTTTCCTTGTTCCTACAGGCGCAGGCGGCTTTGACAGCCGTCCAGTTTGGCCTTGCATTGTCCAGAGAAATTGTAAGTGGATGCATGAAATAGAGAAGAATAATGGGTAATCAGGTTCTTGTTTAGTACAATTTTGAGGCAAATAATATATTTTAACTCAGTTAAAACTCATTTTCATGCCAATTCAGTTGGAAACCACCTTTGAATTCTGAATGTAAAGAATGTGTCTGTATGCTATTCAAGTTAAACAAAATATAGCACTTGTTTTTACGTTTTTTGGTTGGGAGTACACTTTTAACTAGTTATTAGCCTTAATGAATCTCTCATCCTTGGTAATGAGCTTATAATTTTCTTGTTATGAGCATTGAAGAATATCGACAAAACCTGAGGTGGGGTTTAGATGGGTTAGGGTGGGATGAAGAGGGTTTAATAAATTTGTTTGAGCAATTACGAACTAATTTTTTTTCGTGGGAAAGTTACCACCACCCAAAGGATAAATAATTCACATTGTACGAGAAAGGGAAACTTTGTTGAAAGATAGAAACTAGGCATCATGATCCAAGGTCATTTCCCCCAAAGCAGCATCATAAAGATAATCAAATAAACATCAACATAAAGATATCACCTCCATACCCTAAGAAGATATCAAGATTAAATTCCCCATCCATTAGATATAGATAGAAGTATAAAAATTGTTTTTCTCAATTTTTTTTTGTAAAACTATAATATTAATTAGATCTTTGATTCAAGACTACTATCTTGGCATGGTAACTAGATATTGACAACATCATTCACGAGAACTGCCATAGATAAATAGGTCGGCTCATGATGAGATCTCTTGTCCCTTAATCTTATAACTAGAGCCATCACCCTGGTGATCAGAAATGACGTTATCCCCGATAGGGATGATGATCATGATTAGGTCGACTCTATTCAGAGACCTCGTATTCTTCAACCAAAGTTTTTATTTATTTATATACTAACAAATTCACTCTAATGGATGTGAAGAATAAACCAAATAAAACTTCTTAAATAGCATGGAAGGCCTAATGATGTCTAACGCAACTTATTGAAAAGGTTCTGAGGGAAAAAATTCTTGGCAGGATAACTTGCGTAGCTAATGATATTGTTATGAAAATAAAATCCAAGAATAATAACCAGGAGCTCAACTGACTGATTGGATAAGTTCATAAGAAATGTTTCAAGGCTAGGAGTGATCCAGTCACAGTAAAAGAATTTGATATGGAAAGAAACTCCTTACAATGATTCCCCTTAAATATATCGGGTTGATTAGTATAGAGACATATCAACATCAAACAATGTGCCATTATAATATTATTTATTTACGACACCCTTTTTGAAAATGTTAAACAAACAAATCAATTAAAGGAAACCTAGCAAACTTTTAAAACAAAACCAATCGAAGCGAGATATATAAAAATACATAAAGACCGAGAACAAAAAATCAACCTTAAATAAATCCAAATCTTACCTGGAGAAATATGTGACATTTACATTACAAAATAAATGAAAAGAAGGAAATATCGTATTCTTAAAATAAAAAATGTGTCCCTTTTTTTTAAATTATAATTTGTGACATAAAAGTTACTGTTGAAAATGAGTAAGGCATTTTTAACAAATCAGGTCATTTTATTCAAAATTTAAAACAAAAAAAAATCAAAAGAAAAAACTTTAAATCTAATTAATAGGAAAAATCCATCCATTCAAAATTCAGTCAATAAGTTCAAAGTTGAAACCACATGCAATCCAATCATCCATCTGTTAAAATATGAAAGTTGAAATGAAGAAACAATTCAAATTTCTAAATTAAATCAAGCTCAATATTGATTTAAGATGAGTAAAAGAATTAATCTTTGCAAATGATAATGCCATATTACAACCTTACTAAGTATAAGAAGCAGAAGAAATTTTAATATAAAAGAATATCTTACTAGAATTTTAATCGATCTGAAATTTTAAAGAAATTTCCCATCAATTGAACTATGTTTCTCTTAACTTGTGGTTATGACAAGATCAAAATAAGACTTTTCCTTAATGATAAACATGGTAACTATTCACATAAAAGTATAAATGATCGATTACAAAACATTGTATAAAGATTCATGAAACTAATGTTTATGTGCAAAATCTGTTGGAGTCATTATCCAACCACACATCATTATTTGGATTATTTGGCCTAATTTACCAGTTATCCTAATTTTTTGACTCAAATATGCGAATACATCATCAACTGGATCTCCTCATTCAATCATAGAGCCTAACTTAGTCTTCTCCTTCAATCAGGGAGACTAACTGAGCCTCCTTATTCAATCTAGGAGAAAATATGGGTTGATATGCATGACATAAGCACCCCATTCAGTTAACTAAAGGTTGTTCCAACTACCTTTCAGTTAAACTGAAGTTGCAAAGGCTCCTTCCTCATTATTTTTCCTATTTTTGGATAAATGTTGTTAACTGGAGTGATTAAAGGAACCTCCACCTACTTTTGGTGAATCAGTTAAGTGTAGTTCAGTTCATCTCACCTAACTGAAGTCATATCCCCTCACCTACTTGTTGGTATGCAATTAGTTAGAGTCAATTAAGTTGGAGTTAAGTGGTTAACTGATGTGCTAAGTGGTGTTTAACTAACAAGTAAGCCACTCTCATGTAATGAATTTGAATAACCTATCTAGGATTCAAATTGCATGGCTCTTTATGCCATTGTATTGCATTGTATCACTACTTCTGATTAATGATAAGAAAATATACAGCTGCAAGTATTTTTGCATTGTTTCATGTTATTTCTGAGTAAAATTGATTTGTGAATTCTATTGTAAGTTTTTTTCTTGTTCCTTATATTGTTGTTACTCCAATTTTATATGGTAACAAATCCATGGTAGGACAAGGAAAATATTCTACATTTTTCTTGTTGGATCTATGAAGAATATTGAGAAAAATTGCTGAAAATTATTGCAACACTGCACCAGAAGCAGAGAGGTTACCACATAAGTCCTGGATTCTAGCATCTGGTTGATCAATCTTTCTTGATTAACTAATTGAGGTGTGAAGCAAACTCCAAAAGTGTAGGTTGTTCAACCTTATTTTGTTTGTTTTGTGTGATTGCAGGTATCTCAAGCATTTCTATTGCATTTGCTACAGCTGCAAAATGGACTCCTCTTCAAGCAATATTCTCACTCCTTTCAACTATCGTTATTGGAAAGAGGATATTAAGATATCATTCCACTCTAAACGACTCTACAGAGTCACCATGGGCATGGAGATAGAGACGAATGCAGTAATAGAGAAAGAAAAATATTAGAACAAACTAGATGAAGCATATGGTTTCCTATGCCTCTCCATTTCTAAGGATCTTCTATTCCATCTCTCTAGATTGAAGACTCCCAAGGAAGTGTGGGAAAAAATTTCTAAAATCTTTGGAAAGAAGGATGATTTGAGATCCTATCAGTTAGAGAATGAACTAATCTCTCTCAATCTGGGAAACTTTGAGAACATTAATGAATTATTAACTAAGTTTAAGCAACTTGTGCTCCAATTGAAGCAATGTGAAGTTGAGAAGAAAGATGATAAGCTCATCCTTTATATCCTTTCGAAGCTTGGACCAGACTACTATTTTTTTGTGTCAACCTTCCATACCAGAAACCTTACAATTCCAAATTGGAAGACGTCGACCCTAAATGCATTCATTGAGTCCTTTACCAATCAACATGATAAACTTGTTCAGATGGGATACTTGAGATCCTCCAAATATCAAGATTTGTTTACTTAAGGACCCAAAGCTTCAAATGCAAAAATAAACAAAAATAAAGAGAAGACAAATTTTGATCCTCCTAGGAAGAAGGAGAAAAACCAGCAGTTGGATGAGCCCCCGGGCTCGAGGAAACAACGAGGCAAATAGAAGACAAAGTGCTCTTACTGTGCAAGAATATTTCACCTCGAAATATCTTGCATGAAGAGAACTATTGATCATATGGCCCTTCTCCTTGAGAAAAAAAACATTACTCTTCCAGAAGGCCAAGGAAGAAAGAAGTTGAAGATCAAAATAATCAGCCTAAAAGAGGGAATTCTCTCATGGCTAATGTTTTGAAGGATAGAGATATTCTCATTGACTCTGGTGCTTTGAATCATATGGTTGCATGCAAGGATTCTTTCACATCACTGGATTCTGACATCTGCATCTCCATTCACATGGGAGATGACTCTCAAATCTTATCAAAGGGAAAAGGTATTGTCCAACTAGAACATGGAAGCTTAAAAAATGTTCTATATGTGCCCTATTTAGCTTCAAAATTGTTGTCTGTATATCAAATGATACACACATATTTTCCTAAAAGAGTTGTATTCAACCACAATGATGTTGAGATATTTGATATAGCCTCAGGAAAAATCATTGTTGTAGGGAAATCAAATCACACTGTTAAGACCTATCATGTTTTATAACTTTGTGCCTGATTCAAATCCATCTTCCCTTCTGATTCATGGGAATGAGGTCAGAGGGATGTGGCATGAAATGTTTGGGCACCTAAAATACAAATATTTTTAGCTTATACAAAAGGATTCCATGGTGGAAGGCCTTCTAGTAATTAAATCCTCAAAAGGGATCTACAAGGGATGCATAGTCGGCAAGCATCTTGAGTATAAGTTTGATCAGGGAAAAGAAAGAAGAGCTACATGTATTTGGGGCTGATCCATTCTTATATCAGATATCCAATGCCAATAACCTCCATGAGTGGTTCAAGGTATATTCTTAATTTCATAGATTACCTTTCAAGATTTACATGGGTCTACTTTCTCAAAAAGAAGTCGAATGTTCTTGAAAAATTCATAGATTTCAAAGCTTCCGTTGAGAATGATACTGGGAGAAATATCAAAGCTCTCAGATCTGATAATGGAGGTGAATATATCAAATCAGAGCTGCTGAATATTTTTTCCCAAAGTGGAATCAATATTCAGCACACTGTTCCCTACACACCTCAGCAGAATGGTGTAGTGGAAAGGAAAAAATCAAGAAATGAAAGAAATGAAAACTTGTATGCTTGAGTCTAAGAATTTGGCTGCAAATATTTGGGCTGAAGCTATGAATTTTTATGCATACATTCAGAATAGGTTCCCACATTCATCTGTGAAAGAAAAAACACCTTTCGAAGCATACACTGGTCACAAACCGGATGTGTCCAATTTTAGGGTTTTCGGGTCCATTGCTTGGACTCAAATTCCACTAGATAAGAGAAAATATTTGCAACCACATAGTGTTGAGTTCATATTCATTGGGAATGTGTTGAGGCCTGGAAAATTGCAGGTAACAATAGTTAGGGATTCTCCCCGGTAAATGTCCCCAACTATCCCGCTATTGTTTGGTATGGGGAATCCGTCTGGTTTACGGTCCGGCTATCATAGGTCAAGTAACAAAATAAAAGGTTTTACCAGCTATGGCTTGGTACATCATGTATATTTTAGTTTTTTTAATTTAAGTATGATGTACAAGTGCCTATCTAAAAATGCAGATTGATAGAGATAACGAGGAGCGTCACAATGTGATGCGCAGGTTCTTACCTCTCATCTTAACTCTCTCGCATCTAAATCACACACAACAAGAAACTAAAACTAACTAACTAACTTATCCCTGGGGAGCAAAAGTATCAGTTATCAATGATTAATGTGCTTCTACGCATGCATTGAGAAAAATTACAGATAGTTGTTACTTATTTCAGAACACATGAACATTAATAGATATATGAACAACAAGATAGCTTATTGTTTATGAAAACCTTCATTACTCATAGTGGAAATTTCACAAAATGAACTAGAGTGCATTCGTAACATGAACATAGATTCAATGAGTTAGAATGATCTCACAGTTAATGGACATAAGCTGAAAATGAAATAGTTCACATTTAACTTATCCATAGCACAACATTTGAAACATTCCACCGAGCTTTCTCCAACAGGTAATTCTTTATTGCAAAAGGAAATAGTTCTTCTTACAACATACTTATCACAAATATGTCTGGGAAAAAGTTCCATTTCTACATCGAAATCTCCTATATTTATACAAAAAAGTAAAATCTTTGGGTTGCCCCCAAATGACCTTTGGGCTTCCCCAATGTTTCAATCCCACAATCTTGTCTTGTAGTGAATGCTCATAAATTACATAATATGTTACATTTAAAATTAAAATTTTAAGAGCACTTTATAAAGACGAACCAGCTTGGTCGCTGATGAAATTTTCCCAAGCCTGAGCCTCTGCCGCTATTGATTCTGCTCAATAATCCATTGGTATTTTTTAGATCCTGTTGATCTTAGACCCTCACTTTCTTCTTCTCTTTTCTTCATCTCTGCTTCTTCCTTTTCTCTTTATTCTTCAGCCAACTCTGTTATAGTCCAAAATGACACATCTCTGCCTGTGACCACTTTCCCATGATTTCGTCGCATGTCGGCACTTCATGAAAGTCACTGAAAAAACACCTATCTTGGAGGACCCATATCTTGAGTTCTGTAACTCCATATGACCACATATAAGACAATGATAATCAAATAAACATAAACAAATGATCTGAATAACATTATCATATGATCAGAAACAGAGATTCAATCACAAATTGAACAATGATTTGGGAAGAAGAAGGACATCACATCTTTATTAATCTTGAAAACAAGTACAAGTATACCTTCTCTTCAAGTTGGCACCTCACGAAACCTTGATCTGGATCTACTGCTTCTCTTCTCCAAAGAACTCAGCCTCCAAGCTCTGCAACACAAGGGGAAGACCTCCAGGGCAAAGGTGTGGGAAAAGAGAGTTCCAATTCCTCCAGCATAACAGTGCAAAAATCCAAGTCCCCCTCTCATGAACCTCCCTACCTCTATTTATATGCTGAAGAAGAGTTAGGGGCGAAGCCAAAGTGGTTACAACTGAAGGAGTCAGTTGTATAAATACCCAAACTAACTCAAAAGGCATGTTTTTATGTTTTAATGTTAAGAAACAGATGCACGACTATGAAGGAGAGAAACCCGTGCATGATACGCGAGTTTACACAAGAGAAACCCACGAATATATGCATGCGCGACTTGCAAAACACAAGAGTCGCGAGTGATGCGCGAGTTGTACATAAGGAGAGTCGCGTATACACAAAAAATGCATTTTTTAGGTATTTCTAGGAATTTTAATACTTTGGTGTCTTCTGGAAAGTTTTAGCTAACTGAAATACCTTTCCAACGGTGTAGAAATGAGGTCAAACGAAGTTACAAAACTCAATATATGGGTCCTCCAATATAGGTGTTTTTTCAGTGACTTTCATGAAGTGCCGACATGCGACGAAATCATGGGAAAGTGGTCACAGGAAGAGATGTGTCATTTTGGGCTATAAAAAACTCTCTTTTGCTTTCTCTTTTAGATATGTCTTCTTTGCAGCAGCAATCACCATGTCCTAAACATAACAAAAAAACTGTATCAGTTTATTTACCTCCTCCATATGCATTCTGTAAAATAAAGTATACACAGTATTAATGCATGATAAGGCAAAGAAAATCTTGCAAGCTAGGTCTGAAAATCCTCTAAGTCCATCTGTAGTTAAAAACACAACCCTAATAGAAAAACTCATCATTAATCTGGACTACATTCAATATCATCTAACTTTTCAATAAAACATGAACCACAATATCAATAAGACTAATCATCAAATGTGAGACCTTGTACTGTGTTATCATCGTGAAATCCCCAAATCAATCAAAAATAAAAAACCTCCATTGCCCATGAAATAGGATAAAATCACACCAAATTGGTGGGAAAACCTTATCAGCAGGAAAAAACACTATCGGTAGATGGAATCACTAGACATCGGGCGGATAGTGCACTAGACAGCTGCAACGGCGAGCCACAAACAGACTAAGGATCTCGAGACAAAATAAACGTCAGTGAAATAAAGCACTAAACGCAGCCGTAGTCATGCATTGGAGATCGAAACCACTACCCATTAAACACAACGACATCGGAGAGTAGAAGGATTATATGTCTGGCGGTTAGTTCACTAAGCAGCCTCGACAGTGGAAGACATACAGACTAAGGGTTTCGTGGTCAAATAAAAATTGTTGGCATCGGAAACTCTGAGCATTATGCGTCCGTGATTTAAACTTCAACACTTTCGTAGTGTCGGCACTCCTGAACACTAAAAACCGTCGATAGTTAAGCATCGGAGATCGGAACCACTAATGCATCGGCATGATAGTTCACTAGAAAGCTGCAACAACAGGTGAGAGACCAACTATGAGTCCCGGTAATCATGAAACCATTAGCGATCAAGAGATTTAACAACTATGTATCGACAACTCAAAGCTCAATGCTACCGCCATGTCGGCAACACAAAGGACTAGCCCTCAGATCAATTGTCAAACACCGTTTCGATAGCGAAAAGAAAACAAAAATATTGAAAAGCAAAAGGTTTAGGCAATAAAACCGTGGATTCGGCAAGAAAAATAACTATCCATCGGAACGTTCTCCATTTTCCCTCTAAAACGGCGGTGACATAGAAAACTAATGCCCCGATTCATTCATCAACAGACATCCGATAGCGATAAAGTCAAAAAAGAATTTAAACAATAAAACCAAAAAGACCACTTAAAGCACATCGGCAAAAAACAAGACTGTCCATTGATGGCCTATAGAACTAATGCCCTAATTCGTTGTTCAACTGGCTTCCGGCAGCGATCAAAATCACCAAAATCAGACTTCAAGCTCCAAACATTCAATCAAAACCAGGGATGATTTTAAGGAACCATACTTATTTAAAAGTGTATAAATGTTGGTGAATATTACCAATTCTTAAAATGACAACTATAAAATGATTGGCGATATTTTTCAAAAATTATTTTAATTTCCAAGGATTTTATATCGTTTATATAATAATTTGGCGATTTTTAGGGTGAAAATTGTTTACCCCATCAAAATTGGGTGAAACAAGGCTTCAAAAAATGCAAAATGGCGAATCATTTTTGGGAGAAAAACATGGAAAAATAGCCCACTGGGCTAAAATTCGCCCCTAAAATCATCCATGATCAAAACTCCACAGTTCTTATGCATTGGCCAGAAAAAAAGGCAGTTTTAGATCATTTAACTTCCGAGACGAGGGAAAAAAATTGACCTCACTTCAACCTCAAAAAATCCAAAATTGTACCAGAGGAAAGACAGAGTTCAGGAAACCAAACAATCCCACGCAAGATAAAATCAAAAGGAGGGTCCAAAATTTTTAAAATTTGGGAAAAAAGTTGTAGCTGCAACAATTGGCGACTACCTGGTGAACACAGATCTCTGGATAACTTCTTCTTTGAGCAATAGACTGTTTTGACAATAAATACCAACATGCTGAATTCTTCTAGATGTTTGGATTTCCCAAATGACAGATGTATGTACTTTAATCATTGATGATAGTCCAATTTAGGGATAATGGGAATCACGATTTAAAAGTCTATATAACTCCTTTGAGGCCAGGAATATGAATTTCATTTTTTACCTCTGTCTTCGGGTAGCTCCCAGCTTGGACACCACAGGATTGTAACATATGGTAAATAGAAATATCCGTTTATTCCTCATTCCCATTCCATTTTGCACTTTTGTTCTTTTGGAATTTTTTGTCCTTTCTGAGTCCTCCTGCATGCCTTCTTTCTGCATTTTTTTTTATTCAGGCTCCTCTATCCATAGTGTCCTTTTGTGTGAGAGATGTATTTAATTTTCATCTCATGGACAGAGAAGAAATTTGGAAATCTTGTACTCATATGGTTCAGTACTTTGTTTTGATACATATTGCTTTCTTAGGAGTTTTTTGACTCTTACTTGCCTTTTGGCTTTCAATTATTGGCATGGGATCTTTTAAATATAATATACTATTTACCATGCTTCCTCTCCATGGGTCTTTGCTGTCACCCCCTAAGAAATTTTAAATGTGATATGGATGGAGCCTCGAAATAGTATTCCAGACCTTTTGATCCTAAGTTATTTTACAAGGATTAAGTAGGACTTCAATGTGTTCATAGCCATTTAGGAAAACTACTGAACTAGAAGAAGTTCTTTCAAATAAATCAATAGTACACAGTCTTATAATCAAGGATTTTAGTTAATCCAGAATTCTGATGAACTCCATGCAACCAAAAGTTTGCTTCTTTATTAAAATCAATCAAACCCTAACTAAAATAAACAAAAATAAGCCAATCAAAACAAAACAAAGCAATCAGTTTCTTTATGTACAGGACAACCAAGAAATAAAAATCAAGAAAAATAAAATTTGAGAACTAAACCATTAACTGGTAAGTTCTCCTCCCACCCTTGTATATATTGCAACTTGTGAGTTGAGGGGCTAAGATTGGATGCAAATTAAAATGACCTACCCATTATCTAATTCTACTGATCTTGAATTAAAAACTACATCAAAAACTAGATCTACTATTTTATAGTCAATCTCATCAGCCCGTGAAAATCGAAGGAGATCGGGCTGGGTGTCAGGTGAACTACTGGCTTCTTCAGCTAGGTAATTTCCCCATTCTAGTTCAATGAAGTAATTTCCCAACATAGAATTCACTGGTTCATTTTTTTCCTCCAATTGAGTAACATTGTGCTTCATCTGAGGCTCTCTTAATAATAATATCTGATTGGGACCTCCCTTATGATGCAACCACAGATGTGACCAATCTGACGCAAAATATCCATCTAGCCTTGCTGACCAATCTCGACTCAAAACAAGTCCATAAGCATCAGGTATGTTTGCTACTACAATATCGATGTACTGACATACCTTTTCATTTGCAGATAAGTGAATCAGAACATCTTCCATTTCCCCTATTACTTTCACAGTTGTCCTATCTAACTGAATAACCTGCCAGGTAGATGGTTTAGGTTGTCCATTTATCTTTTTGCAAACTGAAAGTGGCATAACATTGACTGATGCCCTTGAGTCTACTAAACAGTTGTGTACATTATGGTTGAAATCTCAAAATTTAGGAGAAATGGTGGGGTTTTATACTTAGCCTTACCTCCCACACTTGCTTCACCAATTTCTTCTTCTTCAGGTTGGTTGTCAGTGGGAAGCTCTTCCTTTGGTGCTTCAAGTGCTTTTAACAAGTTTTCTTTTTGCTGAGGCACATTACACATTTCAAATAGCAAGATATTTGCCTTTTTTTTTAAATATCTTCCACAATATCATACCCCATCTCATGTTCCTTGAGATTCTTTTTTACATTATCAATCTTCTCTTCAACAGGATTAATAGGCATGTTAATTTTCTTCAGATCTTTACTTGTAATGGTAAATTCAGGTATTTTATCATCTGTGGTGTTCTTCTGTACTTTCTTCGTATTTTCTTGAAGTCTCTTAATTTTCAGAAGTATTGACTTGTCTTATTTTACCAAACCCCGACTTCTTGTTGTCACATTGGTTTCTGATATCTCCTCTTGTTTCAGAGAACCTTCTTCCAATGTATCAAACATTGAGACACAATCCCATAAAACTAAAGCATCTTCCTCTTGTTTTTCTGTGGATTGATGATTTTTTTCTTCCTCCTCATCAGTTTCTATTAGTTTGGAGTCCAATAACTGATTCATTACCAATGTCATAGAATTTATCCACTGGGGGCAATTCTTCTCAAAATGAGGTTGCTGATGAAAGGTGCAAAAATTATCCATACCTACCTTAGTTAAATTCATTGATGCAGGACTATGTGGAGGAGGTTTAGGTTGATTATTGTCCTCCCTCCTTTTATAGTAAGGATAATAAGATTTCTGATCCTCCTTTTCTTTTTCCAAATCTATTACTCTGTTGGATAGCTTTTGTATCATCTTCACCATCCTTCAAAATCTTATGACCGCTCATCAAAAGCTTTTTCTTTCGATTGCACAGGATAATCTTCTATGCTCTCCTCCTCAGCCTCTACCCTCTCAACTTCTTCATAAGTTTCTGATAATGTAGGTTTGACTGACATCTTGGCAAACATGGCCAAGTTAGGCCCTAGAGCTGAAGTATAGTATTCAATTTGAACTTTATCAAATGGTTTATCAGCTCCAGAATTTTTTTTTAGATAAGCAACATATCTTTGAGTGAAATTATGCACTTTTTCCTTTCTTTCTTTCTTTAAAGCGCATAACCCTTTCATTAAGGCTGCATGAGTTTTCTGGACTGCATATTTACCTCTAAATATTCTCTCAGATGTGTCCCAGATTGTGATTGAATTTGTGGGAAGAGCAAAATACCATGAGGCTGCTTCTCCTTTCAAGGTGTGTGGAAACAATCTACAGACCATGTATTCATATTCTACAGCCCGTAGTCCTTCTATAGCCAAGTAAAAACTTTGCAAATGATCATCTACTAGAATTTTTTCACTTGGGTCAAACTTAGGCAACATTTTCTCAAAAGCTTGAGAGAAATAATGCAAAGGAGGTTCCAGGTTCAAAGGTGACCTAGCCTTCCAAGCAGGTGGTGGATTTGGTTGGTTTGCATTTACATGTGCCATGATTTTGAGTGGAGAATGAGGTGGTGACTGAATAGGGGTATGAACAGGTGAACAATAAGGTGTATCTGGGTCCAACTGATTCAAAGGTTGATCAACTTCTTATAGGGTTGCTTCTGTCGGTTCTTGAAGGTCCTCTACCAACACTGAATCTTCTAACTAAGGGCGATCTTTCTTTTGATATTCTCTTCTGGGTAAGACAAGAATAATTGGTAATCCTTGGATATTCTTCGCATATACCCTAGTAAATATTCTCAGATCATCAACTACTTTGTTATTTACAGAATACATATGCTCTTTACCCTTCTCTTTAGGAGTTGGATTTGGAAACAAACTGCTTTCAGAACTGTCATTGGTGGATTAATTTTGAGAAAATGGGTTTCCTCGGCTTGCCATGCACTGAATGCCCTCCTTCTAGTGCCAAAAATTGTTGAGGCCTGGAAAATAGAAGGTAACAACAATTAGGGATTCTCTCCAGTAAACCTTCCCAACTAGCTCGCTACTATTTGGTATGGGGAATCCGTTCGGTTTACGATCCGGCTACTGTAGGTCAAGTAACAAAATAAAAGGCTTTACAGGTTATGGCCCAGTCCACCATGTATATTTTAGTTTTTTGAATTTAAGTATGATGTGCAAGTGCCTATCTAAAAATGCAGATTGATAGAGATAACGAGGAGCGTCACAATGTGATGCACAGGTTCTTACCTCTCGTCTTAACTCTCTCACATCTAAATCACACACAACAAGAAACTAAAACTAACTAACTAACTTATTCCTAGGGAGAAAAAGTATCAGTTATCAATGATTAATGTGTTTATGCGCATGCATTAAGAAAAATTACAGATAGTTGTTACTTATTTCAGAACACATGAACATTGATATATATATGAACAACAAGATACCTTATTGTTTATGAAAACTTTCATTACTCACAGTGGAAATTTCACAGATTAAACTAGAGTGCATTCATAACATGAACATAGATTAAATGAGTTAGAACGATCTCACAGTTAATGGACATAAGCCGAAAATGAAATAGTTCACATTCAACTAATCCATAGCACAGCATTTGAAACATTCCAGCAATCTTTCTCCAGCATGAAGCTTGTAATTCT
Source organism: Pseudotsuga menziesii (assembly GCA_001517045.1). Classification (NCBI taxonomy): domain Eukaryota; kingdom Viridiplantae; phylum Streptophyta; class Pinopsida; order Pinales; family Pinaceae; genus Pseudotsuga; species Pseudotsuga menziesii. The sequence continues at coordinate 164,205 of LPNX010157077.1, forward strand.
TTATTGAAAAAGGACATAATTCTTCTTACAACATACTTCTCACAAATCTGTCTGGGAAAAAGTTTCATTTCTACATCGAACTCTCCTATATTTATACAAAAAAGTAAAACCTTTGGGCTGCCCCCAAATGACCTTTGGGCTTCCCCAACTGTTGGGCTATAGGGCAGACCCGGGTTTTATACCATTCACTTCGCACCAACAAAATACCCACAGTGTTGGCCCTTTCAGCAACAACCTACGAACAGGTTGTAGTCTCACCCGAAACACCTATGGGGTGCCGCAGAATCAGGTTTCTGCAAGCAGAAGAGGGATATTACTGTACCTTTAGCCTTTAACAAGTTATAATCATACAATACAGAGCTTCTATAATTACTTATATAACTTTGCGGCTCTATAAACATACAGTTACTTTCTTAACCCTTAACTGGGAATTCACAGCGAAGTTATATATTTACAGCTTATCTTACTTTATTCTTTATTTACTTAACAGATGCATAAAAGAACATAACAGAAACCACACAAAAGAACCACAACACCAGATATAACGTGGTTCACCCCCAGTGTAGGGGCTACATCCACAGAACTGTGTTTTATTCAACTCTTTACAAAAACCATAGTTTTGATCTGCGCACTCAGCTACAGATCCCTTCAATTCCTCAAAGCCGTGCACACAGCTGCAGGCCTCTGCGTACACAGCTGCAGATCTTCCTAAGCACCACAACCCTCTGCGCACACAGCTGCAGAGGTCTTCCACGCACATAGCTGGGACTTAACCTTCTTACAAAAACCCTTAGATAACTCTTAGCTTCACATTATAATAGCATCATAAGATAATCGTCAAAGGCCTAACCTCACTTCTTTACATAAGTGCCTATTTATACAGTGCACTATTACAAAACCATGGACTTAAACCATGGGCACCCCGAAACCCCAAACCCTGGACTTAAACCATGGGTTAATTACAAAAAAGAGGGCTTTGACTCAGCCCCGACACCCCTAATACTATTTTGAGTCATAACTCTGCTTACAAACTTCCACAAAAACTGTGGAGTTACCAAGCTTAAGGAACGTTAAGGTGCGTGCCCCAACACCAACGTTTCAATCCCAAAATCTTGTCTTGTAGTGAATGCTCATAAATTACATAATATGTTACATTTCAAATTAAAATTTTAAGAGCACTTTATAAAGAGGGACCATCTTGCTCGTTGATGAACTTTTCCCACGCCTGGGCCTCTGCCGCTATTGATTCTACTCAATAATCCGTTGGTATTTTTTAGATCCTGTTGATCTTAGACCCTCACTTTCTTCTTCTCTTTTCTTCATCTATGCTTCTTCCTTTTCTTTCTATTCTTCAACCAACTCTCTTCTGCTTTTCCTTTTAGATATGTCTTCTTTGCAGCAACAATCACCCTATCCTAAACATAACAAAAAAACTGTATCAGTCTATTTACCTCCTCCATATGAATTTTGTAAAATAAAGTATACACAGTAGTAATGCATGAAAGGAAAGCATGATAAGGCAAAGAAAATCCTGCAAGCTGGGTCTAAAAATCCTCTAAGTCCGTCTGTAGTTAAAAACATAACCCTAATATAAAAACTCATCATTAATCCAGACTGCATTCAAGTTCATCTAACTTTTCAATAAAACATGAACCACAATATCAATAAGACTAATCATCAAATGTGAGACCTTGTACTGTGTTCTCATCGTGAAATCCCTAAAGCGATAAAAAATCAAAAACCTTTGTCACCCATGAAATAGGATAAAATCACACCAAATCGGTGGGAAAACCTTATTGATAGGAAAAAACACTATCGGTGGATGGAATCACTAGACGTCAGGTGGATAGTGCACTAGATAGCTGTAACGGCGGGCCACAAATAGACTAAGGATCCTGTGACAAAATAAACATCGGTGAAATAAAGCACTAAACGCTGTCATAGTCATGCATCGGAGATCGGAACCACTACCCACTAAACACATCGACATCGGCGAGCGGAAGGACTATATGTCAGATGGTTAGTTCACTAAGCAACCACAATGGTGGAAGACATACAGACTAAGGGTTCCTCGGTCAAACAAAAACTGTTGGCGTTGGAAACTCTGAGCATTATGCGTCGGTGATTTAAACTTCAACACTTCTGCAGTGTCGGCACTAAAATATACATGGTGGACCGAGCTGTAACAGGTAAAACCTTTTATTTTGTTACTTGACCTACGGTAGTTGGACCGTAAACCAAATGGATTCCCCATACCAAACAGTAGCGGGCTAGTTGGGAACGTTTACTGGGGAGAATCCCTAACTGTTGTTACCTGCGATTTTCCAAGCCTCAAGAAAATGCTAAGGAATAAAAATGATACAAAATCTTGATTATCATAACTAAAAATATACTCATCGAGAGAATTTTCCACTTCGAAGAACCTCTCCAATACTTGAAACTAGTAGAGGAAGAAACTGTTGAACTTCCCTCTCTTTCTGCCGAAGATTATGGAGATGAAAATGAAAGTGTAAGCTCTGATATTTAATATCAGATGTATGATATCAGTGATAATGAAATATCAGGTTCTAAATCATATCCTAATGATCCCTCTCATACACTGAAATGGGCCAAAAAGGCTCTCTCTTCTGCCGAATCAAATGTTAGAAATCCTACTGATCCAAGGAGAACTCGAGAAGATTTTCAAAGAGCAGGTATTTCTCTTTATTGAAATGATTCTTTGCTGTCTAAGAATTTCCACATGATGATTGGATATTATCCTAAGTCATATTATCATGCTCTGAATGATCCTCTATGGCAAGATGCAATGGATGAAGAGTATAACTCTCTCTGAAAAAATGCAACATGGGAGCTAGTTTCCCTTCCACCTGGGAGGAAAATTGTTCAATGCAAATGGGTCTATCGAATGAAGGTTTATGTAGATGCATAAACCTGAAAATATAAAGCATGAATGGTAGAAAAATTATTATCCCAAGTCCAAGGAGTGGACTACACTGAGACCTTTGCACCGGTGGAAAAAATGGATTCTATACGACTAGTCTTCGCCATTTCTGCATCCAAACACTAGGAGGTGCACCATATGGATTTAAAAAGTGATTTTATTCATGGATACCTGCAAGAAGAGATCTACATGAAGCATTTTAAATTCTACACATTATATCCATCATTAGTTTGCAAGATGAAAAAAATCCTTGTATGGCTTAAAACAGGCCCCAAGAGCTTGGTACGCCAAAATGGATTGTTTTTTGCCATCACAAAACTTTGAAAGATGTAAGTCTAATACAAATGTGTACTTGTATAAATATAAAGGTAATTTTATTATTATAGTGTTGTGTGTTGATGATCTATTAATTACAGGAATCACTCTTTCTTCAATCAACTTTATAAAAATTGCTTTACATGAAGCTTTTGAGATGAACAATCTAGGCCTGTTGAGGCAATTTCTCGAGCTAGAAATAACTCAATATTTTGATGGGATCATGGTGTCACAATCCAAATATGCTTCAAAACTATTAATTAATTTTAATATGGCTTATTTTAAGGCAACACATTTCCCATTCCTCTCATAATTCAGTGTTGAAGAGGGAAATTCTACTCCACAGGTGGATTCTACTCTCTACCGTTAGTTGATTGGAAGCTTTCTCTACTTGACACATTCAAGGTATGACATTTATTATGGAATGAATGTTGTATCAAGGAATATGCAAAAGCCTCATGAAATTCATTGGAGGGAATCCAAGAGGATTCTATAGTATGTGTAGGGTACTAGAACCTATGGCATTCACTATGCTATTGATTCCAAACTAGACTTGGTAGGATTCACAGATTCTGATTGGGCAGGACATAACATAGATCAGAATTCTACTTATGGATATGTTTTGATGTTTGGTGGTGGGCCTATTTTCTGGTCAAGCAAAAAGTAGGCTTCCATTTCCCTTTCTTCAGTAGACGCAGAGTACCGGGGATCGGTCAATGCATGCATACATGCAATTTGGTAGAGTTCGACATGAGATTTTAATTCTACACAAGCTTGAGTTTTGTGAGTATGAAAAACTTCTATTTGATATTCAAAAATAGTATTTGATTTCTTGGTAGTAGGTGAGTATATAGAGTAATTCAATAAGTTGTCATTACTCACATAGTCATATAAAACATAACTATTAGTTTGGTCTGAAGTTAAAGAGTTAGATTGAGAACAACTCAAAGATTGGTTTGATATTGAAATGTTAGAATTAGATTTATTAATTGAATCTAGAGATATATCTTTCTTAGATGTTGAATTTTCATCATGAACTTTAGATTTATAATTTGAATTAGGAATAATTTTATGATTTAGGGGATCATATTTTAAACAAGTTTTATCTCTAGTAAAAGATGAATCATGACATGGACTTGATCCTATTTCGAGTTCAATATTATCTACAGTAGGAACATTAGTTTGTAAATCAATTTTAGATTCGTTAGAAGGTTGATCAATGTGATTGAATGATATACTTGAATTATGATCTTCTTTATGGGTTTCAAATGTGGATTCAAAACCATAAAAGTTTGAAGTAAGACATTCCTCAGATTTACTTCTAGGTGGAGGAAAATTATAATCAAGATGTAATGAATTTACAACTAGGTTATGATTTTCTTGTAGACCTATTGATGTTGTGTACAGAGCTGCAACTTTCCTTTCATCGTGCATAATTGATTTATTATTTTGATTATGAAAAGATAGAATTTCATTAAGCAAAATCTTAACTTGTTCATCCAACCTAGAAATTTCATATTTATTATTTTCTTCATCATTATTTTTATCATCGTCATTATCGAAAAATAAAGAGGAAGAAAGGTCATGGGAATACCTCTTAAAATCCTTCTTAAGATCTTGTGCGTGCTCACATGCTTGATTAAAATCAATTATACCCTTTTGTGCAATAAACATAGTTATATATTTGGGTAAAGAATGCACATACCACTTATATAGAATGTCACCTGAAGGTTTATGATTGTCTTTGAGTCAATGATATATTTGTCGAAAACGTGTGTTGAAATCGCATATGGATTCACTATTTTGAACCCGTATTCCATCCAAATCAATATATATATCAGTTGTATTATAAATATCATAAGCATTTTGATTTATTTTTTTAAATCATACCAACCATGAATAATGTCAATAGGAAGAACATAGTACCAATTTGATACCTTACCTTCAAAAGTGAAGGGGAAAATCCTACATAGAACATATTCATATTGAATATCAAATAAACGTAATACAGACCCATATTTTCTAATATGTTCAAGATTTTTTATATTCCCTTCACCATCAAAATTTGACAAGAAAGAAATTGCCTTCCTAGGGAGCTCATGTAGCAACCCATGTAGACTCAATGCCGTGTTGGAATCCCAAGCAGGGATTTGGGAATGGGACATAATTAATAAAAAATACTAAAAGTGACTCAAGTAAGATAGCTTGCTGACTAACCATCCTTATGGTGCTTCTGTGACAACCTAGAAGAATAAAATATTAAAATAATGAAATACAAGCCGAAGGATAATGATTATTGAAATAATAAAAAACTTAAAATAAAACCACTTATTTCTCTCATGGCCCTCCTTCTAGAGCCTTTTGTTGGACAGATTTATTGTCCTGAGGTCAACACAGAGAGAAATCCCACTCAAGGCACTTAACACAACTCTTGAAGTGTTTGAAATAGCTAACTTTTGCAGGGTTGTGGTCTTACTACCATTTAAATCTTGCTCTCTTAAGGGGAGTCTTCCTCCTTGAGTTCAATTTTTTTTTTTTTAAATACCTAATGAATGAGGAGTTATCTAAGTTCTATAATCAACTAATTATTTGACAGCTGCTAAACTAATACTCTCTACTTTATCTATAAACTATGCTAACCTATCTTGGCCGAGAGCACTTTTAATTATTACTATCAATGTTTTGAGGACATGAAATACTTCGAGAGAAAACCTCAGATAATATAACATAATCTCAATAATGAAAAAAAATGCAGTCACATATTTAAAAGAAATAATAAAAATACATTTTTAATTGGAAACACATGCACCGTTACAGAAACAACAAGTTATTTCACGTTTAAAATATGAAACTTTCACAATAATGATAACTATCAAAATATCTATGGAAACAGATTGTTAGAAAAGTAAAGCATTTAAATAATAATGTAAGAGTCAAGTTAGACAATTAAAATTATCCAAAGATGACGTAAAACATCATATAACCATAAATTAAACATGGTGTGTATTTGAAATATATAAGTGATCAATGCAACACAACAAAGTGTACTTGCAAATAAAAAGTATAGAAGAGCTATAAAAAGATTTAATATCCATATAATCTTGTGAAAAAAACTAAATCAAAATGATACCAATTTCCAAGATGTTTTTTCATAGTAGTATGCAAAAATAAATCTTGCCAAAACACATGATTTTGATCCAAATTAAGCTATGTTGCAACTCTAGAGAACAGTCTCTTGTCTCTCTATACAAACCCCCCCTCATGACTCTAGTTCTTATTGCTTTTATAAGTTATGAAGACAAATAGTAGTCTCTGAATCAACTGGTATGACAATTATAAAGTTCTTTAATGAATGGAAAAAAAATCTCCAATCTCTCGTCCTTTTGGTTACAACTTCTAGAAAATGGTTTCAATGCAATGTATTAGCTTCATTGTCAAATCTATCTTGGATTTTCTCCGTTATATATGCACTCAAAATTTGTATTAATAACAATTAGAATTGTGTAAATAATTATCAGTTAAGAAAGGAGAGCAATAATTCATTGATAATAAGAAAAAGGAATGATGGTTAAATAACAAAATCCACGAGGTGGCAATGTCACCGCATTAACAGTTATTGCTATTTGTTATAAGACAAAGTTTATAGAAATATGATACTGCAAGGTGTTGCTGATGCACTCCCACATTATACTAGTTTTATTCACCACTAAGCTACGTTTGTAATCATTTGTTGGCAATTAATAAAATTCATTAAGTGAAGTACTTTTATTGTTTCAGTCACATAGGAAAGGAACCCGTTGAACGATAAGCCCAATACCCGCTATGTGCCCAAAATTAATATATACCCAATGTTGAGCTTGAATATTGAGAGTGGGTTTATGTAAATACTCAATTTAATATTGAGATTGTATATTGAAAGTGGGTGTATGTGAACACCCAATTATATAGGTTAGCCATGGCCCAGACAAATATAAGTGGGTGTATGTGAACACCCAATTATATAGGTTAGCCATGGCCCAGACAAATATAAGTGGGTGTATGGACACCTTGCTCAGGATAGGATTGGCCCTATGCACTACATTCCCCCTTAATCTGAATAGGAGGCTTGGGAGAGAGATAAATACATCCCCACTCCCCCACTAATGTTGAATGTGGACCATATAATGAAGATGTCACATTTAATCCCCTTGAATTTCGTATTCTGCATACCAACACTATTCCACAACCTAATGAAAGTGGCATGTAGTAAAGATACATAAGAGAGATCCACAAAGAATCCTTGCTTGAGGGTAGAAAGTTTTGGTTTAACTGTCTTACATGTGAAGGAATCCATGAAAGGATGTAAGACTTGCACTTCAAGCCTTCTAAAGCAAACTCTAAAATAGAGAAGTTGATTTTCCTTGATTGCAGACACTAACATCAAATCATAACTATTTCTGTCAGGCTTTCAAATCATAGTTGTTTATGCCATGCTTGCAGACACTGATACCACAGCCATGGTTGTTTTGGTTCCGCCAAATGCTAAAGCCTCAGTTAATTTTATATGTATACAACCCATGTTACAAATGCTAGCAAACAGGTTGTGAAATGGTAGCCATAAATATAGATTACAGATAAGCCCAATGCAATTTGCAAAATTTCTACTAGATTTGTGTGAAAGCAACTGAAATCTATGCGAAACTTGAAAAAGGATTTAATACATCTTTGATCATGTTTGAATTCAAATTATGTTACCCACTTATGAAAAAGTGATCTTTCAAACTGCCTCTTGGAATATATTCATACACAAGCAAGCTTTGATCATATTCGATCCAATATCCAATGAGTTTGACTAGATTTGCATGGCGAAGCTGACCGAGGAAGTTGACTTCTTCCTACAAATTCTTAAGAAAAATAATCTTTCAGGTTCCCTGAATCTAAATCCATCTACCCATTACAGCACACATCTTAAATAAGATATCCAATTTGATTGAGCAGTAAAGTCAATATCACTTTAGCTACTCAACATGCTTTCAAAATTCAACCACATAATGACATTGGAAAAGCGAGGTATAGTCTAGAGCCATGGTGGGAGTGGGGATGATCCATAAACTCTTTGTGTGTTAGTTTAAATGTGCATTGAAGATAAGCAGTCCATTGGGTGCAATAAATATGGTAAATAACCCATACACATCTAAACCCAGGTTTGATATGCACCTTGAGAAAGCTCACGATAGTTCACACAAATGGCCGACGAATCACATATTGGAATTTGAGATATGCAACCTCGAGGTGCTTCTCACAGCCAGGTTTAGATGGGTCCAAGCTAGTTTTCACTGTTTACTACTCTACAACCTAAGGCCATATCAAATAATAGCCTTGGGTCATATTCAGCAACCCAACGTGCACAAACAGATGTACTTCAAATTTGGAGAGACATAAAATTTCAGCACAAAAACAACACAAAATCAAAACAAAAGTGTGCTTGCTTCATTTCCTTTGACAAATAATTCATAGCAACTATCAATCTATGCTTACCAGCCATTCCTTGTGACCCTATAACTTATCTGGATTGAGTGCCTTGACAGCAACATTGAGGCCGGTTCCAAGCTTGATAGCAGCTGTACCCTTCTCTTCTATCCATCCTTTGAAAACATAGCCAAACCCACCTCCATCAAGAACACTCCTTGGCCTAAAGTTCTTGGTGGAAGATTTCAGCTCATTGAATGTGAATTTCAACAAGTGGGATGATATTCTTAATTGCTTCTCTAGCTTGGGAGTTGATGGAATGCTCTATGTACTAGTAGTGCTAATCGAAGGACCTGTCTGGGAAGTTAGCATTGGTTTGCCACTATCATTGGGATTTTTCATTTCAGTTGTGCATCAATACGTCATACAAATAAAACCCATCTATCTGTTAGCTTCAAAGGAATTCAAAAACCACAAATTCAATTGCAATTACAATTTTAAGAACAAACCCCTTTTAATGACATAATAATCTATCACAAACCAAATTATAACTTAATACCACCTATTGGAATTTACTGCTTTTATGAAAAAAAGAGCTTATTGTAGTCTAAACTATGTGTGATAATTGCGACTTTATATTTTAAAGCATGGCTTCCAATTAAGTAAACCTCCCATACGCTTTTAACCTTTCTCAATTAATAACCATACATATCTTATTGTAAAATTAGAACATAATACCAGCTATTGGAATTCACTTGCTTTATGGAAAAAAAATGTATTGTAGTCTAAACTATATGTTAGTGATGCAACAATAAATGCTGGTCCGTTTGCAACAACCTAGAAGATAAAGACGGCGTTAAGAAATTGAAATTTCTCGGAAACTTCAGGAGAACTTACAATAACCATGGTTTTTAGAGTTACTGTGGAGTTGGTAATTCTGTGGAATTAACATTTCTCTACAATTGTTGAGAAATCATTATTGATGAGTTTTATTTGATGTGCATATTTTTCAAAGTCATTCATCTCTATGAAGTCTCTGAATAATAGTTGGTATAATTCATTTTATTGTGACAACACTTTAAGTTCAAACTTTGCTATATAGGCTAGTGATGAGAGAATGTCATGTGGTGTGAAATTTTATGTATCAAGAAGCTCATATTAGTATTTTTTGTATCTATAATATTCAAGTAAACATTCAGAGATAACTGGTTCGACCAGCATGCCACCATTTGTTGGCCCTCGAACAACTTCCCCTTGATTTTGTAAAAACGAGGGGGTCCCCTTTAGATTTTTGTAAACATTCAGCCTTTGGTTTTCTATCATTCATATAATTTTATTGACTTATGGGTTAAAATATATTTTTCTTATGGACTCGTATTATTATTAAAGGAATAAATAATATTTAAGACTTTATATTTACGTCGAAGATGTTCTTCTCCACGGTGGCGAAAAACAATCGTCCCTTCGGCGAATTTTTTTACCATGTATCAATTTGATTGCCCAACCAAGGTTTTCCACGTATTTTAGAGAGGTTTTATTTGTTGTGGTTGCGTGTTCCTTTCCTCTACATTCATTCCATGTACCTCCACTACAACATATAGTTTTGATCTCCACTGCGAATGAAAATCCCCATTATTACTGGGAAAACCATATGACAATATTAAGGCTCATGTTTCTCAATGGAAGGCTCTGGTTTGTCAATGGAAGGAAGGAATATTTTTTTTTTCCGTTGTTCTGCATTCATTGCTACAATCATCTTTCTGGGAATGTTGTTTTTCTATGGAAAGTCATGGGCCCAAGTTTGAAGAGCTCGGAAACCTCTGCATCACTCCCAAGGCAGGTTGTGAGGATGCCCATTTTCCATAGCAAAGCTATGTCTTCTTGTGAGTCGACCAAGTCGTCCATGAGACTCACGTACCACATAACGCAATTGAATCCAGATGGCTTGCAGCACATCTCAAAAGAAATTAGGTTACGAAAGAGTTCCTATGTGTGGTCTGTGATATTGAGTGAAGGAAGAGAAATTGTGGCTCTCTTTTGGTCAAATTTGATCTCCTTGATGCCTCCATCGCGTCGCTCAAATTTGGTCCCAACATTTCGTAATTCTACTGCACTAAGTAAGGTGTTTTTCACTGCTTTACTGCCTGGCACCGGACTTGGTGCGTTTCCTTTTTCTTCTCCATTCACTGTGTTGTCTAGAGGAGACAAAACGAGTGTGTGAAACAAACCCAGTAAATGATGAACTTGTTCGTCTCATATGAGAGAAACAGGGAAAATGGAGGACGTTGGATTGTCAAAAGGATAGAACACGCCCAAGAACCCCCTTCACGACCAAGTCAAGCTCTTTTTTGATACATTCAGCCGAATCCGAATATGAATTCATGTTTACATAATTACTTCTCACATTTCATTATCTGATGAATATCGAAAGATTACTATCGAAACGGCCACGGAAAGAGAAGTTTCTTATACTTTTTCCATCATTTTCATCTTTCTTGATTTTTGATATACAGATTTGATGTAAGAAGGAGTTTGATTAATTTCTTCTTATTTTTATTTGCAGATATTTGTTTTGCAATCATGAAGGTTAAAGTATTGGGAATTTTTTTTGGGAAAAAAATTACGGCTGGTCGGGCTCCTGAAATGAAAGAGGGAAGATTTCTTATATCACTTATTATTTAAACAGTATTCATTTTTCTTATTATCAATGAATTATCCCTCTCCTTTCTCAACTAATAATTATTTACACAATTCTAACTATAATTAATATAAATTTCGAGAGCATATATAACGGAGAAAATCCAAGATAGCATTGAAACCATTTTCTAGAAGTTGTAACCAAAAGAACGAGAGATTGGAGATTCATTTTCCATTCATTAAAGAAATTTATTGTCACAAGAGCTGATTCGAAGACTATTATTTGTATTCATAGCTTCAGTAAGAACTAGACTCGCGAGGGGGGTTCGATTAGAGAGACAAAAGACTGTTATGGAGAGTTGCAATATTTCTTAATTGAGAGCAAAATCATTTGTTGTGGCAAAATTTTTAAATTTTTAATGGTTATACAAGATCTAAAAACATTTAGCATCATAACATCATAACCCTAAGCAATGGATCACTGAAAGAAAGACAAGTGCAACAACACAAGAGAACTCAAATATTTTCCTAGGGGAAACCACAAGGGAGAAAACCCCGTAAAACTTCATATAGAATTCGACCAAGTATAGTGTAAAACCCCAACAACAAGAATAGTTGTTTATCTTCCACAATATACTTTTTCTCTCTCTCACTAGCGCAATACTTGAGTGTAAGATATATACAAATGAAGGGGAGTGCCTCCCTATTTATATTCTTCAGTTGACTTGACCTATAACCTGACAGGGCCAACTTGGCTAACTGTCTGGGCCGACTTGTCTATCAAGACACAAAAAATAACATTTATTATTTTGATACTTGGGTACTATTGACCTAACTTACATCCGGAGGTTTACATTGATTCTTTCAATGATTCTTACAAGACCAAACTCATCTCCTAAAGGAGAACACAATCAATACATCTAGAATATCTTCCGAAGTTACAATACTCTAACACTCCCTCTTAACTAGGAAGTTATTCAACCACAGTAGCAACTGCTACCACATCTGTCAACTGACTGGTGAATCTCTATATGTCATAGGAAGTTTTGGAACATCATCATACGTCTTCATCATTGATCTTAGCTGGATCATTTTCTATAATCTCAGTATGTAAATACTAAATCATCATATGTAGGTGTTGAATCATATTCTATCAGTATATATATACTGAATTATCTTCTAGATCATCTTCTCTAGAATCAGTATGTGGATACTGAATCATCTTCTGGATCATCTTTTGTAGCATCAGTATTTGATATTGAATGTTAATTTTTTATGGTTATATTAGATCTTATAACATTTAGCATCATAACAACATAACCATAAGAAAAAACATCATTGAAAGATAGACAAGCACAACCACAAAAAGAACACAAAGATTTATCCTGGGAAACGCTCATGGGGAAAATTTCCTCTGTATAAGATGTATAAAAAGAAAAAGACAAGACCCCAAATAGGTGCGCCTCTCTCCAACAGATATGTCTCTCTCTCTCTCTCTCTTATGCGTTGTGCACAAGTGTGTGTGTACAAATGAGGAACACATCTCCTCTATTTATACTCTTTTCGTCACTTGACTTTTGCACTAGACAAGTCATCCCCGATAAACTATCTGGGCCGACTTCACCTAGGAATACTAAAAAACAGTATATTATATTATTTATTATAGAACTAAAGACCTGACTCAAATGGAGGATTTACCTCATGACTCTATGATGACCAAATACAATAGTAACACCCCATCAGAGGAATACTAACATCTCCCTTGGGTTACATTAGTAAAATACATTTAGAATATCTTTTGAAGTTACAATATTTCAACACTCCCCCTTAATGAGTAGGTTATTTTACTGACAACACCATCATAGACTATAGCAGAACAGAGAGACAATATCCGCAAAATCATGGAGGCTATACATCTATATGTCACAGGAAGTTTTCAACATTCATCAGTAGCTTAGAACAACTACTCTTCAATGTCTTCATCTTCTGCATCACACGGTCACTTGATCCTTTTGCAAAAACGCTTCAATGTTTCAATCCTTCGTGGAAACACTTCAATCTTCTGATCCTTTGTAGTGGTACTTCGATCTTCTGATACTTTGCAACGGAACTTTGACTTTTGATGCTTTGCAGCAGCACTTCAATATTCTCGATCCTTTGCAGCGGAACTTCGATCTTCTCGATCCTTTGCAATAGCACTTCGATCTTCTACAGTAGCCTTCTGATCTTCTCGATCCGTTGTAGCAGCACTTCAATCCTTTAGATCCTTTTGAAGGAGCACTTCAATGCTTTCGATCCTTTAAAGTAGCACTTCAATCCTTCTTGATCCTTTGCAGCCGCACTTCGATCTACTTGACCCTTCGCTACTGTACTTCGATCTACTTGATCCTTCGTTATTACGCTACCTATAGTACACATGATATATTTGTGCGATGATCAATCTCGATCACTTTAGGACATAATTCCAAGGACGATGCAATCCTCAATCAGCATGATCCATGAAATCGATCAATTGAATCGTCTACAACTAAATGTAGGTATCGACCGCACCCAGTGTCGACCCTATCGTCTGTGAGGACTCATCCTAGCCCATCCATACCAAACAGGTTAGGACAACTCACAAGTGAGTGTTATACTACGGTATCTACACTCACATGTAGGTATACTCTACCATGTAAGAGTATTGTCTACAGAGAAGATCTCGACCGCATACACAATGTCGGCCCATCGTAGAACATCCATACCACACAGGTTAGGACCACTCCCAAGCGAGTGTTATACTACGACGTCTGTGAGGACTCCATACCACACAGGTTAGGACCACTCCCGACGAGTGTTATTCTATGGTATCTACACTTACATGTAGGTATACTCTTCATATAAGAGTATCGTCTGCACAGCAAATCTTGACTGCATAAAGAATGTCAGTCCTGGCATCCGTGAGGACTCATTGTATAGCATCCATACCACTAAGGTTAGGACCACTCCCAAGCGAGTGTTATTATACGGTATCCACAACTAAATGTGGGTACTCTCCATGAGAGTAACATCTGCAGGGCCATCCTTAACTAATAAGAACCACTCTCATGAACAAAGTGTTATACCTTCCATCCTCAAGAGAGGATACTATCTTCCACAAGTGAGTGTGGGTACTCTCCATGCGAGAGTAGCATCTGCAAGGACATCCTTAGCTAGTAAGGGATACTCTCATGAACAGAGTGTTTGTTATACTTTCCATCCTCAAGATACAATACTATCATCCACAAACAAATGTTGAACCTTGTCAGCATCTTCAGGTATATTTGGCCTCTTGGAGCATCACTGTCATCCCATCGTCGATGTCAGTCTCATCATCACTCCTCATTTTCTGGGAGGATCCATATTATCAACCTGCTCCCCCTTTGTCTAAGGAGGGTTCATAGTCTTGACCTATTCTTCCTTTTTGAGGATAGTCCATATCTTCAACTTGTTCCTCCTTTCTGAAGAAATTCCATATCTTCGACTTGTTCTTCCTTTCTGAAGAAAGTCCATATCTTCGACTTGTTCTTCATTTCTAAAGAAATCTCATATCTTCGACTTGTTCTTCCTTATTGAAGAAAATCCATATATTCAACCTATTTCTCCTTTTCAAGAAGGATCCACATAATCATTGTTCCTCCTTGCAAGCAAAGTCTGTAGTATCATCATCATTGTTCCTCCTTGCGAGGAAAGTCTTCAGTATCAACATCACTGTTCCTCCTTACCAGGAAAGTCTTCAACATCAACATCATTGTTCCTCCTTGTGAGGAAAGTCTTCATGAAGTACACCAAGCTTGTCACAGAAGCTTGGTCACCACATTAGCAACTTACTTATCAATACTCACATACTGGAGTTTCATGTCTTGCTTCGGTACCATATTCCACAGGATTCTTTGTCATCTTTATGCAACTCTAGTTGTCACAAAGAAACATTGTGTGTCACATACCCCAATTTTGTAAAATAATGTTAATTGTTTTAATTTGATTTCCTAAGACATTATGTTAAATTTAATGCTAAGTAGGAACTGATGACTCCGCAGAGTCAAAAGAAGTGGAATGTAATTCTGAATATTTTATTTTTAATAAATAAAAAGTGGAGACAACAGCTTGGAAACAAAACCCTACCTGTGTTTTTCCTCATCTAGAGTGATCCAGATCGTACTCTAGCACAGGTGGTGAAATTATATAAATGAAGATGATATGACACAAATGTAGATTAAGATATTAGTTAAATAATAGAATATTTCCTTTTATTTTGTTATCAGAAGAAAAATATTTTGTACCAGGAGTAGTGGTAAACCGGGACTGAAACTGTCAATTTATTAGAAACAGAGAAAGAAGCTATATTATTTTACTGATAGTAGTATGTGTGGGTAGATAAAACAGTTCTTGATACAGTAATTACCTTCAGTAATCTTATTACTTATTTGAATACAAGAAAAGAGTATAATAGTTAAATTAGAGTAGGATTAAGCTAAATAAAAATGCTTTACAACTTTACAGTTTACTTCTTTCCAGTTTTGGCTAATTAATTACTGTATGTATAATAATCAAATTGAAATAAAGAATAGCTAAAATCTTGATTTACTTCTACCGATAATCTAGTTGGTTTCAGAATTTACTTATGGATAGTAATGTAACTTATTCATTCATTTTGTTCTATCTAGCTAAGCATATAAAAAAATCTACAACTACTAACCTATCCTTTTTAAGATGTCAACAAATGCAAAACATAGTTAGTTCTTGCTCTTTTATTTTATAAATATTAACATTGAAATATAAACAAGATAATATAGAATACAGAGAGTACTTCTATAAATTATTTAGTGCAGTAAGTATAATAACACAATAATAAAATACTATCTTATTCTATGATCATAAATAAACAAAGAACAAAGCTAATAAATATATAATTATAAGAACAGTATTAATATGTAAATAAGTAATGTTCTTATCACATTATAGTAAACAGTAAACAAAATATAATTTCTGTACTCAAAAGCTGTATCTGACAGATACAAAAGTACTTCAGTAAAAACATGGAGTTCTTATATTTCTGAAGGTTAAAAATTATATAACAACATTTACAAAATCTATTATAATAAAGTAAGTTATTATAAAAACAATGTATAGAAACCCCAGAAGGTAATTATTAAAAATATTACAGGGTAAAACTCATCTACAATAACGCGTAGAAAATAAACCAACAGGGTAACAGTATGCTCGATTTACCGAGCTTAACCAAACATTGTACAACATAAGTAATAACCCAATAATTTACAGAAGTACATTTATAAATAAAGATAATTTTTAAAGAAACTATAAACACTTCTTATATGGTCGAGTTAGGGTAAAACCCTACTAGCATTAAAATATACAACGGAGTTAACAAACTGAAGAGTCTAATTCAGTATATGTACTCACGGCCTTAAAACAAAATTCACAGAGTGAGGCTTTTACAGCCTTTCCATTACTTATATATATATATATATATATACACAGTAATCAGAATCAAAACCAAAAATTGCAGTCTCAGCCTAAGCCAGAGGCCCTGTATCAAGTGAAGGGTTTAACTTCATTAAACAAATAGTGAATGGGTCAACCCATTTGAACCAAAACCACAAGGGTTGTAGGCCTCGAAGACCACCCCACAACTGTCCCATAAGGGACCAAACAAGGAGGGTTTGCCATGGATATACAGGGCTTACCGTGAACCAGCAGTCGTCGCGGTCCCACACCAACCACGCAGAGGAGGACAGGTCAACGCTTGTTAATAAAGAAGAACAATAATATTAAAAACCTTGTAACAAAATAAACAACTGTTTAAGTAAAGCAACTTTGTAAAGATAACGAATGAGTTAAACAATGTTCTTACCTCAAATTTTAACTGAAACACGACCACCCATGAGCAACAGAATGGCTATCAATGCAAGGAGAAGCACACCTTTCATTTGCAGCTAGAAAGGAGTTTACCAGCAAGGTAAGCAACCAACGGCGACGGGGGTCTAAGCAACTAGCCAAGCAAGCGTAAATGCTTGGGCCACAACCATATCCAACAAAAATTACATATACTGCAAACCCTATGCCTCCAGTAACCCAGGAGAGAAAGACCTCGATTCTCACTATCAAGCCAAAGAGGAAGGAGCCTTTTTACAGTCAAAGGTATTTGTTCGAGCGAGCTGCGATGGAGAAACCCTAGAAAAAGTATCACTACCCTATACCAAGCAACAAACAGTTTCGTGACAGCACCTCTTCATTAAACATTCAAGCCGAGCTTACGAGGAGAAACAGCAAGCAGGGAGACTGCTGACATCAAAGGCAAGAGACAATGTAGACAAGAGCATGGTAGCAGAGCGGGCAAAGGGCCCGAAGGCGACGGAGAGAATTCCAAGCTAGGGTTCGAGGTTACCTTATAACCATACGACGCTTGGCCACGGTGATGCCACATCTCCAAGTAAATTATTTTGCATCCAGTGGGTATTTTCCAATGGTCTCGACGAGAAATCACAAGAGGGCGATGATACCAATCATTCATGCTGATTACGAAGGTTCCACCATAGTCCTTAGCTCCAAATTCAACCTATATTTTACGTTGCATGATAACAGGGAATCATTACTATATAAACTCATTATAAAGTTTACAAAAAGGTGTGGAGAATTTACGACCTATTAATATACATTATGGTATCTATAACATAAGTTGAGTTTAGCCTTATATACATCACGGCGTGGTCTTTTGCACACCCCTTTTCTCTATGATATGCAACGTTTTCCATCAAACATTTATAATCATGATAATAATAGAGCCTTGTAAGTATGTTATAAAAAGAAAGTAATAATGTTTATTCTCTTAGTAAGAACTTTACTCACAAGCAAGTATTCTTTCAACCAAGTAATTGTAACATAAACAAAAGTAGAATCAATACTTAACCTAGTATTTTATGCATGTAAAGGAGATAAAGGAGGCATTATAGTAAATAATTATAGAACGTAGATTCAAGGGTAAACCTTAGACTCTTCATGGGTGAGGTCTATCCTATGACCCCTTTGTTTAATAAACATGGCATTTATTTACTAAACCAACTTTAACTTTATTCAAAGTTAGGCTAATTGTTATGTTATAAAAGAAATTTATGTAATCATTCTATGGTAAATATCTTTCTTGCTAG